>JAEMWC010000493.1:432500-452500 GCA_016490735.1 Pachyseris speciosa
ATAAACTCTGAAAAACAAATTCAGACTTGTATGTCTGTACTGACTGATTTTTCTTTTACTATTAATATTGCATATGTTTTAGCAAAGTACTTTGTGGTAAAATCTTCTGAATGTGATGGTGATCGCAATCAACACTGCAACTACTTCTGTGTGACATGTTTAACCCAAGCCCGCCGGAACCCCCTGGAATGTCCATCTCATGGGCCTGCTGAACCTCTTATAGGTATTTTTTTTATTTCAAGTTATTGCTCAACTTTAGGGAAAGGTTTGATTAAGGTACAATGTGTACTTCCAAATGTGGAAACATATGCACGAGTATGTGCACTCTGACTCGATCAATCAAACTAATTGCCGTAGATTATTAAATAAATGTAAATCCCTGTTTTCAGTTTAGTACACAAAACAGTGAAAAGTTATTTTCTTGATATTTTAGAGTTGAAAGTTGTGAACAGCTAGTAGGCAAATACAGGATATGTAGGGTTTAAAGAATGATGTCAATATTCTTGTTACCAATTTTGTGTGTTTAGTTGTTCTTTTTTTCTGGCCATTCACTCCCCAGACCTCCAGTCCTGTCAAACTATTACTTGGTTATCTGGTTTTTGCTCAGAAAAAATACATAAACAAACTTCCAGTTAAATCTACCATTTTTGTTCTGGTTTATTTTAAATAAAATACTATTTCTTGCAAGTCATCGTGAACATGCTTGTTTCTCTTGCATTTAATTTCTTGCATGTGAAGCAGTTGCTCACTGTTAATTTTGGGAAAGTGAGCATTTTCTTCCCTCCCTTCTGTCAGTGTTGTTCATTGAATCAAAATGTTATTTTGTCTCAACATTTGGAAATCATGCTTTGATTATTCAGTAAGTCTTGTTCAATATACTAGCATTTCAAAGGCTCACATCCATGGCCAACTGTTTGGCTTCTTCTTTGTCAGCAGAGGTCTATTAAGGGTGTTATTGACAACTCTGATTAAATGGATTTCAGATTGGTCACAGTGTGGTGCAATGACCTGAGATTACATCTAATAATTTGTTTATGATGCTCTCTATAAAATTGCTGTTGCAGGAGGATCTGACATCTATGCAGTTTTGGTATGTGGCAATGACTCATACTCATCAACCAATGCTGCAGTGTTTGAAAGGGATTTATGTGGCATCAAAAGTGTGCTGGCAGACACCCGCATTGTTGGGATTTGGTATGATATAAGAAATCTTCATGTACTATAATTTAAATGGGGTTAAATGCAATTTAACTTTAAAACTGTTTAAAAATGACTTGGAGCAAGTTTGCTTAGTTATTCGCATGGTGTGGCATTGCGTGGCATTAGTGTTTATTAGCATTATTTTGCTGGTATATTTTGGTTTGCGGGGAGGCTTGTAGCCTTCTGGCATGGCATGTGTTCTTTTATGTTCTGGGCTTATTTCTGGTATCTTGACAAGCAGTCCAGTGGTTAGCTGGGTTCCATTGTTTTTTTGCGTGTGCCTTTGCATGTGCTCATAGTCTTACCTTCCTCAGCTTACGCAGCCAGGGCTCGAGACTAACGGTAGCCAACTAGCCACAGACTAGTGAAAATTACATTTTGGCTAGTGGATTTTGCACTTCACTAGCCATTTTGGCTAGTGAAAAGCTCTAAGCACTGGAGGACCAGAGGGAAACCAAATGAAAATTAATTTCAAAGATATCACAAAAGGAAATTGAGTTGTGCAAGCAAACAAATTAAATGATTGACTTTTTCATTTATGAATTTATGCCATCACAACAAACAAAAATGTGATAACTCTACAAGGAGCACAAATTCGATTGAAAGGGCAGAATACTCTGTCTTATAAATGGTGAATTTCATTATGAAATAGTGCTTATGATGTGCTGTTTATTGGCATTTTATTTCTTTGAAGGCAAGGTTTCAAAAGTGTTTTTCTTTTCATCACGTGCTGGTAGTGACACAGAGACGGCTGAAACGGCAAAATACTCAGTCTTAAATGCATTTCTGTCAACAGTGTTTCTAGAGCATAATTTATCATTACATGGTGAAACTTGATAAATAATTGATGTGATTCAAATAATTTGTCAAGATTCGTTCAAGTGAGTTATTTTAGTTCAAGCCATTAAAGTTCAAATCGCATTTTGCATAGGTAATCACATGATTTCAAGTGCAATTTTTTCAAAGACTCACAAAATACGAGCTCGTGCAATTTGTGGTCTTTGAAAAAATTTACAAGACAGTGCTTATTTATTCCAAATTGCACGAGAAAAATCATGTGATTACTTATTAATAATATTCAAGAAAAAATTGCGAGATAGTGTCTTAACTTTGCAGAAGCAACGCAACGAAGCTAAGGTGAATCAAAACAACAGTTTTTCTGTTTTTAAAGCGTTTTTAGCTGTAAAAACTGGCTAAACAATACAGGCTATAGCTATAAGGCTACTTTGTTTGCTAAGTGTCTATCAAGCGCTGTAATTATTACCTTCAGGCTTTCCAGTTCGTTATCTTCGCCTTGTTTGTTTATTAATCTCGACATCACTCCAGTGTATTGTTGAATTCAACGGACTCGTAATTTCAATTACGTTAGTAATTCCCTTCTCTGGACACCACTGTTTCCAAACAGACAGCTAAAATACAGTGCTTTTCGAAGCCATTTCTCCTTTTTAGAGCTGTTTTGCAGCTTCTCTGCTGTTATTGCAGTCACGAAAAAAGAAAACCTGCTCAAAAAGTCAGCCATTGTTTTCGCTCGCAGAGTCGCTTGCAGCTCTTCAGACTTTGCGCCATTCAAAGGCTGCGTTTGATTGGCTCAATTTCAGTTCCTTTGTTAATTAAACAATCAGAATCGTCTGTTGTTTACCTCTTTTTTGCACTGAATTACCTTTTTCCTGCACTGAATTACCTTTTTTCTGCATCGTGTTTCCTAAAAACTGCATTTCTCTTAGCCAATCAGAATCGAGAAAATTTTTCATGTATATTATTAGCATTCAAAGAGCATCCATTTTTGTATTTAAGCTGCTGTGTTAAATTTAGAGACCGTTTAGTACCAGACGTTAGCTATGTTGAATTTATATCACAGTGTCTCTTCAAGATATTTTAAAGAATTAATTTATGGTGAAAAAAGACTATTATTTTTATTATAAACCAAAATAATGTCAAACATAATTATTTCTAAAAAGCTGATAAGTTGCACATCAGTATTGTGGTTGAAAACAAAGTACCTACAGTAACTGAAGCTGCTTGACAGGATTTTTGTCTGGCAAAGAAGTCTGGCTAGTGAAAATTTTGTTTTGGCTAGTGAATCAAACCTCTCACTAGCCACTGGGCTAGTAAGCTGAAAAGTTAGTCTCGAGCCCTGCGCAGCATTGTGTGCTTTTAAGTATTTTCCCCCTCCTCTGTCCCTACAGCTTGGAGTTTGCCTGTTTTGTTTTTGGTTTTATTTTTTTTCCTCTACTGTGATGGGTGTGACAGGTTCTTGGTCTGGGGCTGGGTTCGGCAGATAAGGCTCCTGGCTGGTTTGCGGGTAGGGCAGGCTTATCGGGTGTTCTACGTGTACTGACCTGGGTTTGGGTCAGCAGCACCAGCCCCCAGGTCCCTGAGCACCCAACCTCCATTTTTGCGATGTGGGTGTTAATATCTTCTGCTGCTGTTGTGTCATTTGTTGTAAGTTGCAGATGGCAGAGATGGAAATGCGTGGATGGAAATATGTGAAAATTCACGTTTCTGAGACGACTACATGTTCTAAAAAAAACAGCAAAAATTCAAATTTGCTTGCACTGTCCACTATTTTAAACTCATTTTAAATAATGCAGAAGGTTCCATTTGGTATAACTATGATGAAGAAATCTTGCAAGCAATGACTTGAAATTTTTTGTCCCCCCAAAAAAATACAAGTTAGAACTCTTTTTTTTTTTAAGGAGTGACCACATGTATTGTATCAAGCCACAGTCAAGTGGAATTAAATCACAGGCAGCTGAAGTGTTAACTACACTGGACAGCTTAAAGGAGCAGCTGAAAGACAAGAGAGACGTGTTCCTGTACTTCTACTTTTCTGGTCATAGTGACCAGAAAGGTAACTTGATCTGCTCATCAGAAAAGGATCTTCTCACAGAGATGGAGTTGAGGAAAGCTTTAGATCTTCTCAAAGGCAATGTAGGAGAGTTCTTGATCATTTTGGATTGTTGTTATGCAGATGGTAAGATTACCTCTGAACACATTGAGGATGAGGCATTTCTGGTTCACAAATCTTCTGGATCAGTAGTGGCAGCAGAAGTAGAATCCCCACATCCACTGCCTCTTGAATCCCTTTGTGGTAAACTTCACAGCAGTGAGGAATGCGTACCTGCTGAAGGGCCTATTTCAACTACTGAGCAGTGTTGTGAAGCTGATGCTGATACATTGGATGGAAGTGTGTTTTCTAAGGCTCCTTTGGCCAATACTGCTATCACAGTTCGACAATGGTCGTCTTCCTTAAGGGAGCAACAGTCCTTTGGCAAGAGTAAAGGCAACAGTTTTTTAACTCAATACATCATCCTTGGCTTGAAAGGTGCACACAAGTGTCCCTTTGCAAAGCCAAAATGCTTTTTCTGTGATACGTTCAAAGCAAAAGCAAAATCTGTGGGTTACATTTCTGCCTCCAACTTGGAGGACTTTGTCTCCAAGCATGTGGAGAGGGCTGCGACAAAAGCTGGGGGGCGGCATCAGAATCCACAGATGCGAACATTGCACTCCAAGGAGACAGTATTGGCGTATTACAATGAAGAGAGCTTGTGTGATAAAATCATCTTCAAGTCTAGTTCCAGTGACCTTCAAGCCATCAGAGTTGATGCCAAATTATTTCCTCTGACACCCGAGAAACTTCAGCTGGAAGTGTTTCCTCAGGTTCAAGGTAACTATTACTTAGTGTTTACTAAATGAGCAGGAGTGTTTTATTAAGTTTAAAACATGAGGTGCAGCTGAGTGTTTTAGGACTTGATAAAACATGAATTGCCAATTTATTGAACGGCGTGAAAAGCTTTACTGGAAATCTACCCATTCCTACACTAAAATCTAGATTTTGGTTTATTTTGGCATATAGAAAATCAGATGTAAAATTTAACCATGTCTTTATCAGATATAAAGACACTCATTAAAAATTAATTTCTTTAGTTTGCATGGATCGTGTTAAAGCAGAAATCATGCATTTTTACACAAACAAACTTGAAACAATGCATCTTCAAACTTTTAATGCATCCCAGGACGTAAGACATTGACTTGAAGAAACCACTCCACTTGATTTGCATCGTCAGTAGATTTGGTTGTTTGAAGATTGAAGTGAACTATCATTGGAGACTGGCGATGATCACCCATCTGAGAAACTGCATGAGCTACCACCATTTCTTTGCCTGTTCTGATTGATTGAGAAATTCAAGTGCCTACTTTCCTGTATCACACACTGTCACAATGTCCAAATATGGTCACAGCATGCTCAATATTCGTCGTGTGTACTCAACAGTCAGATATCCAGCTTTTTTGCAATAAACGAAAAAAAATTGTGCTTTGTCATGAATGTGTATCCTGCTCAATCTTGCAAAATATCCCTGATTTTAGCCAATTCGGCCTATGGGTTTTTGATGATTTTGTTCACGAAGGATGCAAAAATTTCCAACGATTGGCGCCTGTACGTTGTAGGAATCAGGTGGATCACAAAACTGCAGCAGAAGTTCAGCAACATTTCAAAGCCTCAATTGACAATACTAGCAATTGAAAGTGAATTATAATAGGGACGACCTTATGCATGACATTGAGTACTATTCATATGCATCTGTCAAAAATTAATGGCACATTGGATGAAAATTCTGTTATCATGCTTTAATAATGTACATCTTACGTTAATGTTGTGAAAAGAAAAGCAATAAAGTAAACATTATTTAATGAAAATAAGTTGTTAGTCACCCTTTCTTATACCAAAAGAACTAGGTTTTTGTAGGAAAAGGTCATCAAGATTTTGGAACCCCTACAAAATGTCTGGGACCCCAGTTTGGCCAGGCATATGGGTCCCTGGTCCCAGATTGAAAAATCCTAGTGCCGTCCCTGATTTGTATTTCCTTCATGAATCATTACTGAGTTTTTTTAAATGTAAGTTAAAGGAGTAATGAAAGTTTATAAGTATAACCATTTTAATTACAACATACTGTAATAATATTATTATGCTTGAAATAAATGTGGGTTTGTGTTGTCCTTTTTTAAGAGTACCACCCTATGCCGTTCATCAGGTAGGGCAGATCAAGGAATTTATGGTTGTTGTTTCTAAGGTTTATGTAGTAAGCAGTAGAGCTTTATGCTATTGGTAGGGTGGAAAGTAGTACTTTTCCAACAACAACAACAACAATGTATTTATTTAAAGAAATATAAAGTTTACAATACTTCATGTCCTGCAAATAGCTATAATGCTAATCTACGCCAGTAAGTTAAGCCAAAACTCCGAGCAGAAGAAATCACGTTTACTAACCGAAGACAAGATGTAAATACAAAAGCAAACGGTAAATACAAAGCGGTAATATAGGTAGCAAGCTAATTATGCGCGAAACGTGTGACAATGACTAAACATCAGCGTGCAAGCAAAGCGAAACGACAGCGTGCACAATGTGTCACGCTACGTGACTAAACAACAATACGAAATATGGCGTGACTTCTTCTTTCTTCCCCTTGCCTAAGTAGATGAGCAATAAACACAAAGCAAAGTTCGGCTGTGGATTGGTAATAAAAGGGCAGTTACAAATATATAGCTAGAGGTCACTGCGTAAATTAAATACTACATCATAGTCAGGTATTAGTGTGGAGTCAAGCACGGAGTTCGTAGGGGCAGCTAAGTGACATAGTCCTTGAGGTAACTCGGACGACGGGTAGGACGGCCAGACCAGCGTGGGCCAGATGAGAAAGCAGACTCCGAGATAGGAGCATCAATGATGTCAGACACGCTTCCACCCGGGAGAGGAGAAGACTCGGGCACAGGAGTAATGTCAGACTGAGGATCTGGAGGAATAGCGAGCTCGCTAGGAACTAAAGCAGGAGCAGGATTCGGAGTGCTCTGAGGCGTAGGAACGTGAGCAGGTTCCTCGACAACGTACCAAGGCTCCTCGTCGATATCTTCAAGGTACGAGTTGGAGCTGTAACGGCGAGAAAGGTTAGAAGTCGTCTCTACTAGGTCAGGAACGCGATAACATTCAGACAGTTTGACGCGATAGGATGTAGAACGCAGCTGTGAACCAGTGAACTTACGTACGTTGCACCACAGGCCATCTACGGAGACCACAAGATACCGACTGCGGGCATGCGTTTTGGAACCATCAGAGGTAATGTAAACTAAATCGCCGACCTGAACGGGCATGGAAGGGCGAGGACAGCATCCAGGAGCTTTGGATCTCTCACTAGCAGGATGGTTACCGAGCCGCAAAGAGTGCTGTTGTCGAACAACTTGGAGGTCAGAAAAAGGGATCTGTGCGTTGGTGAATTGGTCGCGTTGAAGCCACATCTCGCGGGCAGACAATCCTCTGTTGCGGATACGGGTGTTGAGATTGGCAGTCGCCACAGCTAAGGAGAGAGGAGTGATTGTACCACCCTCAGGGCAAATACGGAGGAGCTCATCACCAAGTTCAGCTACGCATTTCTCTGCCACAGGATTCTTGTTTGGGTTTTTGATTCGGCCGACTTCTACAGCAAAGCCATACTGCCTAAGGATTTCATCGCCGCACAGCGAAGTGAAGCCAGGAGCGGGATCTACCCTTATCACGGAAGGGGGGCCAGACAGAGGGTGCAGCTCAAGGCACAATCGGAGGAGACCAGAGCGAATGGAATCACGACGTTCGTCATCTAACAAGCAGCTAGCAGTGAAGGATGTGGAGGTCTCGCGGACGACAAGTATCAACTGACGGTAGCGTTTTATAACGTCTGCAGCGAAGGAAATACCAAAGCCGTCAGGAGGATCGGAGGTTGACTGTTCAACAAGACTGGAGGGAACTTTCTTCAGAGAAGAGCATAGGTGACAACACTGCGAGCACCGTTCCAGGGCTTTGTCCAGATCTAAGGCGAAGAAGTAATGCTGTGAGACCAGTTTCATTTGGTGGCGGGAAGGGTGGTCCAACTTAACGTGCAGGGCAGCAAGGAAGCCATCAACGACGGAACGGGGGATGACTATACACTCACGGGGCGCAGCGAATGGTTCATCACGTTTTACGACGAGCAGGCCGTCATGGGAAATGGAGACTAGGTTTAGGTAACGCTTGACGTCTTTGATGTTTGTCAGCTTCTTTGACGGGCGGGTTCCCTGCTTAAGATGAGAGTGGACACGCCTTAAGTCAGGGCACTCTAGCTGCGATTGGAGCCAGGCGGAACGGCTGGTGAAAGGAAGGGACGTCTTCCCCGATAACACGTCGTGAACAGATATGGGACGTACAGCCAGATCTTCAGCCTCGGATACAAATGAACAGACTTGGCAGCGAGGGTCGTCGCAAGCGGTTGCGTTACGACTGGCAAAGTCAGAAGGCAAGTTCGCAGAGCCGGCCAGGTGAAGCAGCGTGACTTGGTAGCGGCTAACGGATGATAAGAATGAAGTCACTCGTGGGCTGGAAGAGAACTGGCCACGGCAGAGCTTGTCAATGGCCTGAACACAAGGCTTGCTATCAGTCAGTACATAAGTCTTAAACTTTGATTGAATTATATAAGGAGCGAAATGCTTGACAGCTGCTGCAATGGATAATGCCTCTATTTCACATGGTAACCAGGAAGCTTGATGTTTTTTAAACTTGGCACTGAAATATCCGGCGAGGTGGAGCTTCTGGTCCCGAAGTACATAAAGCGTTGCGCCAAGGCCATTCATCTTGACAGAACCATCGGTCGCGATCCAGAGCTGATCATCGGGCTTGGGGAGAGTGATGGATCTGTTGGACATGAGTGCTTCTTGACACGAGCAAAAACACATCAGGAGCTCATCAGACCAGGAAATGGTATCCTGAGACTGACGACCAGCCGTAAGTGACTCGAGAGGAGCGAGGAGTTTAGCAGCTCCACTAAGGACCCGGCCAAGCATCTTGTACGACCCAACAAAGGCACGGAGGCCGCGGACGTTCCTGGGAGGCTCGCAAGAAGCCAGAGCAGCTACACGATGGGGAGAAGCGCAAATCGAGCCTTGGGACCATATCCAACCGAGAATGGTGGTCGAGGCTGGGCAGATTATGGTTTTCGCAGGTGAGAGGCGAAGGTCGCAGCGATCAAGAGCCGTGAGGACCTTTCGCCAGTTTGTAAGGAGCTCTTGGTGAGAATTACCACCGCAATACAAGTTGTCGGCGATCTTAGCGACACATCCCTCCTAAAGGAGATCGCCCAGGACGCAGCACATCAGCTCCTCGAGGGCTGTCTCAGAACCAGGGATTCCCATGGCGCAGCGCGTGTAGACACGAACACCTTTGAAGGGAGTAACCACGCCACAATACTTCATGGAGTTCTTTGCAAGGGGGATTTGGTAGAACGCCTGGGACAAATCAGAGACTATGATGTACTACCAGCAAGCAATCTTGAGAAGGGTGGAGTCCACGTCTGGCATTAGTGAGGGCTGAGGTTTACTATAGCGGCCCACGTCAGTAAAGGCTGTGACCAAGCGGAAGCCGCCATTCCTCTTCTTCACTAGGAAGGAGGGATTCAGATATTCCACCACAACCTCTAAATCTTCTGGTCGACGGAATACACCTTGAGACTCAAGTTCGTCAAATTTGGTTTGAAGCAGGTCGAGTTGGTCACGAGAGTACTGAGGGACACGCCCTTTGCGCTGGGGAGGCTCGACAGGTCCCATATTCACAACTCCTTCAATCGGACCGGCGGCTCCATTATAACCAGGGATGCGGGAATCGAAGACCAATTGGAACTCCCTCAGGAGCGAGACGAACGCGGCTTTCTCAGAGGAGGATAACAAACCATCAGGGTCTACATGTACGGACTCAATAGGAGAAGAGGGAGGAACAGTAAACTTTGGAGATGGCTCGGCGGCTTGAGTTGAGGAGGACTCTGTGGGAGATTCCAGAACAGTTAGACGTGCTTAGCATAAATGGTCGTGCTTACGGACAAGTAAGGGCTCTTCGGTATTGTTGAGAAGTCTCAGCTTACCGCCAGTGGATTGCACGATGTCAGGTGGAGGCCAGGTGTGAGTAGGTTTGAGGTGACTAGAAGAGACCGAATCCATGCGCGGCTCGATGGCGAGTGTAGCATCTTTAAGCAGCTCTGAAGGGGCGTCGATTTCAAGGAATTCACCCGGCCAGACGGTGGTGTTAGTGTTCGGGGCACGAAGGAGGTGGCAAGCTCTGACAGCGTAGTGGGTCTGAGGACTTTGAGAACAGCCATAAGACGCCACGTCACACCCAGCGATGATAATCTCACGTTTAGCGGGACGGACTGCGATGTCGTTGGAGGTCATGAAGGGCGTTCCAGCCAGTATGTCAACATCAAGATCCTCGACAACGAGCGCTTCCAGAGTAAGTGGTCTACCATGACGAATCAGAGGAAGGCGAGTCTCACCAACAACAGCTAACGGGGTACGACCGTCGGCCTGCAAAGCGGTCTGGGAGCTTTTAGTCACCTTAGCACCAATGTGCCGAGCTAGGGAGGCTCTCATCATATTAGTTTCTGCACCAGTGTCGATTGTTAGACGTAAAGGGTGATGACTGTAAAAAGCGTGAAGGAATGGAGACTGTGAGACGTTTACGCGGCGAGTAACAGGAGGTTCCATAGTAGGTAGAACTCCGGAGGGACAATGCGGCATATCTGAGAATTCTTGAAAATCTGAAGGGCCAGGCTGATCAAGGCTGTGCTGGTAATCATAACTGGTCTCATCTAATTCAATGCCAGCCACTTGGCGAGCCTTGGACACGAAGAGACGGTCAGGTTCGGGCAGAAACTTGCAATTGCTGAGGAAATGAGACCGAAAATTTGGGCGACCAGCCTGCTGGCAAAGAGGACAGGACTTGACAGCTCGAGGCTTGGGTAGTAGCCTGCGACGAGCGGAAACAAATGAGCGATGATCAGTCGGGGGAGCAGAGCGTAAGACCTTGGATTCATCACTGGTGTGGAGTTCGTCAAGTAACGACTCGAGAGCTTGAGAGATCTCAGGTTTCACAGAGGCCAACGTCCTACTACGTAACTCGGTTCCATATCGCTGTTTCACAAGCCGCGGAAGGCTGGGATGGAGTAGGCGTAACCAGGTAAGAACAACAAAATTTTCGAGGGATGGAGATAGTTCTTCATCAGTGTCAGGAATCTCTCCATGATGAGTGATTCCGCTGGATGTAGTGAGCAGGTTGTCCTCAATGAAGGCCATTAAGCTTTGGAATAAATCCTCAGGACTTTGTTCGGGCTTTAGAGAAATATTCGCGAGGTCCAAGAAACGGGAACCGGTTAACTGCAAGCCATAATGCTGCCGGATCGTTTGCCAAACGCCGCTAATAGATGTAGAATTCTTGACGATTGAGCTCCGGGAAATGATAGGGGCGTAATTGGCAATTTGGCCAAGCATCATTTCCAAATGTGTTACCTTTTGTGCAGCAGTCCTTCTTCTCGCCGCTGAAACAGATTCAGGATCGTTGGAGAAACCACGTAGAGGCGTAGCGTTTGTTTTTTTTCCCCACGACGATCCATCAGTAAGAAAAAGTTCGGATCGAGGGACAGGATGTACTTTAAATTGTTTTCCCAGGCATCGATCGAAGTGATAGTTTCATTCGAAGAAAGCGACCACTGTTTCGGCGCTCTGTGTGAAGTCATCGAGTCTACGATTCACGAATTCTGGTTTGGTTGCTCAGAGAAGCGGCAAATATCGAAGAACACTGTAACGTCCTTGTCTCTATGGGTTCTTGGAAGAGTCGGCGCTGCCACCACGCCAGTAAGTTAAGCCAAAACTCCGAGCAGAAGAAATCACGTTTACTAACCGAAGACAAGATGCAAATACAAAAGCAAACGGTAAATACAAAGCGGTAATATAGGTAGCAAGCTAATTATGCGCGAAACGTGTGACAATGACTAAACATCAGCGTGCAAGCAAAGCGAAACGACAGCGTGCACAATGTGTCACGCTACGTGACTAAACAACTACGAATAATCGCGTATTATAATGATCTTTTGTATTGATTTTCGCAAACTTATCGAAGACTTTTAGGAGCTGTCTTAGCATGAACGTCATACATTAAATAGCTTAACTGTTGAAAAAAACAAGGACTGCAAAGGAAGGCAGTTTGCTTCAATAAAAAAAGGGATTGCATGGTCTCTGGGTTTAGAAAAATAGATCAATCTTATAGCACGTTTTTGCAGAACAAGTATCTTATTGAGGTAGGTCTGTGGACAGTTGCCCCATGCACAGATACCATAATTTAAATAAGGAGAAATAAGTGTATGATATAAATTTAAAAGAAGATGCCGTGGAATGTAATGCCTCATTTTAGCAATTATTCCAACGGATCTACTAATTTTGTGACAGATAAAGTCAATATGATGCTTCCATGATAGTTCAGAATCAATCATTATGCCCAAATATTTAACAAAGTCCTTCATCTCTAGAGTTACTCGAGTATTTAAAGTTGGATTAAAAATCTTAATTTGAGGAATGAAAAGTATTTTTTTTGGGCGCGGACGAAAAATTACATAATTAGACTTTTTGACGTTGAGCGTTAGTTTGTTAGCATTAAGCCATGCACTTACTTTCTCAAGTTCATTATTTACAGTTAGTTCAAGAGTACGTAAGTTGTCATTTGCATAAGTTAGACTTGTATCATCTGCGAATAGATGAAAAGTAAATTCCTTGGAAGAAGATTATTTCCCCCAATAAAACCAACTTTAATTATTATTTGCTTTTCATTCGTCATCAACTGATTTAAGCTCTGGCTAAACGAGGCAACAATGTTGCAGCAACAATTTGAGCTCATGCATGTTTCCACGATATTTCCCTGTTTAGCCACCCAAGGAAACGTTGTGGCAACAAATTAATGTTTCTGAACTCCCTCAGAAACATTTTTTGTTGCTGCAACAATGTTTCCTCTGTGGCTAAACAGGGAAACATCAATGGTAGAACGTGCGCAAGCTCAAATTGTTGCTTTGTTTAGCCAGAGCTTTGTTCTTATTTTTCATGTTACCGTGATCCCACCAACAGTATAGCTCCACTGCTCAGTATTACATGAATGTCATACAACCCACAAGATAATATTTAGGAATGAGAAAGCTTTTGCACAGTGGATAAAGAGAATTTCATATCAATAAAAGAAAAAAAAATGGACCAAGGTACTGTTACTTCCTTTTTTTGCAAAACAGATTTCTTTAGAGTTATTTCTCGAAAAATGCAAAAGACAAACACGAAAGGGCAACATTCAGCTGCATTGCTGTGGAATGTGAGATGTGTATGGACTGCATGTGAAGGCATTTTCATTCATTTGTAGGTAAACTCCCAAATGGTGCTCAGCCAAAGCACCTTCAGACTCTTTGTGATGGTGAAGAGATTCTCCCCACTTCAGATGTTCACCTTATAGATTTTATCAGACAGGGTTATGATGTCCAATGTCAGTTTAGACCCTGTTCCTGCATTTTTAGTGGTCCACTGGTGCTAGAGGTGAAGAACTGCAGGGATTCCATTACAGATCTTTTAACTTGTCTTGGGTTCAAAAAATCCCAGGTTAGTTATCATTAACTCATTTGAATGTTTGTCTGTTCTTTATTAGCATTGCTCAACCCAGAAACAGGTGTCTTTAATAGTGAGAAATTAAAATGAAAAGGAAATTGCTGATGTGAGTAAATTGAGAGTGGTTCAAGGTGTACTTACTTAATATTTGCAAGTCTTCTTTTGATAATTTCCTCTGCTATTTAATTTAGTTAAATTGCTACTGTGACGAAATTCACATCTTTCCTATTTAAGCCATATAAAAATATAAACAAGTAGTCTGTATGAGAAGAAGAATGCTGTTTACTATTTTCAAATCTCTTTTTGTTCCAGAGATATTGAAGTTTTTAAAATATGCAAATTAGCCAGGCAAGTGATGATGTCATAAACTCAACCGCATTTTGATCAAATATGATGAATAAAGATATCTCAGCCAATTTGTATCAGAAATGCTTGATTCTTTGCAGTAAGATTCTACTAGATGTGCTTCACAATATGAGCTTACCATTACTGTTACCATGGCAACATACTGGGTTACAGACCTCCCTGGCATTAAGGGCTTTGCTGGCCACCTTTAGAATTCTACTTTGATATTTGCTAATTGTGCCTCATCTTTATGACCCAGCAAGCATGTAAATATGTTAGGTAGAGTTTGCAGCCTTGTTAAATGTTTTTTTGAGCTAAAAATCACTAAAATATTGAAATCAGGTTGGGGGACTGGAAAAGAGTGCATTGCCATGGTTACCGAGTTTTTATTATAGTCGTAGGTGTGTTGCCTTTAGAACAATCAGCCTACCAAGTTTGAATGGTCTCTGCTGCAAAATGACCGAGATAGCTCTATCTGTATACTTGATGTTATATTGGGTTGATACTATGATATCATCAGTCATCTCATTTGCATATTTTACACATTTTTCAAACTTGAGTATCTCTGGAACCAATGCAGATATTTACAAATGGAAAACAGCATTTTTAATCTTTTCTGGAATTGTATGTGATAAACTGCAAAAATCAAGGGGTAAAATTTGATATTACTTTAAATGTCATTTAACAAACTTAAGTCAACCTTCACAAGCTTAGTGGGCACCTCTTTCCAGCAGTCGTCTGTTCAAGTGCAGGCTCACATTGGTTGTTTTGGCTATGTTTTCTTTCAGCCCGTGTTCTTGTGTTTTTCTAGCGGTCTTCTACAAGCAGGCAGTGTTTCTTAATATTAATGGCACTTTTTAGCAGTTTCTTCTCCTCTCACTCTCACAGCAGCTCCAAGCGGTGTTTCTCAGCATTCCCCCACCCCTCCTTTTTATTTTCCTTTCCACTGATTCAATCAGTGTTGACGGGCGAATGGGGGCTCATGGCTGGGTTGTGGGGATTTGCCAGTCATGGGGGCAGTATTCTATCTAGGGGCTGGCTGGCCACAGTGGAAGCCCCTGGATACCCCAGGCACCCACCTTCCATTTAAGTGAGGCAGCAGGTTAACTTAGGACCCTGGGGCTCATTTCTCATCAGTCCAATCTAGTCTCTGTTCCTTTGAAAAGCAGTCAGGAAATGACCAGCTGTGCAAAGTTCCTGGAAGTTGGAAATCTGAAAATATTAGCCTTCTGATTAATTGATTTCACAAAATTTATTAACGCGATAATAAACATGGTGCCATGCTGTAGATTTGTTTTGCTTTCAGTCATTTTTTTTTTTCTAAAACCCAGTCAACATTGCTCCCTCAACAAATCTTTTGTAATGAGTGTTAATTGTTTCTTCCAACCTTGTACAAATTTGTAATAAGCCCTTGCAACTTAATCTGACAGGCCAGAATGAATAAAAGTTTTGACTTGAAAAAAGCCTGATATGTTTCATGAAAATGATAAAAATATTAAATTGAGAATATATGTTTTTAATGCTTGCTTTTTTTGCACTGATAGCTAGGTAATCAAGCATAGTCTTACAACTGCTTCTCTGGATTTGTTTTTAAAGGACATTTACACACTTGAGGTGAACACTAGCCAGATGTATGAAGATATGATCAAAGAATTTCTGGAGGACAATTCAAATGCAAGCTTGGGTGACTTACTGGAGGACTTAACTGTCTTGATCACTACATCATCACAGCGCAAGGGGACTTTGATGATTTGTGTTCTGCATGACAGCTTAGATTGCAGTTTCCAGGCTACAACTTGAAAAGTTCAAAATTTTGAATGAAGTGTATCCTTGTACAGAAAAATGTGTTAAATCAAAGAAAGCCATCCTAATTTTTAATGATAACAGAAATTATTTTCATTAAGTTCTTTATTTTTGAAAACACTAGTGTCATGAATCTGATTTTACAGTTCACCAAGGTCTCCTTTTTACTTGCATGTATCTTTGTAGGCTCTATGTAAGTGACTTTTTAAGTGTTTTTTTTTTTGCTCAAAAAAGCTTATTTCTCACATACAGGCTTGTTTTCATGTGGTAAACATTGCCCTGATCTTTTTCGCTGCTTGGTGCTTTAGTTTTTGAGAAAGCACACGCCAAGAAACATGTTCACCCAAAAAAGTCACTTTAAATAGCAGTGTTATTCCAGGTGTGTAATTAAAGTAAACCTAGGCTTACATGTCTTTGAGTAGTCAGTAGATCTTAAAGCCATGGGTTTGGAGATTTGCTTCCGATCCAGACCACTAACCAGGGTCTAAAAAATAACTAGTAAAACAAGAAAACCTCATTATTTATTTTGATATTTCTCAAATGGGTGATTATGGTTCATGTATATGAACATTTTGTAGTTCAGTTTTATCCTTGCATAAATTTTTTCTCCCTTTCAGCTTTGTTTTCAGCTAATTGTTAACGTATACATTAAAGTATGATACATTATTAGTTTAAAACAAAGGGAGAAAAAATTTAAACCAAGTATAAAATAAGTATTGATCCACAACACATATCTATAAAGCAGAGATGTTACCAATAATTGAAGGCCTCGGAGCATAACCATCCTACGTCGAATTTTGGATTGTTTTTCGATTTTGCCTGGATTTGCCCAAATTGTTGCATGTAAACTGCAATTCGATTGAAAGAAGATGTAATGCAACTTGCAAACCACTCCCATGGAAGGTTGGTTTCTTGGTGTACGTAAGAAAAAATGCATTTCTGGATTCTGGATGAATCAGTCAAAAAAATACCATACAATGTTTTTCCATCGAATTGCAGTTCACATGCAGAAATTCAGACAAATCCAAGCAAAATCAAAAAACGACTCAAAATTCAACATAGGATGGTTATGCTCCGAGGCCTTCAATTGTTTTCAAAGTAGCTAGGGATAATTATATAACAAGGAGCCTGGGATTTCATTTTTAGTCGTGGACCCGTGGATATAATACTATAATGAGAACAACACAATCTAAAATCATATTATTTTTTTGTGGCGCCATCGCGTCTAGCCACAATGTAAACACAAGTTTGCTTTCAGAAATACTCCTTGTTTTAACTAAATTTGCCATTTTTTCAGTAAAAGTTTTGAATGATACTTGTTTACTTTAATATCCAAAAAGATGGCATCAATGGTTACTTAAGAAAACAACGGCAAATGTTGCCTTTCACACTGGCAGTAAAAAGCGTAATTTGCATAATGTATATATGTATGTCAAATTTCGGTTAAGTTCGTTCGACAGCTTTGTGTAATTTCCTCGAAATACTGCAGTGTTTGGCTGGCTTCGTTTTGGCGAAATTGTCCTTTTGCCAAATATTTATCCAACTATATGGATAAGAAGATAATTCATTCAAAGGCAAATATGTAAATATGCACCCCGCGGTTAAATTGTGTTAAAGCTTACGAACAAAAAAATTGATGCTCAAAAGAGCTGGCTGTTTAAACGCATTAAAAAGTGGTTTAAACACTTTCCAGAAAGAGTTTTTACGCGTTAAAACTAGTTAAAACACCATTTTCTCGAGTCACCTTGGCTTAATCCCCCTTATCGCAAATAAGGTCACATATCCACGACTTCTTCACAGTTGTACTTTGATTTGTGGTACAGGTGATGTGCTGTCATTCTATGAAAGTAGCCATGAATTTAACTCAAAATATGTGGGGGAAATTACCAATCCCTGGCCCTTAATGACAACCGTGTATAAAGTGACAAAAGTGATGTACATCCAACTGCTTCCCATCACCTTAAGAAATACAGTATCTGTAGATTTGTGTGACAATTTCATGATGTATACTGATTTAACAAAAGCTGATACTAGTGGTGTCAGGCCACTTTTTAAATTCTTTTGGAACTGTTTAATCTGTCTTCAAAGTTATAAGTTAAATTGACTCGGCAAGTTTAAATTTGGCGTAGATTCCAAGTTGTTGACGAATTTGGTTTTATCAACAGTTGATAACTAAAGGAAACATTCCAAGCATTAGCCCTTCATCAAAGCACATCAAGGAATTGTGACACGTGTGGTTTATGTATTGGGTAATGATGCTATACTATTGGTGGAAGCTTGGTAATGCATGAGAAACAACAATAAATTAGGCAAATGAAAAATGTTTGTTGATTCTACTGGGATTAAGAGTGCCAATTTGGGAGATGAATTTTTGCTCAAAAATGTTTCAGCTTTCTGTGTCACCTTGGTGCAAAGAAATGACAAAGACTGTTATGTCTTCAAGAGAGTGGTTTGGTAGGTTAAAGTGTTGTGCGACTACACCCTGTAGCTAGGATCATGCATCTTAGTTTATTTCTTTGTCATTTCTTGGCCAATTTACTGGTACCTTTAGTTATCAACTCTGTCAATAAAACCAAATTTATTTTCACAAAGCCCCACCAATGTAGCACCATGGGTTGTTTTGATACTAACCCTTCGATTCAAAGTTTTTAGTTTGCTGATTATCTAGGCAAAATTAGAAATGTATGAATATTATTATAACTGTTAGAAATCAAGTAAATGAAATATGCAGCTGCTTAAACTTGATTGCACAAAGGAGAGTATTAAGCATTTTGGGAAAAATTTGCAATATTGCAACAACTGTTGGTATCTCAGGCATAAATGCTATGGAAAAAATTGTTGCACTGTTTCAGGTATCTGAATAATTATTTTACAAACCACAATGACCTTGAAAGCTTTTCCAACAAAAAAAAGGAAGCACTGGAGAAAAAGAGGAGCAAGTTAATGTGGCCTTCTCGCCATGCGTCTCCTACCTCACATGTGCTGCTCTTACTTGTGCCCAAGTTTTCATGGTCCAGCACTTGCTATAAAGGCTAACATATGAAAGAAATAAAAATACCGGTATTTTGTAGAACTTCAAATGGTCATAGACTTCTGGCAACCAGGTATATGTAGGTAGCAATTTTGTAATCAATCAATTTTATTCTTTCAAAGTTTCATTACTTTACAACTAAGAAATGTAGTTGCTCTTAAGGGATTATAAGAAACAAACAACAGATCGAGTCAAGTGAGATGCAGTTTAATAAAAAGCAGATTTAAAAGTGTTGCTGTGTGGATGTTGCTACTATCCTTTTAAAAGTCCTTGCCGCTCTTGCTCCCAGAGCCATGCATGGTAAAAGTTGAGCTTGTGATCATCGGGTTTTACATTCTTCCAGTCTCCGATACAGAAAATGCGATAGGAATCATCCCCATACTTCCCAATGCCGTGCAACTCTTTTGGCGTACTCCAGTCTTTAGTTAAAAACTCCTCTGAAAATCTGATGATAATCTTGGCCCTTTTCTCATGGAGTCCCAGAGTTTGAATGAGCTCTACAGAGATAGCAAACATAACATTTTTATTTACTGGTGAAAGATTAAAGTGATGATACTAAATATACAGGTCAATCACAAAATCAACAAAAAAAGCAATAAGTTTACTGATTACATGTAGCATGCCTCGGGAATTGAGAATAGAGAGAAAAAAATTTACAGTACGTCCCCTAGCTGATAGATTTTCTGATATTTTGTTGCCAGGTGAGTAAAATTTGAACACCTCACAAGTTAACCCTTTCGCTGCCAAGGGGGCCCCCTTTGACGACTAAAATCGTCAGACGTTAGCCAGAGTAAATCTATAAAGTCCCCCTTGTGGTGAAAGGGTTAATCCCATGTAACATGTTCTAGATCATTTACAAATAGTGTCCATTTTAGAGTACATTCCAGGCAATGAGCATATTCCTTGCTACAGCAGGGGTCAGCACACAGGTAATGTTGAGTTGTACTGCTAGCGCTACACATACACTGTAGCCCAGTATGAGGACACTGGAAACATGAATTTTAAGGATCAACGACTGAGTTGATAAATTGGTACCCATAAAGAGATTAAAAAGCTGACATCTTTAGTTTTTGAGTGTTAGCCTAATATTTGTCAGAGTGAATTGCTTGTTCCAATGGAGGACTAACATAATTTTCCAAACCTGTTTAAGGTAGCCAA
>JAEMWC010000493.1:460000-612500 GCA_016490735.1 Pachyseris speciosa
CATTTTCCTCGCGCGGATAGTCCTAGGTACAAGTCAATTCAATTTACTTCAAGTGTTTTGATCAGCGGTTAACACCAACCAAATTAAAAATGGCGGCAACGTAGGTGGATATTGAACTTTCTGTTTATTTTCACGAAAATTCCAAGTTTCTCTTCTTTAGTGTAAGAAGATGAGCGAATTTAGGATACATCATCACGTCTCAGAGCTTCTGAACTTGTTAGGGTGAGTTGATGAAGAATAGTGTCAAAAGAAACGGTAGTAAAAATAGATCTCTCGTTCACTGCAAATTTGAGAAGAGGTGTAGTACTTAAGCTTAACTCTTTTTCTACCGCTCACCAAAATATCGGTCATAGATGACCGATGCTTTGAAAATCCCGCAACTTCCCCAAATTCCGGACTATGGTTGAAATGAACCATTGTTTTTGCCAAATGATCACTTTTTTAGACTTCATCACCCCGGAAACTGAACAAAACTTCCAATTTTCATTTAATGTGACTGTTTATTCTGGTGCAAAACCCTACGACGCCCTCGGACAACACCAAAATTCACGTAACTTTGTCTTGAAGTTTTTAAGACAGAAATTCCTCTTGAAGCTAAAAGTTTACATTGGCAGCAAACTTCGACTCAACTTCTTGCAATCTGTTCCTCATTTTCCTGCTCACTTCTTTAGTGCTAAGTGGTTAACCCTATTTGATTTCAGTTGCTCTCACGGTTTGTAATTTTCACGTTTGTGACCCAAAGGAATTCTGGGATATTCTTGCCAAACAGCAGCATGGAACTCTGCCAATTTCCAATTCACATATTTTTTATAAGTGTCAAGCCACCCGGTCCTGCTGGCAAAATATTGCACCAATTGCATTATTTACAAGTCAAAACTTGCCAAAATTGCCATACCAGGTCCCAGAATCCACTTTCAAAACGATTAAAGACACAACTTCACTCAGTGGATTGCCATCACTTGCTCGAACACTTTGAGCAGCCCACTTCATGTGAAATTGCTTCTCACCTCTGTATTCTTTCAAAGGATTGCCTCTACCCATCAGCCCAGCTTTATGATACCAGGCAGGGGGCTTCTGAGATGCAAAATGGCTCGAAAAACACACTTATAAATCAAATAAGCAACGAATTTTGGCTGCAGTGTTCGTTTAGAAATAAACGACAGCTAGCATGACGAGTGTGACAACAAAGATAGTCTTTGGTGTTGTGGACCAGCGAAAAAGCCGTGGTAACCCCTTATATGGAGTAGCCAGGTCGATTTGACCTCCTACCCTCCGAAAGTTGCAAAAAAAGCAACCAAATCAACCAGTAGAGAAAAAGTTAAAATAAGCTTAATTTAAGCTCAGTGTTTCATTAAGTTTGCTGCGTTCAGATTTTGTAACGTTTTCTCTTAGTGCTTCCTAGAGCTATTTTATGTGGCATCAAATCGCTTATTTTTTAAGGAGCAAAAACAGCTTTGAGTTCCAATTTTCTGTTTACACAAAGCTATGTGTACCTTGCGTGGTAATATGTAGCTAACATGTACAATAATTTATAACTTGCAGTTCTCAAATCATGAGCTTAATTATTTTAACTTAAAGACTGCTTTGCTTCACACAGAGCCAGCAGTGGAGACGGTCCTGAAGTTTATGCTGAAATATTGACCAAGAACTTGACACCATATGTTACAACACAGGTTGAATAAGAATAATCAAGAGTACAGTACGGTTATGGTAGGATTTCCACAGTCCAACATTAATTATGTATGCATTTCTGTCTCAAAATTTACTCATGGTCACTGTTCAATTGTGAGAAATAGTATGAGAGTAATGCATGTATAGTTGATGTATGGGGCAGTGTGGAAATCGTTCCACAATGATATTAGTGATAATGGTAATAATAACACCAATACGACTAAATAATGAAAAAGTATTGAAGTGTAAAGAAGTTGTGGAGATTCCAGTAATCTAATCATTGGTGCTTTGGGAATTGGATAACAAGGGCTTTAATATTAATTAAGGGTTCAGCATGCATCTGTTCAGTATTGCAAAAACACTTGTTTATTTGCCTCTGCTGGGATCATCAACAAAGTGTTGTGCACCAGTCATTTGAAACCCCTGGACCTCCTAATTAGGGGAAACTGTCAGTGAAATGTAGTGAAGGCCCTGCCTTACAAGGAAAAAACTGAGAGTTTACCCCCCCCCCCCCTCCCCCATCCACTAAGCATCAAGCACAATTGATTTAGCATGTTTTAATTTTTTCATTTTGTCCGTCTTTTATCTCCCCAAAATCAATGTCAAGCAAGTGATACAAAAAATAACATCAGGACACTTGAAAATACTACAAGTCAGTGTATGGGCTATTTAACCATTTGTAATCAATCACTCCGAAAAAGCATGATATTAAGTGATTGAAATCAGACCTTCATCACGCCTTGAGCTGTCATGTTATCTGTGAATGTGCTTGCAACTTGAAGTCAGTCTTCTAAAAGAGGTCTTGCAAACCACAAGTGAAATCCCAGCTAAATCCTCACTCAGCTTACAGATTCTATAGAGATGCCGTGAAAAAAGATGCATTCCCTGACCACCAGGAGCCAAAATCAAGTGAAAATGAGGTGAAAACCCCCAGTTTTCCCTGGATATCCCCCAATTGGGTGATCTGGGTATTACAAATGCCTGCTGTATTACCTGTAGATATTCAAGGGTGCGTGATGTAATATGGTGTCTATATGATTGTGTGGCTCCAACCATCATGAAATGAGGTGTCTGGCTATCAAGTTCAGTGCCCAGCCCTTTCTATAGCTTTTGAAATACACTGTAGGGGACATAACTCGGAAAGTTGCATTACTAAAACAAATTGCCTGTGGCCAAGGCATTTTTTCCAGCAACAGTGAAGAGGTCAGACTGCTGAAGTTAGGTTCATAAAATCTTTGGTCAAGTGACCAACTTCTATTGTTGAAGTACATGTCGCTGACGGTTTTAGTCGACGATCATTGCTTAATATTGAAAAGGCTATTACTGGGTACTTCTATAAAGTGTCACAGCTAATTTAATTTGCTATTTGTTTTTGAAAATCCTGTGCTATGTTAGATGCCATTTCTAAAGTGATGATGATGATGACAATACTTATGCTGCAGCAGTAATTTCTGCTGTAATTTTTTTGTATGTTATGGTGTCAAAAGCATGCAATTTCATAGAAATAACTATTTTATTCTCAGTGACGTTTTTCCCAATCCTGTTGTGTTCATACTATTACCTACGCAGTATCCAACTATAATAATATGAACCCCGATGATATCAGTATAATCTCCTCATTGTTCTCTGTACAGTTGCTATGGATCTTGTTGGGAGGATTTGTTTGAACATCAGGATATTCTTCTTTGCTGATCATTTTATTTATTCTCATGACCTGTATGCATGATCATGGATGTAGAAAGGAGAAATTACATGCTGGTCACTGTTAGGGCTTAAAGGGTTAAAGCCTTTTGTTGCTGTCACAGGGCCTTTATCAAATGAAGACAAATTCAGCATGAGGGTCATGCCAGGCCCAATGCTTAACCAAGGCTGGGGATTTGAACTTCCAGCGCCATACCAAGACATTTTATCATGTGATGTTGGTCATGTTGGTCATGTTGGCAACTGAATTCTTTGCCTCTTGAAAACGGTGCTGTTACTGCATTGAAAGTTTGAAAGTTAATTTAATTATAATTATAATTTGGATTCTGTATAAGTAACTTCATTTCATTGTTTTTTTTGTCTGTCATATCCATCAGGTCTCAGCCCATGCAGCTAAACGAAAAATTGCTGAAACAAGCACCACACCAAGAGACTTTTTGAAGAAATATGATGAGCTGAAATCCAAAAAGTTGAGTGAACTTGCCCTTTCTTTTGATTTTGCAGTAATATTCTATCTTGTTAGTATTGTTTTTTTAAAAAAGTGATTCTCTTCATTGCAATGAAATGACTTGAAAACTTCACGGTTGAAGAGTGTTCTTCTCTTGCAACAGAAACCATTCCTTCTAAAACAAGCTTTAAAATTATTTTGTCCTTGGGGTGTAAACAAAATGTTAAGAGCACTCACCACCCTGGCAAGTGAACCTCAGAAAATGCTAGCTAGGAATTTCAAGTTAATGCCTTGATTGTTGAAGATTTTATTTTCTGAAAGTGGAACCAAAACATTATGATGAATAGTTTTAGGTCAAAATGGAAACTGGAGAATCTACACTTTGCAAATTTTTTACCTCTTGAAGATGAAAATTGCACTTGCCCATTTGGGCAAGTGACCTATGATAAAGGCACTGCTCACTTTGACTCACCTGATGGATTTTACCTTTGCGTGGGCAAGCAGGCAAGCAGAATTTTCAGCCTGTATTGTCTAACATGCCAAATCCAGAGCTCACCGTTTTCTTCAAGTTTCTCTCCTGGAAGACTGCTTGCTTCTTAAAGTACTGTAGATGACATCAAGAATGATGATGGTTGGTGTTTTCATTGTATGACCTAAATAAGGCATTATATGTGAGTTGGAACCACAAAATTCACTGGTATGAAGTGATGACTTCCGATGATTATACATGGGTCAAAAGCTAATTTTTTTATACAGCAAGAAAAATAATCAGTGACAGTTATCTGATGATTGTTATTTTCAGTGTAAGGGAACTTGATCCACTGGTTTACATGCTGTCTCGGCTGGCAGAGGATAAGCAGGTTTGAAAATGATGCTTCTACTAGACAAGTATTAATAAACTAGAACACATTTACACTCACATACGTGTCCGTTTTGAGCAAAAAGACAGGTTGAAATGCAGCAATCACTGCTTACAGTCTCACCAGCCAATAACAACATGGCTACCTGACACACCACCAATAACATCACAACTTCGTTGATCAATCTGGGCAATGACCAGAGAAAATATGCCATCTCCAGGCAATTAAACAAATCACTTGACTCTGATGATGACTTCTGCTCAAGCTGTCACAATGTTGGTCAATGTCACCACAATCAGTCCTTCTCGGGACTACAATCTACTGGATGATCTTCCCTCACCAAGTTATGATAAGACTCCTGTATTCAAACCATTTACAAGCAATAAAATAATAATAATAACTTTATTTCTATAGCAGTATATACAAAAAGCTCTATATCGCTTAACAATCAAAACTTAAAAACTATACAGAAGAAAAGTTTAACTTAAATGCATAGAAAGATAAATACACAAGGAATTTAAAATTATAAGCAGCTCTAAAAGATGCGTCTTTAGTCTGTTCTTAAAAACAGAAACCGACAGACTAAGCTTAATGTCCATGGGTAGCCTAGGGGCTGCGACCGAAAAGGCCCTGTCTCCATAAGTTTTGAGGCGAGTCTAAGGTATTTGTAAAAGATATTTGTCGGTTGACCTTAGATTCCTTGATGGTTCATAACGCACAAGTAAGTTACTGATATATGCAGGAGCTAAGTTATTTAGTGCTTTATAAGTAAGTAACAGAACCTTAAATATAACCCTCTGCTCAACAGGCAACCAATGTATTTTCTGGAGAATAGGACTGGTACGCGCAGCCCTAGGCAATTGAGCAACAAGGCACGCAGCACAATTCTGAATACGTTGAAATTTTCGACATAAGTACTTTGGGGAACCTACAAGCAGCGAGTTACAATTGTCCAAACGACAGATCACGAATGCGTGAATAAGGATCTTTGTATTCTCCACCATCAAATACTCGCGAATCTTAGCAATATTTCTCAGATGGAACAGGGCAGATGGAACAATAGTCAGAGTGTTTTTCTGTTGGAACTCACAGGCGATAGATGTTTAGCATGTACCATCACATTTTAAGGGTACTATAGCTTATTATCAGCTGATATTGTAGTCCCTGGTCGGAACATCCTCTTGCATAAAATAATTATTTAGTTTCTGTGCACGAGAACAAATTGGTCTTTTTTTTCAGCTGCCATTTGTGAGAAAAGGGTTACTAATAATGGTGACAATATGATCCCTTTAAAGCACTTAATGCATAATAGATATTTTGTTAATTGTAATTTTGCTTTGCTCATGCAGAGGTTCTGCCATGAAACTGTGTCATTTTTAATTGGTGAAAGACTGCAAGGTTGTTGCCAATATTCTCTTTCAGATGTTAACATTTCTGGAAAAGAACACCAAGGATCGTTATAGGTCACGTCTAGGGGCTATTGCCAGTGGAGCTAAGATAAATGCCGCGGCAGCTGCTGAGGCTGTCCTGGATAGTGTTCCTGCATCAGGAACCATGACACAGCATGAAGTCAATGAAGTAAGTTATGTTTAATTAGAGCCTGATTGCAGCAATGTGAGAGGTCAAAACTTACTTTTGAATAGTGAAAGTGAATGTATCTATTACCTGTTTGTGGACAAACAATTAAATGGATGCTTGTTTGATTGCTTTTTGTATTTAGTTTGCTCAAGCAAAAAAGCAGAAATCAGACTTGTGTCACTCTTCTTGCCAATATAAACTCGAGACTTATATTCAATTGCGGTTTTTCTGCATGTGCAAGTTAAACTATTTTGAAATAAATTTAGATTAATAGACCAAACCATATAACCCTTCAGTTTCTTTTGTTGACCTTTTAACATTGGGCATTTTGAAACTGACTTTCTTGTGAAATTTATGTTTTGTCCACTATAGCTTCGCAGCAAACTTGCAACAGTAACAAGCAGTGCGAGTCAGTCTGGCTCCTCCCCAGAAGCTGTACTGAAAGCCTTAAGAGAGAAACAAGCCAAGAGAGCTGGTACTGTATGTGGCTGCAGAGCTTAGTGCCAGGGCAGTGGGATTCCCTTAATTTCTAATATTTGACTTTTAAAACCAAAGGAATTCTAAACATTAAATTACACAACCATGAGAAAAATATAATAATACTGCGATGGGCCATAACCTTTCACTGATGATATAGAGCTTGCTCTCACTCTGGTGTAAATTTAAATGACTTGTGTTACTAGTAAGCAATACTTGTCAACGTTCAAAATTTTTTCTTGTAGGAAATTTACCACCAACACCATCCTGGGTCAGTGAACGTCCTTACTTGAGCCGAGATTATGTCACTGAAACAAGCGTCATTAATTCCTCTACAGTTGTGAGTACACACTGACTCTGCTTTAGTTTATAAAATGATGCACTTCTAAATAAGCTTCAGTCTGTCATGTTTAATTATATGCTCTAAGGACCCAAGTTTAAGTCACTAAATATAGAATCTCTAAATAGTTACATCGATTTTGTGTTTATTTTACAGCCAATGTCTGTCGGGACATTACCACTGTCAATGCAAGAATTGGCCATTGTTGAAGATCTCTTGTTTCTCATGATGGTGAGAATACATTCCATAGCATTTTGTTCTGAAGTTCCTGTATTCATATAAATGGCTAATTGATTAAGCAAGTTAAATATTAATTTTTATGTCAGTATTCAAATTCCTTTATAATTATATATTAGGTATATATTATTATATTTTTTAATTTGATTTATACACACTGTGTGAGTACAGTACTAATAATGCCAAAGAATGAAAATGTATTAGATGTTGCCAAATTAATTATTTTTAGCCTTTGATCTTGAAACGTTTGTAAACATTCTCCTCAGTTGGGTGATAAAAACTTTCTCTTAACCCATTGGCACCCGTGCCAGCCAAAACCGCCGTAAAAAACTCCCATACTTCAAAACATTGCAACTTTCTTAATCGCACAAATATTGCCTTAACTGTTAGTTGTGAGCACGAAATGGAATGTCCTTTAAATTTGGATATCCAATAAACGCAAGAAACGTAGAGATTTTTACCAAATATGGCCTTTTGAGTTTGGACAAGAATGAAACTGACGGTTTTTAACGTCAAAGAGAAACGACAAAAATGCCCCTTTTTGCCTTTATGTTTTTTAAGGAAATCATCATCGCAAGGAAATCATCATCGCAAAACCAAAGCTTAGAAACGACCTTTTTTGTTCATATTCTTCTCCCGAGCGTAGATAGAGCCTTTGTTCCAGTGCATTCAGGCCTTCCCGACATTTTCAAAATCTCGAGTGCATTGCATGCTGGGAAATAACTAAAATTTTTGACTGCGCCCGTTCCTTACCCCAATTCTTTCACATATAAATTAAGTCTACAGCCACTCTGACCTACGCCAAAATTACCTGCTTGTAGTCATCTTCAGTGCTCACAAATTCCAAAATATGCGGCGGTACGTTGAGAAATTCATCAATAGTCGAGTCCCAAAGGTCACACTTAAAGATGCTCATCAGGCAGCCACTAAAGATGAAAAATGGCTGTAAACTTAGCAAAAATCACCAGCAAACCGAACTTGGGCCATTGTTGTTGCTTCACAGATAAAAAATAGCTACGTCAAAATGACGTTTTCAGAAACCTTGAGCCTCCAGTGCCTTAGGACAGCACCACTTTTACCTGGTAGTTTCAAATAAAGAGTCATGAAATGCTATTCATCGTTTATAGGTGGAAAGTAACTCAGAAAATGTAAAAACAGCTGGTAGTCAATGGGTTAACAAAGAAAACTAGAGGTCACGTGACCGGTCCTTTTAACACTATCCAGTGAAAGTCATGGTTGGTGATAGTTTAAATCCAGGGTCAGAGTTAAGATTCTACAGTTAAAACAATTTCTAGGGGTGTGCGTAACTTCTAAAAGCAGGGCCAGGCTTCACTTAACGTTACCTCCTGGGTTTGCAGTTAGCCAGGTCACGTGACAAGCCACAGTATCAAACTCAATTACCCTAGATGAGATGATCATCGACTTCTGACTGTCACTAGAGGCTCCAACTCTACCTCTATAGTCTAGTTTTTAAAATCACCACCCCCTCAAGCTGGCTTTCATGCATCTTCAACCTTGAATCTAAGAACTGGCCAGAAATTAAAGTAGTACCCTCCCCCCCAGATCTTGCAGCATATGGTTGTTTTCAAATGAAATAGTGTTGAATATATTACTAGCCTCAAAGGCTTTTGTTTAAAAAGCAGAGCAATAAAAAATATCAACATAAAAAAAATTGTTTTATTTAACCCATTGGCACCCATACTGGCCAAAACTGGCCGTAAAAAACTCCCATACTTCAAAACATTGCAACGTTCTCAATTGCATGAATATTGCCTTAACTGTTAGTTGTGAGCATGAAATGGAATGTCCTTTAAATTTGGATATCCAATAAACGCAAGAAACGTAGCGATTTTTACCAAATATGGCCTTTTGAGTTTGGACAAGAACGAAACTGACCATTAAATTTTTTAACGTCAAAGAGAAACGACAAAAATGCCCCTTTTTGCCTTTATGTTTTTTAAGGAAATCATCGTCAAAAAACCAAACTTCAACCATCATAACAAAATTCAGTCCTTGTTCTAGCTTAGAAATGACTTTTTTTGTTCATATTCTTCTTCCGAGCGTAGATACAGCCTTTTGTTCCTGACCAGTACATTCGGGCCTTCCCGACATTTTCAACATCTCGAGCACATTGCATGCTGGGAAATAACGAGAATTTTTGACAGCACCTGTTCCTTCCCCCAATTCTTTCACATATAAACTAAGTCTACAGCCACTCCGATCCACCGTCAAGATTTCCTGCTTGTGGTCATCTTCAGTGCTCACAAATCCCAAAATATGCTGCGGTAGGTCGAGAAATTCATCAATAGTCGAGTCCCAAAGGTACTAAGTGTTCGACCAGCCAAATTCCCAGTTCATCGAGTAAGAAGCCAAATTCGACAACAAAGTACATCACCTTGCTCGATTCTTTGAGAAAGTGGACTCTTCGCTACCGTCATGCTTAATGATGCTCATCAGGCAGCCGCTAAAGATGAAAAATGGCTGTAAACTTAGCAAAAATCGCAAGCAAACCGAACTTGGGCTGTTGTTGTTGCTTCATGGATGAAAAATAGCTACGTCAAAATGACGTTTTCAGAAACCTTGAGCCTCCAGTGCCTTAGGCCAGCACCACTTTTCCCTGGTAGTTTCAAATAACTAGTCATGAAATGCTATTCATCATTTATAGGGGGAAAATCACTTCGAAAACGTAAAAAAGGCTGGTAGTCAATGGGTTAAAGAATTAAACAAGAGCTTCTCACTTACAGCTTCAAGCATGCACACCTGTACAATATTAGGAAGAGGTTTAACTACTTGGGTTATGGAATTAAAGTGCCTATGAAGTAAAATTTTTTTCTCGTATTTTTAAAGCCAAATTTTTTCGTCCTCCAAAGAACCTCAAAATTGACTAAATCGTGTCCTGTAGACTTGGAACAAGTCATTGCTCAGGACGATGCTGATGACATAGGAAATGCAGGCATTTGTGTCTTTGCTACGTCACAGCCTTGTAATAGATTCTTTTGGCCCCGCACAAGATGGAAACACTTTTTGGCACCAAGTTTAAAACTTGGTTTGATTTATTCTGCATGGTAAGTGTTTTACTGCCCAAAACCTACATATTAAGATGCAGAAAATAATAAACTATCATATTAGAACAAGAATTTTTTACTTAATTACTGGGGTAAGTCACTTTAAGGGGCCCTGAACTTCTTTTTGTATCCATATCAACAGAGACATAAACTGACATTACAAGATGGTCATCCATCATTTCCAGTCAACCCATGCACATATTTCAGTCTGAGTTTGAACTTTTTTGTGAATTGTAATTTTTTGTTGTTGTTTCTTTTCAGGGTGTTGAGGGAAAGTATCTTCTGGTTAAACCTCTCAAAGACAAGTTCAGTCCTAGGAGTTTCACTATTGACAAGACTCTAGGTAATTTTAAATTGATGATAATCTAGATTAATACAACTGGCTTGAATGGTAATTGTGGGTTTGGAAATTACTGTCAATGTGACTGGTTTGGTTGCAGCCGGCATTTCAAATTACAATACCTGCTCCCCAAGGTGGAGTCAAGGTGGAGAAATTGAAATAACTGCCTGCATATTCAAGTAAAATTGATTTTCTGTAATGTGACTGGCCAACTTTTTTGTCAAACATGACTTTTTTTAACTTGTTGGAAATCTTTGATAATAAATGTCCCTATGGGTGTAAAGTATGGTGTAATAAGGAAATTAAGGCTTGTTTTCCAGTGAACACGGCACCATTAATAAAAGTGCTACCATAACTATGATCAAATTTTTACCCCTTGAATTTTTAGGTTTATCAAATAGAATTCCAAATGCCATTTACCATTTGTAAATATCTGCATTGTAAGATATGCAAATGAGATGCCTGATAACGTAATAATAATAATAATAATAATAATAATAATAATAATTTAGAACTTATATAGCACATTTTCCATGTGTATATGATCAAATGCACTTTACAAGCAGATGAAATTGGAATTTGGAAATGTTGGTTTTTGCGGAGAGGGGAAAACCGGAGTACCTGGAGAAAAACCTCTCGGAGCAGAGAAGAGAACCAACAACAAACTCAGCCCACATGTGATGTCGAGTCCGGGAATCGAACCTGGGCCACATTGGTGGGAGGCGAGTGCTCTCTCCTCTATGCCATCCCTGGAAAGATTACAATATAGTAGTATCAATATAGTGGTATCATAGTTGTATCAACCCAATCTACATGTAACATCAAGTATACAAATAGAGCAATCTTGGTCAATTTGCAGCAAAGACCATTGAAACTTGGTAGGCTGATAGTTCTACAGGCAACACATGTATGTCTATAAAAACTTTGGTTCCCATGGCAACTCACTCTTTTTCAGTCCCCCTTCCCCCCCCCCCCCCCCCCACCTGATTTTAATATTTTAGTGATTTTCAGCTTGAAAAGCAATTAACAACGCCACAAATTTGACCTAACATATTTATATGTGTGCCGGATCATGCAGATGAGGTAACATTCTTGGCAGACAATAATTAAAAATAGAATGCCAAAGGTGACCAGCAAAGCCCTTATTATCAGGGAGGTCTGGAACCCAGTGTGTTGCCATGGTAACAGAACTGGTAAGCTCAATTTGTGTAGCACACCTATTAGAGTCTTACTGCAAAACATCAAGCATTTCTGGTACAAATAGGCTTAGATATCATTTTAATTCTTTTTTCATCATATCTGATCAAAATTTGGTTGAGTCTATGATGTCATTATTTGGCTAATTTGCATATTTTAAAAACTTAAATATCTCTGGAATAAAAAGACATATTTGAAAATAGTAAGTAGCATTCTGATTCTTGTACAGACTAATTGTATAATAATAAATTATTATACCTGTATTTTAAAATGGCTTAGACCTACAAACAATGTGAATTTTGTCATGGTAGCACTATGTCCAAAGTCTAGTGTGCCTTGATGAGTGCATTGATGACCATTACTTTTAGGAATAATCTTGTTGTTTGTTTGATTTACTATTATTTACTTATTTATATTTATAAATATTTACTTAATAATTACTTAAAGATTAATGTTGTCCTTAAAAACTTTAAGGGAACCTCCATTCTTACAACAAATTGACCCTAAATTGTTTTGCAACATTAATTCTAGTTTATAATGTGGGAATAACATTTAAAGTGCACAGAAAGATTGGGTATCATTAATTACTTTCTTCTCTTTTAAATTTCCCGGGCGCCATCATTTTTGGTTGAAACTATTGTCAGGAAGCAAATGAAGCAGAAATTCCTTGTGCTTGTCATGAAATCCAAAATGGCTGTGCCTGGGAAATTTAAAAGTGAAAATAAGCAATGGTGATATTGATTTTTTTTGTACACTTAAATGTTATATCCACGTTTTAAAATAATATTTGGAATCTAGTGTCCAACAATTTAGTGTTAATTTGTTGTAAGTGTGGAAATTCCCTTTAAGACATATTTTTCTTTTCATCTTTTTTCTTTCATTGTCTTCATTTTTGCCAGAAATATCAATGTTGGAACTGGTTCAAAGGATCTTACCTGTCTGCTCTCATTATTCCACCATCTGCAGATTCATGGAAGGTAACTATCTTGAGTTCATTCATGCAGCTCATTTTCTAGTTTAGTGGCTGTTGATCAAAAATGGTTTAACTGTGTTCAGGCTGGTAGTTTATGAAGCAACATTATCAAAGCAGAAACTTGCATCATGGATAGAAAGTAAATTATTAATACTGACTAGGCTTGGATAAAATCATCAACTAGATAAACCTATCAGATGAGGGATCTTGGCATGTGACACCTTGCAAGGGAGGGAGGGGAGGTGACTGCATGATGGACATACAACTCCTTTCCACAAGTTGTTGATTGGGTAATTTTCTGTCAGAGCAAACTTTACCCAGTCCAGACTTCAGGGTTATTTACACTGTAAATCCACATGATTGTTTGTCAGGTACACCAATGACTTTTATGACAGAGAGGCAATTCCATGCACTCAACATTATAATAATAATAATAATAATAATAATAATAATAATAATAATAATAATAATAATAATAATAATAATACAGTAGAACCCCAGTTACTCAAACTCTGAAGGGAAACGTAAAACTGTTTGAGTTAGCGGGCTTTTGAGTTATTGGGGTCGAATAAAATATTCAATTTTCCAGGTTAATAATTAAAAGTTTATTGATTTTCAGCACTTCGGTATACAATACATGCAAATTAAACTTATTTCAAGAGAAACTAATACATTTTGTAACAACTGTAACGATTATGCATTCTTACGACAATGCAATACTGTGAATGTAACTTAGTTTATTTAATACACTCAATATTTATGTTCCCTTTTACATTAAATCAAATTGCTCCAGTCTTTGTTCTAGTGTTTGAATTTGATCATACAATTAGGAAAGCTAATGGAATATCTCAATGGGCATCCATGCCGAGTTACAAGAACCAGAAATTCGAGTTATCGGGGTAAATTTTGATCAAGGGAAACAAAATTTAGTTTGAGTTAGTGGGGTTTTCGAGTTATCCGAGTTTAAGTTACCGGGGTTCTACTGTTATAACAATTTATTAGTAGTACTTCCACGAGGTGGCTCTTTGCCTACTAATTACAAAATTAATCGTAAATCAAATCAAATTAAATCAAATGTTGGTTTTGAGGAGAGGGGAAAACCGGAGTACCCGGAGAAAAACCTCTCAGAGCAGAGTAGAGAACCAACAAACTCAGCCCACGTATGACACCGAGTCCGGGAATCGAACCCGGGATATATTGGTGGAAGGCGAGTGCTCTCACCACTGCGCCAATCCTGCTCCCCTTTTAAGTTTAGAGCTGTAGACTGTTACTAAGCAGAAGATCCTGGGTTCAATCCCCAGACAGGACCACAAACCGGGTCTTAAAATGACTGGTAGGATGATCTTGGCCGAGTGTGCAGCAACTGTCTCAATTCAGGTGACCGTATAGATCTTTGGGCATTGATGTTATGCTGTGTCTCTGAAGGGACACGAAGGAACACAGAAACAGTTTGGAAGTAGTCACAAGTCCTAGCTTGCACATGAGGGTTAGGTAGAGGCTTGGCAATGGGTTCACCACCTGTACCTCAGAAAGTTTCATCTGATGATAAAAACCAACTGTCAGAATGGCTGTTAAGCAGTGTGCCCTCTGTTGTAGTGGACAGGGTCTTGTGTGCATCCTTTGTGGTAATTTTGCAACTTTTCTTGTGCACTCTTTTTCAGCAAAGTCATCTTTTGAGCATGGCCTTGTCAATCATGCATTGTGTGCAGCCATGAGGACATTACTGAAGGTTAGCATCTCCAATTTTAGTAGGTAATAGAGTAATAATGCTGGAACTGTAATAAAAGTAGTATGGCAGTGGCAAATCCCTGTGGAATGCAACATATTATATATTTAGGCCCCCTTTTCTTTATTTATCATAAAACTCCCTGAGGATTGTTTTCTGGCTGTTTTAGGGTGCTTCCAACAATGAATAAAATATTATCAATGTTGAAATTCCTGTCATGGACATACATGTATCATGTGACTGAGTAGTGTTGTTTTAAATTGTTTTAAATCCCATTTACAGATCATAACTAATATTATTAATATTGTAATCTCCATTTTTTAAGGAATATCTCATTCTAGTTGCACAACTGGAACATCAGTTTAGACTGGTATGTAAATCAATGTTTAAAACAAAATACTGTAGTAATAGTCATACACAAAATCGTTGGTCAACATTTATCATCTGTTGTAAATTACTTGAACAGTTTAACTCGTTGTGGCTCAGCCGACCTCGATGAACTTCAAACATGAGCCCTCGATATGGTCATGTGACACTGGTAAGCGGCTGCCTTGTTTTGACAGGTGTCAATTGACCATAACATGGATGTCCGAGGATGTCTAATATCAAAGATGTATGCTGTAAACTAGGTGGTCAACTGGAGTATTATAGGACATTTCACAACACATACAATGAACCAGCAGATGTACATATGGATGTATGCAGGCACGTATGTACGGTGACCAAAACCAAATTTTCTCGAAGACATGGGTTACCATATTTTCTTACCAATGGTGCACTGCTTCGCGGCCTTTGAGCCGCCGGAGCTCCGCTATAACCCTTGTAAAGCAAATAATAAAAGAAGATGAAAAATAGAAACAAAAGAAAAAACTTTGAGAGCACATTTTTGTCCTTAATCTTAAATTTTTAGGGGCAGCTGTCGTTACAGAAACTGTGGTTTTACATCCAGCCATGCATGAGAACCATGGAGATACTGTCATCCATTGCAGTGGCAATTGATAAGGTGGGTTGTGTATTCAGTGAAGTGCCAGTATATATTTCACCTCACAGGGAGTGTATATTATGTGATTGTTATAACCAGGGAAATGGAACGTTCGAATAACGAATGAGAATGTAATTAACTTGGAACGCACGCTAACACAACACTTCTTTTAATCCACGTCTCGCACCAAGCACATGCACATTGCAAACTCTATGATGTAACAATAACCTATGATATAACATCTCCCCTTTTTAATGAAGACAGTCTCTAACATCAACTCAAAGTTTCTAAATATCAACAGTAACTAAGGCCAATGTCACAGAATCACTTTAGTTCGTAATCTTTCAAGTAGCTTGGAGTACCACGGGTTGTCCTCGTAGGATAACGCTTCCCAGTGCAAATGGGAGTAGATCTAACTTCACATGTAGAATCTGGTTGAACCGTCAACGCATCATCAATACCAGCAGGAACAGGAATTGCAGGCATGGAACTGGTACAAGCTAGTTCATTTCTGTCTCTGTCTTGTACAAGACAGGAAGAAGTTAAGGAGCCTTCAGGGAAGCAAGGTCCGTAAAAGTCTATCAAATGAGGTTCATTGGATCAATCGGCTGTAGCAGGAACTGAAGTACCTTGAGTAAAGGAATCAGGAACAATCTCCACTGGTTGGCCCACAAGGGACGTCATATCATTTGGCACAAAATGGCGCTGAATCACTGGAGAGTTGGCTGGTGGTGTATCATCTATAGGTCGACGAAGCAGTTGGTCCACGTGTCGTTTCCAAAGGTTACCAAACACCTCAACCATGTAATGCTGTGTACCAAGGACCTCAGTGATAACTCCAGGCATCCCCTCTACCATAATTATGTGCCAAAACCGCATCACCTGCATGGAACTGACGCAGGCCTCTCTTCGCAGTGCGATTCACCATGGAACTGTACTGACGAGTTTCAACGTGCTTTTCCACTGAAGGAATCAGCAAATCTAGGCGAGTACGTAACCTCCGTCCCATAAGCAGCAGAGATGGAGGTTCACCTGTAGTAGAATGAGGGGTGTTTCGATAAACCAATAGGTACTTGGCAATTACAGCAGACACATCTTTGTTGGTTAGCTGAGCTTGTTTGATTGCTGATTTCAAAATTTGGACAACACGCTCAGCCTGGCCATTGGTGGATGGCTTATAGGCTGCTGAAGTTCGATGCAGTATGCCATTGTTTGAACAGAATTGTTCAAAGTGTCTTGCGGTAAACTGAGCACCATTGTCAGAAACAAGTATTTCAGGAAGGCCATGTCTGCTGAAGATATCACGTAATGCAGTGATGGTTGTTTGGGTTGTAGTATTTGACATCTTAACGACCTCTGGGAATTTACTGTAGGCATCAACAACAACCATGTACATACAACCAGAAATTGGACCAGCAAAGTCCACATGAATGCGAGACCATGGTCGGGCTGGGAAAATCCAGGGATGAATTTGAGCTGTAGGAGGTGCAGATCTCATAGACTGGCAAGTGTTGCAGGAAGAAACTGTTCTCTCAATGTGAGAATCAATATTAGGCCACCAAACATAAGATCTTGCCAAGGCTTTCATCCTAGACATGCCAGGATGAGTGTCATGTAATTCCTGTAAGACCTTGTCTTGAAGAGAAGAAGGAACAATAACACGAGTGCCCCATAATAATTATGCAGCCTTGTTGGGTGGTCAATTCGTCGCGTTTGCTCTAAAATGGTGCAAAGGTAGGATCCACCACAGTTGGCCACCCACCAATGATGAAACCGTATACTTGGGATAAAACAGGATCCACTCGAGTCTCCTTCTGGATCATCTGACTGGTTAAAGTGGTCACAACTTCTGGCTCCAAGAAATAGCACTCAACATTTTCACATTTTGGAGACCAAGTCTGAGGTAAAGGAGGACGCGACATGCTGTCTGCATCAGCATGTGCTGAAGTGCTGCGATACTCAATGGTGTAGTTGTGTGATGCAAGGATCAGTGCCCACCTTTGAAGTCGAGCTGCGGCATGCGCAGGAACTGGATTCTTTGGCCCAAATAGAGAGAGCAAGGGTCGATGATCAGTTAAAATTACGAACGAGCGACCATACAGATACTGGCGGGATTGTTTCAATCCAAAAATTATGCTGAATGCTTCCTTTTCTATTTGGGAGTAATTTTTCTGAGCTAAGTCAGGGAACATGAAGCAAAGGCCACAGGGTGAAATTGCCCATTCATTTTATGAGACAGGACAGCACCAGCACCATAAGATGAAGCATCACATGAGAGATAGAGAGGTAACGTGTGATCATAATGCACCAGTGTTTGTGAATTCAGTATCAGCTCCTTTGCAGCGACAAATGCATCTTCTTCTACTTTAGACCACTTCCATGGGGTATCCTTCTTTAACAGGTTGTGTAGAGGTGAAAGTATAGTAGAATGATGTGGCATGAACCGTGAATAAAACATGATAAGTCCCAGAAAAGACTTCAAGGCTGTGACATCCTTAGGTCTAGGGGCATCCCGAATGGGAGCAAGTTGATCCTCAGTAGGATGTAGGCCTTCTCCGTCAATTTTATGACCAAGGTAAGTGACACATTTTTGTAGGAATTTGCACTTGGCCTTATTCAGTCTAAATCCTGCCGTAAGAAGCCGTTCCAAAACTAAAGAAAGCGTGTGAAGGTGATCCTCTTCATCAATTCCTGCCACAAGGATGTCATCAAGGCGACTGACAGCTTTTGGAATGTCAGACAGTAAATTATCCATAATCCCTGGAAGATAGCTGGGCCCGAGTGAATGCCATTTGGCAGTCTCCTGAATGTAAATAATCCTATGTGGGTGTTAATGGTGAGATCTCCTTGTGACTTCTGGGCAATGGGTATCTGGTGATATGCTTGTTTAATATCCAACACACTAAACACAGTGCACCCCCTCAAGGCTGAATGCATGTCTTCAATCTGAGGCATAAGGGTACGTTTCCACATTTGCATATGCATTGTATGTCACACTAAAATCTCCACAGACACGAACGTCTTCACTTTCCTTCTTTCCAACAACCACGATGGGCACTGCACTAACAGCAGATGTAACACGCTCAATCACACCGTCTTTTTCCATTTTCAGCAAAGTGCTCTCCACTTTCGATTGCAAAGCATAAGGAACAGCTCTGGCTTTGTGAAATTTGGCCCCTTTACTTTCATTTAATACAACAGGCTCACCAGTGTAACATCCGAGCTCTGGCTGAAATAATTCATCATATTGCTGTAGAACAGAGTCCAGAGTAGGGTTTCATGGAGGTGCAGACACAGAGGGAAATATAGGCCCAATATGATTCAAACCTGGTAAGTTTTTCCAATCAAGTTTTATGTCCATGAGCCAGTTTCGTCCAAACAAAGCAGAAGTACCCTCATGTACCACTAGCAATGGCAGGGAGTGTTGTAATCCTGAATATTCCACCTTCACATATGCTTCCCCTAAAGGGCGCACAGTTTCACCGGTATAGGTGGACAGCACTACATTGGTCGGTTGCATGTCAACATCAGGTTAAACTCTTTTGAAGAAACTCATTGGTGCCAGAGACAAGGCACATCCAGTGTCTAATTGCATACTACAATCATTGTTTTGAATCTTTAATGGCACGGAAATTTCCGACCTAGAGATTACATTCACATCATACACCATATACAATTCGTCTTCCTCAAGCAACGGTTCTTCGGTTAACTCATCCTCAACACACACAGCATTTATTCCATTCTTCCTGCAAGCACGAGCAATATGTCCTCTTGTGTTACAGTTGCGACATGTAGCATTTCTAAACTTGCACTTGGATCGCACATGGCCAGCATTTTCCACATGAAAAACAAGTGTACGAATTCGACTGGGGAAGTGAAGGCGAGTTCGAATGGATATCTTGGCGTAGAGAAGGAGGTACACGAGAATTTCCACCAGAGGACAGCGAAACCGCAGAATTCTTGGAAACGGAATCGACAGATGGGGGCGGCGAAACAGAAGAATTCTTGGAAACGGAATTCACAGATTGAGTCATTTGCTGCTGAACTTGTACGCTTTCCTTCGCTGCAATTTCATCCGCTATAGCCACTTCCAAGGCTTGTTGAAATGTGCGATCTTCACTTAGAAGCTTTTTACGGGTCGCTGGATTTCGAATGCCGCAGACGAACTGGTCTCGAAGAGAACGGTTAAGGAATTCCCCGAAATTGCAAGTCGACGCCAGATGTCTCAAACAAGCGCTGTAAACAGAGACGGTTTCGCTTTCTTCTTGAAAGCAACGATGGAATCTATAGGATTCTGCGACCTCCAGTCATTTAGGTTTAAAATGCTGCTGTAGTAACTCACATAGCTGCTCGAATGTTTTGTCTTTCGGATTCACTGGACTGCACAAATCACGAATAATGCTGTAAGTCTTCTTGCCGATCACAGAAATCATTACTGCCACCTTTTTCTTTTCTGCTGCAGCGATAACTGCTTCCGAAGCACTCGTTGGATAACTTCCAATGTTGTTTGCAACAAAGAACTGATCTAGTCTTTCCGAATAAACTGTAAATGTCTCGGTCGTGGGTTCAAATTCACCAATGGCACCCAATAGTGGCAAAGCCATGGCGGCGACAACAACAAGCGTGAAAACACGAAACAGTGAAACAGTATTAGAAGGAATCATGCGGTGTACATTCAAGTAACCCAGGAAGTAAACAAAGTAGCATATATCCCATCCTCGTCGCCAAATGTTATAACCAGGGAAATGGAACGTTCGAATAACGAATGAGAATGTAATTAACTTGGAACGCACGCTAACACAACACTTCTTTTAATCCACGTCTCGCGCCAAGCACATGCGCATTGCAAACTCTATGACGTAACAATAACCTATGATATAACAGTGATCATCAAATTAAATTATGGCATTTAATTAAAGAAATACCAATAATTAAATTTCAACAGTTGGTTGACTTGACATTTGCAGTAATTCCTTTTTCTTTCTTGAGTGCCCAAGCTAGGCCATCAACTATTAAAAGTTCTTGTTGGGTACTTTTCTTTAATACATTTTCAGTCAGTCAAATCACTGTATTTAAGATATCTCATGAATTCATCACTTTTCCTATATGACATTTTACTGTTGGGGTATTCTGAGCTCTTGTTAACTGTAACATTGTCAAATCATTTTCTTCTTCAGGGAAGCTGCAAAGGAGGTGCTGTGTTGACTCTTTTGCATGAAAAAACTGTAGGGCATACTGGGTATGGATTTGTTTGATTTCCTGTGTCTATTTAAACACTGTATGGATTGGCTTGAATAGACATAATGTTTAATAGCACTTAGCACTTAAATGATGTCACAGAATTTTTTACCCCTCCATGACTCAGACAAACCAAGCTCCAATTCTGTAAGAGTTGTAAGGAGAAATGCGTTAATGGCAAGCAATTTGCTTCAATTTTTTACAGTTTTCACCGAAGATGACGGTGTCCCTGGCTCTAAATTTGAAAGAGAACCTGAGGAATACACTGTCGACCAGCTGAAACAGTGCTTTAAGTACAGGAGCTTGAAATTAAGCGGAAAACGCGATCTGAGCTTGTGGAACGTGTGAGCGAATGCATAAAGAGTGCTTGAACTGAGCAGTGATAATGTAAATGGTTTACGGAAAGATTCTCAGAGAAAGTTCAGAATTGCAAGAAAATAGCAACTTGGCTTCGCCTCTGTTTATTCAATCGACTGGCTTGTGTTCTTTTCCGTCTAACAACATTTCTTCTGTCTTTATTAAACTATGCACATGTTATAGATTGCCGGCTTTGGTAGTAAATAAATATTTATACTATTGCTGGGCTGACAAACATGAGATGGGGATACATTTTACAAAATGCAAGGGAATGATGGCGTGCTCTATCCATCTTCAGTGGAAATAATCACTCTGTGGGCCTGTTCTCGCATTCTCCGTTGCAGGGTAATCTTTGCTGGTCCAATAGTTTATACTCTCCAGAGCAAAAACCTTAAAATGCAGAGGTCTGAGGCTAATGAAGTGTTTCGCACTATGTTCTCATAAGAAAGAGTAGTTATTAGTTTGGGAGCCTGAAGTTTTGCCGTCGAAACTTCATTCTTAATTCAAAATCATGGTCAGAACCTTTGCGGATAACTTGAGTTTGAGAGCCTTGATCCAAAACAAGCTTTCCTGTAGAGTCCTCATTTAAAGGCGTCACAGCACAACTATTGATTGTTGATCCGCTGTCATCGATGGTATCGACCTTCGATGTAAAATCTAATGGCTCGCGATCGTCAGTTGAATAATTTCTCAGTACAGTTTCTGTCTACTAGCTTTGTCTTTGTCATTGGCTCCGCTCTTTCTCTTGGGAGCACGCGCTTGACTTGCTTGTGGTGGAGTATGATTCGCTTGGCCGATGGACCCTTTTCTCCGAGCCATTTGAGAGCACAAATATAGGTATTCCTAATAATGTTTTCCCTGTTAAGAACTCCTGCGAAGAAGCCACTAGCCACACGTTTGCACTTTGCTATGTCTTGCAAATGTTGGTTTCAGAAACGGTATGAAAACTTTCATTCTTGTAGCCTGCATACAGGCTCTTCATTTGGGCAATTCAGAGACATTTTTTGGTTCGATTTTGCTTTTGAATTGAGCACGGTCTCGATTTTGCTTTCGAATGGCATGCGGTCTCGATTCGTGTGGTGAAAGGAAGAGCCTTTATGCAGGCTGTCTCGGAGTGATTTTGGCCATTTTTGAGGACATCTGCGGTCAGTTTAGCATTCATCCCAACAGTGCTTGGTAGTAACCATGAATCTTCCTTCTTGAATACTAACTCTAAGATTTAACCTAGGATTTCACTTTTTTTTTTTCGCTGCGACCCTCCTCGCTTATACATTCCTTTCTATCGCATCTCACTGTTTGTCTGAGTCAGGCGGGGGCTCGTATCTGTCAAAATCTATTTTTAGTAATAGTGCAGAGCACTATTGATAATATTTATTGTGTTGTTTTCGCACAGGGATAGCAAATCCCAGGAGCTCTGTTTATTTCTCACTCAAGCTGTAAGTACTGGGTATTGATCAAAATTATTAAATGTCTTTGATTCATTGTGGACATATTCTGGAATCAAACTGACTTATAAACCAAAAAATTGTGTGTTGCATCTGGAGTCTGTAGGGGCTCTCAAGAACAACACACCCTGAGGATATTTGCAGTGAGCCAATAATTTGTTGTTGTTGTTTTTTTGGCTTAGGCCTGTGTTCCATATTTTGAAATCCTTGAGCAGTGGATTTACAAAGGAATTATCAGTGATCCATATTCTGAGGTAATATGCAAGTCTTGATTGAAATGCTTTTCCCCTCAGCTAGTCATTGATATAAACCTTATATTCAATTCTTCTGTTCAGTTCCTTGTTGCAGAGCATGGATCTGTTCAAAAAGAAAAAGTAACTGAAGACTACAATGATGCATATCCTTTGAAATTATTACTGTGTCATTATTCTCTGCACTGAGGTCTTACTATTAAAAAAAATTATGCTAGAAGTTCTGCGTGCCAAGATGCTCACAATACTTGGAGTGAGGGCATTCTCTTTTGCCGATCCAGATCTCTGGAACAACCTGCCTAGAGACATAAGCAGCCTTGATTTTCTGACTAGTTTCAAGAGCAGTCTTAAGACATGTAAATGTTAACCTTTTCAGATGTACTTTTAATAAAATAATTTGTGATTATTAATTAATTTTTACCAGGCTTGTAAATTTTGTATTAAGCACCAATTTTATTTATATCTTTTTTTAAATCCTTTTTATGTAATACATAAAATATGAGCAGGAGACCTTTATGGGCAGTTAAAACGGCTCGCCTGCGGCTCGCCGTTTTAAAGCCCATAAAGGTCTCACGCGAATATTTTATGTTACTTGTGAAATGAAACAATAGATTGTGTTTGTCGTGTTTGTAATGTTAATTAGTAAAGATCTATATCAAAGTTAATGCATACTAATTAGCGGAGCAGGACACCTTTATGAAAGTTAATAATTTGTATTGGGGTTTAGAGAGGTATCCATGTGACTCAAATACTACCCGTAGATTGGTCGTTAGTCTTATGAATTATTCATGAATTTTACAAATCTTTTTAAAGGGCACTTGATTATGTTCATACAGTATGGTAATTTGCACTGCATAAATTTTTATTATAATTATTATGTTCAAGTTTCTCACAGTACAGGTTGTTTCTGCAATTGCTGGTAAATCCACTAGGCAGAGTACAGCTAGTCCTCTAAGCCTAGCAAATTAGGAATCATTGCAAGATGTATGCAGAAGCCAGGACTGCTGTGTTTTGCAGGCTGCTACTCCAACAGTCGGTCTCAGTGGCTAGGTCGCTATTATTAAGGCATCGAGAACGCTGTTTCTGGGGAACTCTAGCCAAAGCCAGGAATACTGAGCCAAGACGTGTTTTCTAGTTTTGTAATCGACATTATTTATACTAATTAATACAATGTTTAGATTAATTTATGAAGCAAGTTTTTAGGATAGTTTTTGTCACATTTTCTGGAAGCTGAGCCATTATCTGTTACATTATTTGTTATCTGTTTAGCCTTTTACCACAAGAATTTGAATACGAAAATGTTATTTTTGCTGAAAGTGTACATAAAATTTAAGAGTGTGCAAGATTTTGTTAAGAGTTGGTCATTTTCTAATAAAGTTTTTATTATTAAAATATTATTATTATTGTTGTTGTTGTTGACATTGTTATTACATGTATTATTATTTGTCAAGTAATGAATGCATCAATATCAGCAGCTGTTGATTCTGCTTTTTAATTAAAACAACAAAGAAATAAATGTTGTTCTTTAACTTTTCTCACATATTGGGAGCAAAGGTATACAGTCGTCAGAGAAAACATTCCAATCTTCTTGGAAAAGGTAATACTACATGTATATTTTAAGGTATAAAATAAGAAATAAAGAAATAATTGATAATATATAATATGTATGACAATTGTTTACTTATCAATACTTGATCCCCTCCAAAAATATGCGTGGTTGCCCTAAGTTGTTTTTAGATTCCAATAGCCCTTCCTTAGATATGCCCCCTCCCCCAACAGTTACAGACCACACAAAAACACATTTCTTTGGGGGACGAAAAAGATAGAAAAAAACATACATTCATATGAAACCCCTAGTTTTTTAGGCAATGTCGAGATGTGTAGAATGTATGTGCAGTAACAATAAGAGTTGCCGCCATTCCTCTGTCAATAGTCCTGAACAAGTTCAAGCCTCCTGTGTCATGGCTGTTTTCAACAATTTCAGTGAACCATAGGGATATCAGTTTTTCTCAGTTCCACCAGTTTTGGGACATATGATTGCACTGTTGAGTTTGTCTTTCTCTTTGAATGAAATGACCAGGTCGCCCACAAGATCCTCAGCACTGGAAAGTACTTGAATGTGATTCGGCAGTGTGGTAAGTTTACCCACCAGCGGCCAAGTTAACCCTCTTTAAATGTTCTTTTGCCAAACAGACAAGGCTACATAATGGAGTAGTGGTGTATTGTATGTTTTTACAGAGGCCAATTTAGGATCAACTCAATAAATGAACTAATAAAGGTAAATGTCTGGTTATCACTGACCCACCACACTAGGAGCAACATTCACATTTTTTTTCGGTGATAAGGTTAGCTGTTGTGTGTACTAATAACTTTTAGAATTTATAGAACCCAAAAAAAAAGTGTTTAGAATTTACTAACAGATAGGGATGTCTGTTCTTATCACATAAAGGTCAAAATGTCCAATGTCCAAATGCTGATGAAATAATTTATACCCTACACGAGAGGGAGTACGTGGAGAAAATTGAGAAAGCCTACAGTTATGCAAGCAAGACTTTGCTAGATCTGTTGATGGACGACAGGGCACTGATGGCTCGGCTGAGGTAAGGAAAACGTAAAGCTTGTGGGATGTGGCTGGAGTGACAAGGTAAGGAAAAGGTTATTTTGGCATAGTCATTTCCTAAATATTTATGTCAGTGCCAATTTTCTGTTTGGGATTAGATAATATTCTTTTACCAGCTGTATTGAAGGTCTTTGGAGAAGCTGGACGCTTGAAGTTTCCTGCTTTCAGAGATAGCTGCACTTTGTTAACTCCAAGTTGATGATACGCGCAGTGTTCTAGCCAAACTTTAATGTTATTTTCAGATCGATCAAGCATTACTTTCTAATGGATCTTGGAGATTTCTTTGTTCAGTTCATGGATCTCGCTGAAGATGAGATGAAGAAAAACATGGATGGTATCCTTGTTAATGATCTAGTGACATTTCATTTTTATAGTGACCCAGCAGACATTCGTTGCGCTTGTCAAATATTTCTTCAGTCTGCCAGGGAAGCAATTTGCCTTACACCGCGCAAACAGCGTTAGCGTAGGATGCATGCTAGATTGGCGTTCATCTATAGTCCGGCCTTTGTTTGGAAACACAAAATAGGTTTTGTAAATGTAAGCACCGATAGAATTGTTTTGTCTGTCTTAAACATTTGCAAGTTTGATAATGCCAAGACAGGCAGTTTGTTGGCCACTGGGTGTCACCGCCTGGTTGGCTCGGTTGGTCATCGGACAGCTGAGCGGTAGGTCGCGAGTTCAAACCCCAGACCGGACCACAAACCAGGGTCTTAAAATAACTGGTAAGATCACGCTGGCTGTGTGCTCAACATCAGCTTCAGTTAAGATGATCGCATCACTGGGCAGTGACGTTAAGCCGTTGACCTTGCCTCCTTCATCTCCACAAAAAAAAAAACACAGTGATCAAAAAGAGTGGTGTGTCCTCACACACATTAGGGTTGGGTGGAAACTCCTGGTTTAGTGAAAACTGATTTAGGAGTATGTGATTGAAGATTACAGGTCACTTTTGATGTATGCTGATGCCATGACATTTATAATATTTGAAGCACTAATAAACTTTTCTGTTCCTGGCCGGAGGCGTTAATGAGCAATCATCAAGACAGAAGTCTACGTTCCACAGACGATTGTCTAAGTTCCCTCTTATGATAGGAGGAACTAAAGACCCAGCACTTATGTTTCAGTTTTCCACCTTAATTCAGTGCTCCCACTCTGTAGATATAATGCCTTCCAGATTGGAAACATTGTTAGAGTTGGCGTTACGAACAAGCACGGCTAACAGTGATCCATACAAGGATGATCTGAGGTAAGTATGGAGCGGTTTTCAACTGAGCATCGAAAGTGAATTACGATTTTCACATATTCGTTCTCATGAAATTGAATTGCGTTTGCTTTGGTTTTGTAATGCTTCGCTCTTTGATTGGCCAGCAAATCTCGCGCCACTCTCTCAACCATTGAGAAGCAAACCCAAAATCAATTGCGGGTTGCACGCGCGCATTTTCCCGCGCTTTGTACCAGGTACGTGTAATTGCTTTGAATTCTGATTGGCTCATTGCACCGTGTGCCTCGGTTGTGATTGGTCAGAGTAATTGCTTTGGTTTTGGTTTTACGACACTAACACTTTAGCAGCACAGCCCTACTTGACCTGTAATACAATCACCTTTTTGCTTTCCTTCCTTTGCAGAGTTGATTTGCTTCCCTATGATCTGATCACTCAGCTGTTTCGTATCTTGTCAGTAGCATATGACAGCAGAGGTAATGAACACTCAATATTGTAACTTACATCCACTTCAGCGTGCTGTGTGGAACAGAGACTTGCTGAGTTTCGAACACTGGCTTTGTTCCCAGTGTAAACAGAGGCCTCTTATGGAAGCCATACAGTCTCTAGTCAGAACACTCAGCTGTGAGCCCCCATTGTAGGCCAACACAGGCACCTGGCAACTGAATTACAACTAGAAATGAATGGACAGGGAGCAAAAGAAACCAAACTTGAATAGTGAAGCTCTTTTCACTAACCGATCTACAAGAAACGTTTTAGCTAGCCACATACCACAGTCTTATAATTCTGGTTGCCACACTTGCTAATCTTCTGTTTCTGAAGTAAACTTCATAAAACTGCATCTTACTACGTTAAAAAAAACAAGCTGGAATAATCTAATAACTAAATTCTTTGAACGTCTTTGACAATTGTCTTTTTAGTTGTGTTGATCTTTAAAATAACGCTTTCTTCTTTTAATTAAGCAACGTTGTCTGTTGAGTAATGCATCTAACTGTGCTTTCTAACAGCCATGCCTCTACGAGCTGTGAAAAAACTGCTCGAGGTTGAGGCCGGACTATCATGTAGATTACTTCTGCTAACTTCATCTTTATAACATCTTTAAATCACATTGATGTTGTTCTTTCTGAAAACACTGTAAGTAAGGCAACCCAGGCTTCTTTCTTTGTTACCACCTAACATTATAATGCGCGATTTTCTACAACTTGGCCCTCCATTCCAAACAGTGATAAGCCATGAAACCGAACCGAGTTTCCACGCCTACTTCTTAACAACAAGAACATAAAATAATAAATAGATAATGATCTTCTTGAATCGGGGTGACACAATTACTAGTAGCCTTGTGGCCCACAAATAATAACAGAAACAAATAATGCAAATAAACTCAACATGATAAGAATCCCAACTGGCGGAGGCAAACCAGTTGGCTATTTACAAGGATGACCGAGGACTTGAACCAGGGACTACCCAGGACAAGACCAGCTAGCGGCCAGAGCAGGATTTGAACCCGGGGCAACCGCATTGAAATTCATCGGCCATCCTGCCCCCGTAAAACTGGGAGGACATTCCGTTTAGTAATGGTAGTCTTACCGTAGTTGCATTCAACTTCGTTCACGATTTGTCCTTTCTTCTCTATCCTTGGAGCGGGAGAAAAGGGGAGAGGGTGAGGGGTCTGGGGAAGAGAGATTCAGAGGTTACACACAATGATTGCGCAGATATTTCTTAAAATTCTTATATGATTTCATAATTGACTTGTCAGGTGCAACGGCTTATAATCAAGATCCAACTGAACTACAAATATCAGGTTGGTTTTATATTGTTACTGTCTTCCTGTCCAATTCCGTTGTAAATGTTGCGAACAATATGGAACTGTCAATGGAAATTTCGACCGTTTCCGAAAAATTTCGAAACTTTTCCTAAGATTCTCGATGAAAAGCTGAAGATGTCTGTGCTACGTCTTTTATTTGAACTACTATATGATTATCCGGCTACAGATGGTTCAAAATTTCATGGTAGAACTCTTGGTAAATTTTTATTTTGTTGGTTCTTTTTAGGACTTGAAGCCTTTTCTTTTGATTACGTGGTGAAATGGCCAGTTTCGTTAATTCTTAGTAAAAAGGTACGAATGATATTCGTAATTCCCCTCTAACAGCCCTGTAATTTCTTACTGCAGCTTCAAAACTCGTGTGGTTGGTTTTCTTACATGTAAAGTGGCTTAGATAATGACCACAGTTGTTCAAAGAGCGGATAACTCTATCCAGCGGATAAAATACATCAGTTGCGATACAATTTATCCGCTGGATAGCGAGTTATCCGCTGGATAGAGTTATCCGCTCTTTGAACAACTGGGGCCTGGTATATAGCCAGTTTTCGACCAAAAAAAATTGTTAAAGAATGCATATTGCCCCTATAATGTGTAAAGTAATTGCTTATAAGGTTCGTTGGTTATAACCGTGGTTTTTACGACATCTTTACTGAATAAAGGAATACGATGCAAGTTTGTATTCGCGTGAAACTAAAAATTCTCTTTACTTTTTGACCGGATTCCATGTCCACAACAAGTTCACCCGCCTTAAAAACTGAAACCTTGAAGAAAATAAAGAACTCTTAGAATTCTTAATGAAACTTTTCAGCTTTAAGCATGTTACTGATGAAAAAAGAGAGTGTACTACAGTTAACGTTGCAGTGACTCTTATGAAAATAGAGAGTTTAAAGGGGCAGTGTCACGCTATTGTACCATCACTCTAAAAAGCTTTAAACTGCCAATGCATCAGTGGAAACCTTAAAATAATGGTCTAGTTTTGTTGCCAAAGACTGTAGTACTGCATTGACACCATAAAATTCTGTATTCCATGTAAGATGACGAGGATGGAAATGGATTGAAATTTGAAAAAACTTGCCATTTTTTTCAAAATTTCAAGCTATGCATTGAAAAATCACCAAAAAAATTATTATGGTTATGTCTTCCTGCTAAAATTTCATTGGAATTCATCTTGCTGATTCTGTAGGAGCATTTTTTGCACGATAACAGGTAAAAGGCAGTAATTTTGGCGGAATTGAACCAAAAACAGCAAAAATCCCGGTGACAGTGCTCCTTTAAGCATGACGTTTACGGCAGACGGCAAACGGCAAAGAGTACGTGTACCTCTGATTTTTTATTCTCTTCTTGTAATCCTTAAATAAATCACACAAAAATGGACAAATGTCTCCTACTATTCACCGCAAATAAAAATATTTTCACTCTACTGTACAGACAGCTGAAGACAGACGGCAAAAGTTTCATTTTTGCCGTTTGCCGTTTGCCGTTTGACATAACGTCATGCTTAATCTCTCTATTGTCATCGGCTTCCCCGTGGGGTCGACCCCGGGCTAACCAGGGGATTGTAAAACCAGTCAAGCAAACTTAAGGAATTTCCCCGCGGGGTCGGGGAAACTTGCAAGAGAAAGTCCCTGGGTGAGGTGTCTCTCAGCAGAAATCTCTTTGTATTCCCGCACATACCTCCCTGGTTGGCCCTCGGGAGGCCGATGACATGTGCATAAGAGTCACTGTGATCTGTGCTGTCCTCTCTATAGCTATCTGAGCATTTTGTACTGCAGTTTCTTATATTTTGTTTGTTTCAAGGCGCTGACCAAGTATCAGATGCTGTTTAGACACTTGTTTTACGCCAGGCACGTCGAGCGACAGCTTTGCAAGTAAGTCAGTAGGTTTTGCTGCTGATGAAAAACAAACTTCAGTGGTATTCAAGCAGTAAAAATGCCGATTTTTTTTTTTATTTGCCTGAAAATTACCGGCAAATTTTGGTGTGAAGCGTAGTTGCTGAAGGAATTTGGTACTACGGTGGTAAACATCTATTGAGTGAAATGACTCGTTAGGTTTGAAACTTTTCTCCTCCATGTTTTAGTTACTAGCATAGATGACTAAATAAACACTCTTTTTCTCTGTTTCCTGTTTCAGTGTCTGGGTCAGCAACAAGCGGGCGAAGCAGTTCACGCTAAACTCTTCTCATTGGTAAGATCAGCAACTTAGCGACGTGATTTCCTTGTCTACACCAATGTGGTTGTATTAAAAAACCTATTCGCGGAGGCTTTTGCTTTCATGGTCTTACCAAAGACGCTGAACACATTCTGTGCTATTACAGAGGGCTCCCTATACACAAACTGTTTGCACTGATAGTTGTATGTTGTAGGTCATTCTAAAAGTCGGTCTTTAACCGGCAGGAAACACGACCAGCAGCACATTTATTGATTTCGAAATGCGACACAAACCTACACCGTTCAGTGAACTCCATTTGATTGAAAGAATGGAAATGTCACATGGTTCCCTGTAGGTCGATATGAAAGCGCTTATTTTAGCCTGTTGGACTCTTTATCCGAGGGGGTTGTTGTTGTTGTTGTTGTTGTTGTTGTTTTGGTTTGGTTTCTTTGTAGGCAAGTTATTTACACTCTCGCACTCGAGGCACAAGGGGCAAACGCGCTTGGAAATTTTTTTTGATATGCTGCGCTTACCTATTGTTATATTGAGGAATAACGTTTAATGGACAAAATTGCTCCTAAATGAAGCTGCTTGCTTCGTTGATGACTTCAGGTATGCGGCTGCGTTTGCTCTGCGTCAGCGGATGCTGCACTTCGTGCAAACATACGAGCATTACATGATGTTTGAAGTGTTGGAACCCAGCTGGCATGTGATGGAGAAAAGCCTTAAGACGGTAGGCCTTAGATTTTCATTACAGTGACGTTAATGTTTTGGTTCAAACACTATTATTTTTGTAAACGTACCACATTTGTCCAAAGAAACGTTCGAACGTTTACTGTGAACAGTCATGATATCTTAACACTGGAACCTCTTGTTTATTTGTTTGTTTGTTTGTTTTTACAAGAAATGTGCTAGGTTTAAAAACAGGATTGTAAATCGAAGTTAAAAAATGTATTAGCTTCTAAAACATGCTAAATTTGCAGCAATTCCACAAAAGTCTTAATTTCGTGTAAGCAATCGGGCGTTCAAGCTGCGGAACCAAAATAATGCTGAATCGAGTTGGCAGTAACCTCATCACTAGAAACGTGCCAAGTACATTAATTTTACCAGAGAGTTTTTGATAAGCAGGTAAGTGTTGACAGAGAAGCAAATTCGGCTACAAACTTGATGACACAGTTGCAGTTAAACAGTTGAATAGATTGCTGCAAGGAAGATACGAATTCAAAACGTTTACTGAACGCATTTCAATACAACGTTTTAATCCTCCTTCATAGGTAACCAACATTGATGGTGTTTTAGAAAACCATAACGACTTCTTGGACCGCTGCCTCAAAGACTGCATGCTCACAAACCCAGAATTGCTCAAGGTGAGAGACTCACGATTCTTTGTGGTTTGTTTGGGATTATGGATTATGTAGCATAGTAACATTTGCTTAGTGCTAACAACATAAACATGTTTAAAAGGAGCCAGATGATTTTTTTTATCGTGGGCGTTAAATAGCTTCTTCCGACCAGTGTTTGACTCTAGAAACAACCAAAGGTTCTTGGCAAGTGAAGTTGTTGTAGTACTAACTTATAAGTAATGATAAGTTGGTGCTACAGCTGGTTGCTTTGTGTTTTTATTTATACCTGCTAAATATGATTAGGGTTACATAGAGCCGGTTGACAGTCATTAAAGTCTAAACATGGCTTTTAAAATATTTAGCTATAGCTTGTCTCTGAGTGAACGCTTTTCTTCTACGGTGTTATTTTTGCGCGTCAAAGAACGAGGGGCCATTGAAGGAGGAAAAGCAAAGCGAGACAATTTTATCTTAAAGCCTTTTTACGTAATTATTTTTTATTTTTCTTTAGGTTGTGAGTAAGTTGATGTTGGTTTGCGTAACATTCACAAATTGTATGCAGGTGAGATTTGTCGTTTGTTCAACGGCAATTTTAATTCTGGTACACGAAAGAGCAAATTTTTTTAAGAACTGGGTGCCTTTTCACTCGTATCCTTGGTTTACCGTATCCTTTGCTGTGTATTGCTTTTCCCTGCTAGCGGTTTACCCAGAGTGCAAGCGTGGAATCACAGGAGGCTGATGCTCCGGGCGTCAGTCCAATGAACAAGAAAGGTCCTCGACCTGGAGAACAGGAAAAGAAGAAAACTACTGTTAAAGTTAGTGTCCGTTTTCCAATATCTATTTTTCCACATGGTGACAAACCGTTCAATAATCCCTCTGTATTAGGAGGCATCGTCTTGGAGAAATTCAGCATTTGCGCGTAAAACTTTGCTTCAACGCTGCAGTCATGGCTCAGTCTTGTCTGGGAATCTTATCACCCCATCACAAAAATGGTTTATCACTTGAATACTTTTTCCGAACATCAGCCTCGTTTCACTCGTTTCAAAGCTGTTTCACTATGACAAACCTGTAAACGTTTCACTACAAACTCAAGCAAATATTAGAGCCACTTATGAGATTGTTCGTAACTTTCATTCACTTCTCTATCTCCCCCTCCTCCGGCCCATTCTCCTTTCCTCATCACACAATGTTGAGTCCTACATTTTTCTTCGCATTCGTGGTAAGCAAATGAGCATTGCTGAAGGGAAAAGGTCACAAGCATTACAGGAAATCTTGAGCGACGCGAGAACTTGGGTTCCCCTCTGTTGTCTAAATACTCCATTACATATCCAAAGAGAACCCGCTGGCCCATGTTATTGCAGAATATAGCCTGCAGCGTTCGTCTGGTTGTACACAACTGCAAGTTGTACTGACTTCTTTTCTCTGTGCTGTTAGGTAGTCGCTGAACATGTGGACCAAATGATCAGTGGAGAAGATTTTGAGCGCACCATTCAGAACTTCGACAATAACTTCTCCCTTCACTTAATGGATCTGCTGGAGAAACTGAGCCACTACTCCACTATAGACTGTGAACATCAGATGTTGAACATCATCGCTAGACTCGATCACAATGGATTCTACACCGCACAGCTGGAAAAGAAAGCGGCTTCCCAAGGTGAGAGAATCACGTCTCTTTGTTATTTGGAAAGCTCCACAGTTATGCGTTATGGGTGGCTATGGGATTTTTTTTACCTCTAAGGGATCGCACGAACCAGCCAGTGTCAAAAGCCCTAGTTCAAGGGAGGAAGCAAACCATCCGTTCTTCCTTTTTCTTCGAATTATTTTGATTTGCTTCGTCTTAAATGCTTTTTGTACATGGAGACCAAGATAATCATTGCTGATTTTTATTTTTATTTTTTATTTTTACCAGATGCCAGTTCCCTCAGTGGACCCTCGACATCCAAGACCTCGGGATAGCAAAGCAACGAAGAAGTAAATAGTCTGACGACACAGACTCGATCGCCACAACGGACTTGTCCATTAGTTCTGACAGTAGACCTAGAGGTCACAGTCCTTGCCAGTGTCTTGGCTATCCACATTAGAAGTATTTATTAGGGAAACGAGAGGTATCATAGGACAGCACGTGAATATGAGCAAACTGTAACGTGCTGTCTAATAGGCTAGTTTCGAACTGTGGGAGAACATAGCGCGCTGAATATTCATCGTGCGTACTCAACAGATCAGTATCCTGGGATATACGTAGTTTCGTGGGTACTGGAGAAAAATTACGGCTTTTTCAATTTTTTTGCAATAGACTCAGCATATTGTGCTTTGTTATCAATGCGGAATATTGCGGAATATCCCCTGATTTTAGCTATAGCCAACTCGGCCGAAAGGCTCCAGTCGTCAGTAGCAGGCGATTTTCTGTGCGATTTCGCAGGGTAATTGTTAATTATCCCCTGAAGGGCGAAGTCTCGCGCGAAATGGATGGTGACAAATGTGTGTTTATGTTGATTGCGGAACTATCATTTCATTTAAATGGTCCCTTTATTTCCGATGACAACACTCGGCCACGAAACAGGACAATGCCAGAGGCAAACACTAACCGGAATGTGAGTATCAGAGTGCGAGAAAAACTCTTATCTCCACTGGCCACGGTTTGGTGCATACTAATTTAAAATGAGATGGCAAAGCTGATAAAAACCGAGATCGACATCCAGTTGATCCAGATCAACAACTTCCCGTCCATGTTTACCAGGCTTTCAAAAATAATGGCCTTGCTTGCTAATCAGATGGCAGGTTTACCTGTAAATAGTTTATCATCGAGTTTTAATCTCTAGTAATTGACCAAGTAGTAGCTCACGAAAGCCAGCGCAAAAGAAGAGTATAGCAGCGTGTAAACAGTAACAAAGAAGACTGTCTGCCATAGATGACAGTATAGGTTACGTATGTCTAGCCTGTGTAGCAAGCGTTCCCGTTCGAGCGAAGTTTTCCACATTCTGGCCTTGGGTAAATTGAGAGAATACAGTAAAATCTCTTCGAACGGGAACGCTTGCTGCGCAGGCTAACGTATGTCTTGTTTAACGTAATTTCCGTCAGGGACGATTATAATAGGTATTTAAGAAAGTTAAATACGTTAAGACTGCGTTGTTGTGGTTATTCTACCCAGATCGTATGAAATAGGTAAGGTACCGTCGCTTTCGTAGTAGACCAATGCCTTGTTGCTCATACAACATCCTCATGATCAGTGTGGTGAAAACAACTGCGAACAAGAAAATTGACGCAAAACCTCTCTTTCTTGCAGTCAAAGTATTCACTTGACTAATTCGGCAGTCAGTCGGAAATTCCGTTATCGAGACAGCACAATAAAAACGCCTTAACATCAGATAAGAGAAAAGCATATTTTTGGTAAAGTTTATATCTAAAATAGTGGATTTTATATCTGTATTCTTGTGCTCATTCTCTCACAAGCGCCAACGAAAGTGAGGCTTTTGCAAGTACTGTATAGTTTTATTTAGCTTGGGTGTTTTTTGTCAATGGGAAAAATTTAAGTCGTAGACAGAAGCATGCAACTTGTACTTCTGTTATAGATAAAGAGAAAAACAAAGTTTGTAAGCAAGCGTTTTGCACTGGTAGTAAGATAAATTATTGAGTGTCCTTTGTTTTGATGTATGTTGTGTTTGATATATGTAACCCATTAAAGAAATCACTGCTGAAGACTTTTCTAAACTGCGCGTTCGCAATCTCGTACCCAGAGTCCTCAGGCTCTTTGGCCAGCGGTTAGTCGCCAGGAGAGACTCTGGGATAATGGGAAACAAATCAAATTTTTTGATTGGCTGGCCCGTAACGGCTTCCATTGTTTTACCCCAGATTTTCTGATTTTCTGGGAAAATGGCCGGTCCATTATCTTGGCGACTAACCGCTGACCAAAGAGCCTGAGGACTCTGGGTACGAGATTGGCGCGTTGGCGGTTCTGATCATTGCCTGTTAAATAAGTACGCCCAGCCTTCACACTTTCCTAGCATTGTAGTTTTTATCGAGGAGGCGTTGCAGGTAAATGCCTCTTCTCTTTTTTCAGCACTTCAACGAGATTTTATTCAGAGACTGACAGGGTTGCCATTGTCAGGGAAAGGTCAGGGAATTGTGCATCAAGTCGGGGAAATTCTCAATTCTACTAGAAAATCAGTGAAAAGTCGGGGAATTTTGCTTTTGGTTAGCCAGTAGGTTTGGGAAGGAGGTTACTTGTTAGTAAAGGTAAAGTCGTTTCAAAAAGTTCTCGCAAAGAAATTTAATTCTGTGGCTCCATTGACTAAAGATTTGTCTTGGATGGTCAGTTAAAATTTGGTTTGTGGTCAGTTTTTTCAGTATACATCGAACGGCAACCCTGAAAATGGTTAAAAAAGGAATTTTATTACGCTTTTTAGAATGTTAAAAAAGAAGGGTGTTGTTTAACGAATTACAGGAAAAGGAAAAATTGAAGATTCGAACAAATTAAAAATTAAACTTTGATTATTAACAAACTGATACCGGTTGTGTGTACAGTGAACCCTAAACACCCATGGATGGACACATTTTCCTATAAGAATCCTGTTAATATAACGCGGCCACCCTGTTAACACGGACAAATTCTTATGGCCCGAGGATGGCCGTATTAATGGGGTTACACTGTATATGTGGTATACAATTTTTATTTTCTTGTTCTATTTCTTCCGGCCTCAAATAATTCCCCTTTTTCAACCAGCAAATCCAAACATACTGCCCCTTAACTGCTGGGAGCTTCTCGTGCATCTCTTCAGTTAGTCCCAAAAAAACAAAAACCTAATTTACCCACGCGTAACAACATTCCTTTCAAGAAAAAGGCAAACCCAGGGCAAGCACATGAGTAAGCACGAGTGAAACACCTGCTACATTTCTTTGTTACCTCTCAGGACGCTTTAGACAATGCTGATGCTGTGGTTTTGCACAGGATTCGTACCGCACGGGGGAAGGGGGAAGGCAGGAGAGAGACAGTTATGGTATACCAACGAATGGAAGGAAGCAAGCGTGACATTAGTACTTCAAGTAAGCTGAAGCCACTCTAAGGGCACTAAGGCCACAAGGTAGTGGGCATTACCCCTTAAATCTACCAAAGCAAAGATTGAGCCCAAGCATTAGCAGCCATGGACAGCTGTTTCAGCCTTGTTAGGCCTCATCAGCATGGCATAGCTAACGCTCAGGCTCAAGTACCCACATCACTCCAGCCACATCCCACAAGCTTTACGTTTTCAAGCTTGACATTAGCCTCCCACGCAGTCGTTTTTAGGGACTCGTACTTCATCTCCTCCCCACTGGGAAGGAGGTGAAATACGAGTCCCCTAAAAATGACTGCGTGGGAGGCTAGCGTGACATGGTACCAGATAAAGCATGCGCGAATCACGTGGGGAGAACGCAGAGCCAACCTCGTACTCAGGGTCAGTTCGTTCCCCATTCGCTTAGGGCCCGATATTTTGTCAGTGTTTTGAATGAAAGGACAGGTTTTGCATCGCGAGCGCGCTCATTTAAAAGTACCAGGTTGTTCAGTTGTTTTGAATGCGCTGCTAACTAGAAAGTTACTTACATTAATGTCGCGTTTGAATGAGATCAGCGGTGCGAAATGATTCTAGTAGTTTCTGGACAACACTGACAAAATATCGGGCCCTATTCTGTGGTTCAATCGAGCCATCACCGCGCTCAGCAGATTGATCAACAGTCAGCACTACAGACGTCACAAAAGGAAAAGAATGACAGAATTCCATTCACCCTCACATTTCACCCGCATAATAACCCACTTAAAGCCATCATTCTTAATAACTTTAAGATACTGCAAAATGATCCAGAAACTGCTAGAATCTTTTCGGAACCACCGCTGATTTCATTCAAACGCGACAAAAATGTAGGTAACTTTCTAGTTAAAAGCGCATTCAAAACAACTGAACAACCTGGCACTTTTAAATGCGCGCACTCGCGATGCAAAACTTGTCCTTTCATTCAAAACACTGACAAAATATCGGGCCCCTTGCTTCATAGCTCAGTTGGTTAGAGCATCGCACCGGTAATCGCGAGGTCACGGATTCAAACCCCGTTGAAGTCCTGAACTTTTTTCAAGCTCCTTTTCGCAATTACATAAATTGCGTTCACAACTGCGAGGATCATACTTCATTTGATTTTATTTCCGCAGTTCATATATGATTCATTTCATATACATCATTCACACTTTATTTGAATTGTTTGAAAAAGCCAATCAGAATCGTCAACTTATCGGATCTTTCGAGAGTCTCTCGTTTCGCCAAGCCTGCGCAGTACGGAGCGAAAACTCGAGTACGAGAATGACGCAGAGCGCAAACGCAGCGAGCAACTCGCGTCGCGCTCTCTGCCGACTCCCCTTCCTTCTCTCACTTTCTAGAGCCTGCTGTGATAAAATTAATAAGCAAAAGACCACCAACGATAATGCTGCTAGTTTACGTACGATCTATCTACAAGAGATCTAATCAGCCAAAAAACAAACAGGAACACTATGAAAGCAAGGCTGATACTACGTGAAAATTTTGACTTTGCGAGACACCAACATGACCGAAACTCGATAAAGTAGGGTTGTAACCGGGGACAGCTGTTTCGTCCTTGATGGGACTCGTCAGCACGGTGTCTCGCGCGGGTCACTGTGCAATTTATTTGCGTTGGTATGAAGCTAACGTCATTTAAATTTGTTACACTGTGCTGACGAGTCCCAAGAGGGACGAAACAGCTGTCCACGGTTACAACCCAACTTTATCGAGTTTCGGTCATGTTGGTGTAGTAGTTTTTCTTCAGCTTCTTCTGTAATACATTTCTTTTTCTCTTGAACTGAGGCAACCAGATTTCGTTTAGTTTTGGCCCGCCTCGATCAGCTTTCGCTACCTGCGGTGTCAGGTCTTTTATCAATGTACTCTTTGGAAAAATATAATAAATTTTCTTGTCTTGCGAAGTCAACTTTTTTCACGTAGTATCAGCCTTGCTTTAGTAGTGTTCCTGCTGTAATCCCCGTTAATAGGGACACAGTATTTTTTTGTCTTACAGTCGTCCACTGGCGCCAAGGCGACACAGGGCTAGAAAGACATTTTTTCCTCTGGTCCGATTCCCCAAGTGGAAAGAACGTAAAGAGATCATATATGAAAATAATTGTGGAAAGCAATAAACGGGTTGAAGAACAAGGCGCGTTGTTTCGTGAGCCCTGACAAGAGCGCACTCTGTGATGCGCAGAAAGCTGCGCAGAACGTTTGTTCTCACATGCGGAAACGGAACCCTCGCAACTCGCAAAACCAAGATGGCGAAGGAAGGTCCGGATCTTGCCGCAGTTGTTGGCAATGAAATCGCATGCCCCGTTTGTTTGGAGATATTCACTGATCCCAAGTGCCTTCCTAACTGTGCACATAATGTTTGTGTCAGGTGTCTTGGTAATATAGTCAAACGGAATCCCAGAAAGACGAAAGTTCAGTGCCCAGAATGCCGCACGAAGTCACAGATACCTCCCACAGGAGTGGCTGGTTTTCCAACTAACCACTTATTGAAACGGTTGATAAATAATTCCGCTCTGAAGAAAGAAAGGATTGCTTTTAGCGAAGCCGTTCAACAACACGGTGAGGAGATTAAGGAAATCAACAAAGACTTTGAAAGACTCAAGGAGGTCCACAATAGTGTTCTCGAGGAGAGCAAAAGGAAAATTAAAGATCAGATAAAATCGGAAGCGAAACGTTTGGCCAAGAAAATCGAGGCGGAAGAAAAGAAGCTCCTGTCTCAGGTTGATACAAGCTATAGAGAAGTGGCCGCCAAAGATCCATTTGAACTGAAGTACGCCGAAGTCAAACAGCAGTGTAGCAAAGCTGCAAACACCTTGGAGAATGGACACAAGATCAAGGATGAAAGTGATTGGAAGGAATTCCAGAGGCTGAAAAGCAAATTTGAAAATGATTATCAAGCATCTGTGCAGAACTTAAAAGCAGAGGTCTCAAAATTACGTAGCATGCATGGGGCAACAAGTGTCAAATTCACCACTGGAAAGGTGGACAAATCTGCGAAAATACTTGGTGAACTCTCTCTGAACATTCAAGAGGAAGTTAAGCCCAGGCCTGGTGACACAGTGAAACCTGGGCGTGTTATTCGTCACATTGACACAGAGTTTGTTCCCACGGCAGTCACTGTTTCACCATTGACTGGTGAAATTGCCGTCCTTGATGGGGAAAATAGGTATGTTCATGTGTTTACCCCTGCTGGTGATCCACACAAACAGTTTGAAGTCCAATATGGAGATCTTAAGGAAATAGCCTATTCTAAAAACAATGATATTATTGTACTAAATCAACAGAAGAATCGCCTCCTGCACTTTGACAAGGATGGGGCATTCATTCGGAAATTCATCCAAGCTCCAAATGCGTCAGTCAAATTCCAGAAGGTGACGATTGATGTAGAAGGCGACTACGTAATTACCTCTTTCAGTGAAATGTCTGGTCCTGGCGTGATTGTTTATAGTCCTGAAAGATGCAAAAAATGGGCATTCACATCTGACCACTTTAAGGGCAATAAATTGCTAGCAGTACACCACAAAGATAACTTCTTTGTCTCTGATGGCACTTGTGCACTCAAAGTCTTTGACAATAAAGGCAAGTTCATTCGTGAAATGGCAAACCTTGGAGAGGAAAGCACCAAGCTGGTTTCTGTGGCATTAGATGCTGTTCATGATAACCTTGTGTGTGGTTCCAACAAGAATGTCATCCTTGTTGTTAAGCCAGATGGTAGAGTTATCTCCACTTTTCCGATGGGTGGCAAGTTGAATGCCATTGCATTGTGTAAAGGTTGTGACAGTTTAGTGGCTTGTTTTCACGAGAAGACGTTTTTTCAAATTTTGTCTCACCGAGAGTGAGCCCTTGAATACCTGCTAAAATTATCAGTCAAAACAGTTCAGTTTAAACTGAACTTTATGAAAGGAAAACCAAAAAAACGTCATACAGCAACTGGAGAAGGCCCAAAATAAACATGTTGGCATATTGCACTATAGTTTATATGATCCTGTGTTACACTCTAGTGGCAGTGCTGTTTTGAGAAATGTTCTGGTGACAACAGGAACTAAGTTTCCGAACTTACATATTCTCTAGGTTTACTGCATGCAGTTTCAGTTCCTTTACAGCTCATCACTGATATTGTTTAATCCTTCCCATCCCTTTTTATGGCTTGGAAAATTTCTGCACAATTCAGGGTACAGTAGAACCCTGAACTCGATTAACTTGAACTCCCTGCTTAAACGAAATCTGGTATCTCTTGGATTTGGCCCTCTTTTTTCAGTCATTTATTAAAAGCTAACTCAACTCAAGTAAACTCAATCTCCATCTAACTCTTACTATAACTGTGCTTCCTTCAAATTTTCCCCAGTTACTCGAACTCTAGTTTAAAAAAACATTGCTTGGTAAACCTCAAAGTGTCAGAATGTGCCTGATTGACTTGCTTAAATTTCTATTCTTTATTGAAAACATGATAAAATTCTGAAACTAAATGCTTTTATCAAACCAAATTGTACTAAATTGACTGGTGTCTGAAATGAATGCTAAAACTGCAGTACAATACCTTACTACTATGATTATTAGAGCGGTTTTCAATTGAGTGTCAAAAGTAATTATGGTTTTGCTTTGGTTTTGTATTGCTTCGCTCTGTGATTGGCCAGGAAAACTCACGCCACTTTCTCAACCAGTGAAAACCAAAACCAATGGTGACTTGCACGCGCACAGTTTCCCGCACTTTGTGCCGGTTACATGTAATTGCTTCATATTCTGATTGGCTCATCGCACTGCTTACTTTTGCTGTGATTGGTCAGAGCAATTGCTTTGGTTTTGGTTTTATGACACTCAATTGAAAAGCACTCTAACAGCATACGTGAACTTCAACACCACCCCACTAACTTGAACTATTTTTTTTTGTTTTCCCTTGGGAGTTCAAGTTAGGGGTTCTACTGTATTAATTTGTAAAGCAGCTATTATCGATTAGTCTTGAAACAAAGTGATTTTTGTATAAACATAATATAAAAAGTAAAGGTTGCAGTTTATAGTATTCATTATTGTTCCAACATTTTGTAACGTTGATTTTTGCTTTGTTAGTTTTGACATGACACAAAAATTCCTTGTTTAGTCTTGATTTTCTTAATCAGATTTTTAAATTTGTGCATTCCCAGAAAGAAGCTTTATGCATGCAACTTTGGGTGAAGTGTTTACATGTAAGTATTATGCTGAGGGTCTTTGCAACATCTGTGACTGTTGATGTGAGCTAATTAATTGCTTGATTCCTTGCAGAGATCTCTGTTGAAATACAAAAAAGTTTAATGGCTAGATGAAATAAAGTTATAGCTTACAGCAAATTGAATGACATTGTGATTACAGAAAGACTGATGAAACAGACACACGAACGAATAGGGCAGCAGGAACCATTTGAGGTGCATCTCTGCTTAACAGTAGACAATACAAAAGCTCAGCTTCCAGAAAATGTGACAAAAAAGTAGCCTAAAACCTTGCTAATAATAATAATAATAATAATAATAATAATAATAATAATAATAATAAATAATAATAATAATGACCGGTATTCATAATTATTTTGACACCAGTAAGCCCTCAACAAACATAGTTGAGGAAATGAATGGCAACAAAATCTTTACAGAAGAAAAAGAAATTTTGGTATTACTATACAAGATTTACTTTTCAAGGCTATCATGAAATGAAACTCATGCCTAGCTTATTGAATGTAAATTGATTCTGGTATCTCCATTTGGGCATGAAATGCATTTTAAGTAATAGATTAAATGTGAGTGGGAGACCTTTATGGCTTATTTAATTTCAGGCCTCATTAATGGGGGGGGGGGGGGGCTTATTTAGAATCTTTGAAAGTGCCATTTTCATCTTAAAATAGTTGCTGTATGAAACTAAAACAACTGCATTAAAACTTTATTATTTAAAACAGAACAGCAAATGGTATTGTGTTTGAGTGTGTGTATGAAAAACAAACCAACTGGACCGTATAAAGTTGATTTTGTAAGAGGGAATAGGGGGACTAATTACAAAATCTTATGTCCAAAGGGGGAGGGGGGGGGGGGCTTATTACAAAACCCAACTTCCAAACGGGGGGCTTAAAAGAGCTTTATTTACAGTAAGATAGACCGACATTTTATTTATAGTTCACTAAACAAAACTATGAATTGTTTGAGGTCATAATTTGTACATAATTTATTGTATATTCTATTAAAAGCCCCTAAAAAATCATTCTAGGGAATCACAACTTCAGTTTGTGGCTTTTCATCCAATTTCACCCGTCAAAATGTTCAAATGACTTGTGCCACATGAATTGTTGTTTTGCTGTGCTCACTACCATTGCCATGGAAACTCAATGGGCATCATGTGGAGTACTTGTTGGCTCTTGAGCAATCAGTAAATTTTGTTGGCAGAGTGTAATATAAAATTCAGAAACTTGACACAATGCAAACATCATTTAAATTTTAATGTGCTCACACCCACCAAAATTACTGAAACTAGTTATAAATATATCAGAAGACAACGAGAAAATAAATTTATTTTTAAGCTAATTCTTTACTATCAAAAGGAACAGTGTACATAAATGTCATATGATTACACTTTTGTCCCTAACTCAAATATTTCTACTTTCAAAAATTCTTAACTGTTCTAACAAAAAACTTTACTGTTTTTTCTAAAAAAGCTACAAAAACTAGAGTTTCTACAAAAAACTATCTTTTCTTAAAACAAAAAACAATTTGATCAGATAATAGGACCGCAAACGTTTTAGATTTAATGGATGCTGTTTTAATACAACTCAATTAATTTAAATAAAACTATGGTAAACACGTTTTGAGTTTTCTACAAAACTATAATTTAACGAATAAGTTATTCCTCGACATGGTTAAAAAAAAAAAAATTCCTCTACATATTATCACATTAGGAGTGTTTCTAAAAGGTCGTACTGTTGCTATGGCAACCTATTACATTGAAAAAGGATTTGTTCATCAGTGAGTAGGCATTTGTTTGATACCACTACACAGGTAACAACTTTATACAAACATTTGGTTTATCAACGGAGTTGATAATGTAAATTGACCACCGTACAGGGGTTCAATTAGCTGAGATTTCGAGCGTTAGCCCTTCGTCGGATTCGCTCCAACAAAGGGCTAACGCTCGAAACCCTGTATGGTGGTCAATTTACATTATCAACTCTGTTGATAAACCAAATTTTCGTGTTTCACTCCCCCACCGACACAGCACCACAGTTTCTTTAGAAACTAATCCCCTTTATTAACTTTATACAAAGATTGGGAATTATGATCCATCAAAGTACAAGAGCTGAAAGGTGCTAAGACTGGTTTGAGCCACACTAAATGAAAAAAATCTGACATTAATATAGACAGTTGAAGGACTCAGTGGTAATTACATGTATATACAGTAATTAAACATGTGCAGTAGTGCTGTTTATATAACTGAGTGTTAAACATAATTCACTATTGTTTTGGCTTTGCTGTACTTCACTCTGTCTAGCAACGTTTTTACTGCCATCACTTTATCGACTGAATGAAACTACATGTACCAACATCCTAACCAGTCATAACTTAACTTGGGTCACATGCACCTACATGCAGTTGAGTTGACTGAATTTGGTGTGCATGTACATAAATCTGAAATATCTATTATTGACAATAGGTCACTTTGCACATTTTGTTTAATGTACAATTTAATGGCAAACATTTTTTAACCTATGCCGTGGGCATTACAGAAGGATCTGATTAACTTTTGTTGACTGTCTTCTTTCTTTTTGAGCGCAAAGATTTCAGTTTGGCAAGATTCTCCTCTGTCAGCTTATCTCCAGGTCTGAGCTCCAGTGCTCTAGCATAACTTTTCTCTGCTTCATCAAGTTTGCCTTGTACATGCAACATGGCTCCAAGATTCATATGTGCTGCAGGATTCTGTAAAACAAATTAAAAAAAAACCAGAAACCAATCAGTAAGTATAAACGTAATTTATTTCTTATCCAACTGTTTTTGTACTAAAAGGGAAAGATAAATGAAATGTTACTGTAAAGAAGAGGAAACAAAATAATTAAAAATAAATAACAATGAAAAAATAATAACTTCATGGGGTAAAAAACAGTTACTAGGCTTTGCATGTTGTTAGAGCCCATGGATCATTCTTGGACATCTTCAAAACTGATTTTGCAGCTATAGGTGGAATTTGGTTAAGAAAAAAAAAAAAACAAGGAAGGCGTAAACTATCACCCTTATAAATGAAATAATGACTATCTACTCTATCTCCTTAATTTTGGAACTAACAGACAAAGCAGATTTCGCTTCTTTTTCCTCTTGCAATAATAACAGACATTGTTATCAAGGCAATTTAAATTCCTTTACCTGAGGGTCTAACTCAGCTGCTTTCTTGTAACAATCTTCAGCCTTCTGATTCTCACCAATTTCCCTGAAAACACACACAAAAATTGTGTATAGATAGCATGTAGAGCAGACATCAAACCCAACAAGGTTTCACAGACACTAACAACCAAGTCTAAAGCACATACACCAGAGTTCTCAAATTCATTGTCTAACTAAAGCTGTTATTTACAAGGCAGATGCATAGAAACTGCAGAAACTACCTTATCATAGGAGATTAATGCTTCATGAAATTAATGTCAATTTTAAATTGTCGTGTTAATTTTTGTTAGCGTTAATTTCCTCATCATTAATAAAGTGGCGCATTAATTTCCACAACCTTAAATTCCATTATTTTGTCTTTAAATTCTCGATACACCCCAGGCATTCTTGACAACTAGGAAGCAATAGCTTTTTTTCTTGCACTGTATTTCAATTCAATCTTTCACAAGTTTAAATTGTTTAGAATATTTCCGGAAAAGGAAATGGCATTATTGGGACAATTCCACAAGCATGGTTTGTGTTGCGGGTTAATTGCACTTGGTGTTAAAATAAATTTGTTACTATTGTCTCAACAAATTCTGTTTCTTTGTATCGTGTTAATTTCCCTTATTTTGAAAGTTTGGCACCTCCTTCGTGCATAATTTCCTTTATTGGAAACTAATTTTTCTTTCAATTGGCATTAAATTTAAGTCGCATTAATTTCACCTACATGTAGGTTGAATTTGGAATAGCTAACTTTTAAATAATTACCTTAGATAACCAGCAGCAGTGAAGGCAATATCAAAATCATCAGGAGAGAGCTCCATTGCCTTTGTAAACATGGCAGCTGCTTCAGCCACTCGCTTGTGATCAAACAAAAACTGACCTTGAAGACATAAAATAACAAATTATTAATTAAATTAAGTAATCACTTAAATTACAATGTAGCAAAGAGGACAGTCATACAAAAAGACAAACAACAAATTGACTAGTAATGTCATAATAATTATTATTATTACATAATTGTTGTCTATCTGTTTTGATAGAGAGTCCTTGAAAACCTCTGGAGAAGGCAGTGGGCAAATGGGGGTATCATGGGGAGATAAAGTAAAAGTTTATCATCGCTGTTTTCTATTCTCATCAGTGAGGACTCCCCTTTAGAGGAGTAAAATTATAAATCACAGCTTTCACTCTAATGCAATTGGGTGACCAGTATACAGATTACAGTGCACAAGGTGTTTCAAAGGGGGCAGTCATGTCACCATATCAACTATAAAACTGTTAAATATTTCTGGTAATCAATGTATTCTTCTGATTCCAACCATTAGTTTAGGTCATGGTCACGCTCATTTAAGTGCAATCTCACCATTACCTTTACCTAAAGTTAACACTACCAAATATGGACTCAAGTCATGGAAATATTTTGCAGCCAAGAAATGGAATGAGCTATCAAATGACATTAGAATAAAAGTAGGCACCAATGAAATAGTAAACAGAATTAGATCATTAAATTTCGGGGATTAGTAAATTTGTAACATTAGTTTTAATTAGTTTTAATCAGTAATTTGAGATTTTATCTGATGAATTGTGATATTAGCATTCTTCAGTTGTTAGGTTTTTATTAGTTATTAGGTGGAATACCTGTGAACTAGCTCTCAAGCTAAGTGTATATCCACATTAAATAAAGTATGAAGTATGAACACTACCTGTTAACATTAGACATTCATTTTACTTTATCTGGACTTACCATAATGTGTCCAGGCAGCAGGATCAGTTTTATCTAATGCTTGTGCTTTTTTGAACCAGTCTTCAGCTTCAACAGTCTTTCCCTATCATTACAAATAACATATCAATATTTTTTTTTCTAAACAGTAAAAGGGTGTTCACATTGATAAACAAAAAAGTGTTTTAAATGATGTCTCTTATTATAAAAGAACAAAACATAAAAAAGGTTAGCAATATCATTGTTTTTGAAAACATCAAGAAAAAATTGCAGGAAAATGGGAAATTTCATATTTATTTATCACAATAATTGCAGTTACAATAAGTAAATTATTCAATATGTGAACTGGTTTAGCTCCTTGTTAGAACACACATGTATACATTTCTTCAAGAGGGCAATTACATGTAACAGTTTGTTTCAGTCTTAAAATAATAATGTTGCTATTTATCAGGGAGGATTTGGAACATTCTATTTTTGCAATGTCAACTGACTCTTCAGAGTTTAGACCAAGCTTACATATTGTAAGTGGCCTTTAATGATGGGAAAGTGGGAGGGGATGGTATATTGGCTGGTGCATGTATAGGAGCTATCACTTTCAGAATTTTAGATCCAATTCAGATGCCATTAATTTAGGAATGCACCATACCTACAAGCTGTTGATTGAGTCAAATGTAGAGTTAAAACTGAACTGACTTTGGCATGAGAGTTTCTCTGAAGTTTTACTAATTACCATTTTATTCAGATGCTTGGCATATGTGAGATGTGCGGGCATGTGATCTGTTTTACTCTTCAATGATTCTTTGTACCATCTTTCTGCCTCTGGGTTATTTCCAGCGGCAGAGTAGGCCTCACCTGGGTCAACACATAAAATAATGTCACTTTCAGCAAGGTTCAAGTCTTCAACATCCCGTTGTAAGGAAAAAATTAAGTTTAAGCTTTGAACATACTTGCACATGAATCAGTGAACCACAGAAAAGGTGATGGTCCCTGTTTGTACCTTCCCATGCCCAGCAAGAACTCCAGGGAAACCCCTTTACTGGACCAAAAAAGCTGAGACAAATGTTTAATTTGTCAGCAAGTTTAACAACAGCGCTCTTTAAAATGGAAAAAAGAAATTAATAACAAAGAAAACAAACCCTACATGTTTCTATCCACTTTGTATTTCATAAGAAGTAGTTTCCACATTTGTAAAAGGCATTTATTGCAACACCCAAACATTAATTTTACTTCATCTAGTAATCACTTAATTTACACTAATGACCTCACACTTATGTCTGTTTTCAGTGGGCTTTAATTACAGGAGATCTAGACTTTAACTATTTCAAACACTCAATCCCATTAATAATTCACCACACTCTTGCTGCCATACAACTTATTCCAAAACGGCAGCCAATTTATTATAATTCTTTTGTTTGCATGTCAATTAGCCCTCTTTGCTTCTTCAGCTCAGCATGTACAAAATACAAAAGAATTTGGAAGTGAAAATGAGGCAAAGAGGGCTAATTAACATGCAAACAAAAGAATTAAATTGGCAGCCATTTTGGAATAAGGTGTATGTATCCCTTGAATTAAATCTAATGCTGTTTACAGGCTATCAAGAACTCATGCTTGAAAAATTTGTTTCCAATGGGTGTTCAAGTACAGTAATATAACACTACACTGTCAGTTTTTCAAAAAACTTCCAGACAAGTGAACATACATGTAATTCATTATTAGTACTGGCTTACTCACCTATCAAGTTGAACAGACTCTGGGCTTCATAATCAGGTGCTCTGGTTTCCACAGCATCCATATAAACACTAATGGCTTCCTGTTAATAAAATGATGTCAAAAAATTGTGTTACATAATTTGACGTATCTAAACTGAACTTTTGGAAAATTTGTGTTAATTTTTTGTATCATAAATTTTCTTTGCGTTATCAATGTGCATCATTAATTTGATGTATCTAAACTGAACTTTTGGAATTAAATTTGTGTTAATTTTAAATGTATCATAAATTTTCTTTGCATTATCAATGTGCATCATTCATTTCCTGTAACAAGGTGACAGCCACAAGCATGCTGACCTTGACTCTTCCCAGCTGAGCTAAGATTCTCCCAAGGTTGTACTTTATGGATGTAACTGTCAGTGATAACAAGATCAAATTAGCACTCATGATTCATAAGAGAACATGTAAGAGCAAAAGGAAGTAACATCAAACAGTTTTGAAAGTAATTTAATTTTTTAAACCCAAAACAAAATAATAATGATAATGATAATAATAATGATAATAATAATAATAATCATAATAATAATAATAATAATAATAATGATAACAATAATAATAATAATAATGATAATAATCAGAACTACAGCATTCATTAACCCACTAACATAGGGGAGCAAGCCACACAATAGACGTTATAGTGAGAAAGTAAAATTAAAACACATTTAATTAATTATTGGGCAGTGACCAAAGTAGCTTAGGCTAGCTGGTCACTGCCATGTACAATTAGCTGACAATTAGACATTAAAATAGCTAAAAGAAACAAGTGCAAGACAAAGTTTAGATACAGTGTATTACTTATATTTTATATGTGAAAGAAAAAAAAGCAATGCACAGGTAGACAAATTACTCTTAGAAGCAGATTGGGTATTTACATGTAGAAGCAGGATTTTCCTTTTTGGCCGGCGACCGGTGATTTTTGCTGCCTGTGAACTGCTCAGTCCCCAGCAATTGCGCAATAAAGAATCCTTGTTGTTAATAATTTTTCGGTCTTAAAACAAAATAATGCACTAATGCACCTACTATTCTCCGCCTGCTTTGGCCAAGTCCACGGCAACTTCATTTGAAAAGGAAAACCCTGAGAAGGTACACTAAAACGTATTGCTTGTAGAAATGGCCATGGGTACGACATAGTATTTTCAGTTCTGATGGAATAGCCTTCCAAAGTTTTTATCCAACAAAAACAAAATTGGAGGCTAGAGTATTAGCTAAGGGTTCTTGAGAAGGTTTGCAGCATCTCTGCTTGGCCAAAGCCCATATCACTTACTGGAATGAGAGTGATGTTTTGGGTCCTTCAAGCCATGTCCACTGATAGTTGAAGCATTTCTTAAGACCTAAAAAGCAGCAGTGAGAGCATGCTGATTGAACTAATTAATGTCAAATATGATAAGAAATTCAATCTATTGTGTAGCATACAGTCTTTGTAAAGAGAATGTTTCAAACCTCAACAGCCTTTTCGTGGTACCCGATGTCGGCCAGCAAAATACCCAGATTTAGATGAGCAGCTGAAAAAATGACAAATTTTACAAATGAGTTGTGCATGTAAATGTACTGGTCACTTGTACAACTAAGTGCTAAAGGTCACATGGTCATACATGTAAGCATGCATGGTGGAAAAGAAAAGATCTGAACCTTGCCAAGAATCAAACCTGGCCTGGGGCATGAAATTTCCATGCGATTTTTTAATTTCCCAGCTTGGTAATTTGTTGTAGTTCATGAGAATAAATTTTCACGAATTTGAATCTCAGACTTGACTGCAAGGGACAAATTTTAAAGATCTCGGACATGAATGACAACACCGAAGTACAATGTATATTAACTGAAAAAGGTCACACTTTTAACATGTTGTGTTATAAGAATGTGATAGTTTCCTCTTACCAGCCAACCTTGGTCTAAAGTGGATGGCCTTTTCATAACTTTGGACTGCTTCACTGTAACGATGCTGTTCAGCTAAAAGAATTCCCCTGAAAGGAAACAGCCCAGCTCTTTTAGTTAAAACCTGAAATGGACATTCATGTACTTGCTACATAAAACCTTTCCATCAGAGGCTGACAGTTGTATTAAAAAAGGACAGTGTCAATCTTGACAGTAAATAGATACTTGCAGTGCTTTTAACATGCCATGACATTCTTTCTTTCTTTCTTTTTCATTTTATTTCATTTTATTTTATTGAAACATATTAATTTGTCATTGTTTACCCCAAAAGTACCTACTGTAGACTTATCATGGGGGATCACAATTTATAATACAAAATAAATTTAAGTTACATTCAAAAATCAGGCTCACACACGAAAACACACACTCGAACCAGGGCTTGAAATAATTTCCCGGCTGGCGCCGGTCAAATTGTCCAGCCAAACCTGTTTTTGCTTGGACACAACCCAGTTTTGGCCAGGCAAACATCGATTACGTCTTATTGCTATAACCCCCCCCCCCCCCCAACCCACTTCACATAATGCTTTTAAAATATGAAACAAGTAAATTTTCAAAGTGGCATTTACTTGACATGAGTGTCAACCTCAATGCTGAAAAGTGGAACACACGGTACAGCCACAACGTTCAGTAAAATCAGTATTACATTTCTGCGCACAACTATTGCTTCAGTTGTATGTTTGCTACTTTTCGTCAATTTCAAGTTTTCAAGTCTATGCTCCTTGAGGAAAACATTACCTTGCAAAGTAACATGTTATGGTCCGTAAATCCCGCAAACAGGGAAGCTCTTTCCCTATGATGCGTGATTAAACTTTAAAACTACAATAATGGAAGAGTTCTTTTAGATGTCAGAGGCCATCATCTCACTGAATTCGAAACCCAGTTTGGACTTAAGTATTTTTTCGAATAAGCGCCCACCCCCTCGGCCAAAATAGCAAATAAGCACCCCATCCCCTCCCCATCAAATTCTTAAAAAAAAAAAGGGATAAAAGGAAGACCTGTTTCCATTGTCACTTCATTTGCAATCTTTGTTGCTTCATTTGCAATCTTTTAAGCTTCAACTACACGGTCCAGCATCAGTGCACGTAGAGAACTGTCTAATTAGTATTTTCCGTAAGTCCCTTTCAATTATTTCTATTTCTTTGTGCTTGAAGAGTTCTTTTATGCGCATTAGCCAAAATAGGCCGAAATTTTAAATAAGCCCATGGGTGCTTAATCGAGGAAATACGGTATAACAAGAGAACACCCAGATGTACTGGAAAGGGTTTACGAAAGCGAAAATGTGCAACCACAGCCGGAATTTTTACGACTGTTACGAATCATTTATTAAAGCTCTTGGTCTGGTAGTTAAGTATCTGTCTTTTTCCCATCTTTGTTCACGAATGCCAATAATATTGAACCTTTAAATATTTGACTTGAAACTAATCTTTTTCCTTACAGGCGTAAACGACCGGACAAATTGTCCGGCCATCTAAGGATTTGACCGGACATTGTCCATTGACCGGCCGTTATTTCAAGCCCTGCAAACAAAACATAAAAGTTAAGACAGAAAAATGTACATAGCAAGGTGATGTATTAATTTAGTAATCAAACAGTGGCCATCGAAAAGCTATTAGTATTAACTATATAAAACTTTGGACTGCTTGCAAAAAAAGCATAGTTAATAATAATTATTAACTATGCTTTTTTTGCAAGCAGTCCAAAGTTTTATAGTTAATACTAATAGCTTTTCGATGGCCACTGTTTGATTACTAAATTAATACATCACCTTGCTATGTACATTTTCTGTCTTAACTTTTATGTTTTGTTTGCAGGGCTTGAAATAACGGCCGTCAATGGACAATGTCCGGTCAAATCCTTAGATGGCCGGACAATTTAGAGATTTAATGCCGTACAATAAAAAAATTAAGTTTCCTAGCATCGCTGCTCGATGACCATGTTTCAAAACTTTGCAAAAAGTACTTCAATCAATATAAATATCATATACATGTATGGGTGGTAGTAAACACATTTAAGTGTGTGGATCGTTTCAACATTAACATTAATGGAAAAGCTACTTGAGGACCATGACCAGACCATTCTTGGTAGTGATGAACTTAACTGGAAGACCACAACTATCACCAACAAAGAGATTACAGAAAGGTTTATCCAATTTTTGGGGTTTGGGGGGCCAGAGATTTTCCCCAGCTGGAATCCCTGGCTACTTTTCAGATATCCCAGCCTGCCAGTACTTAAAAAAATTGGTGACTGGCCTAAATTTTAGAACCACCAGAAAAAGCGACTCTGATTTACACTGAAATAGGAGCACCACATATAGCTGGAGGGACAAATTTGCAAATTAAATAATTATTTTCAGAGCTGCTCTTCTGGAATCAGAACCATTGTAGGCAATCAATAAGGCACCCAGTTACATGTACAGCTCACAGTACAACAAATATAACTTGAGTTAATACCAAGACATTGAATTACACAGACTGTCAGACATACATGTAAGCTGCCATAACGTTGGAGGAGTGGATGAATAAAGATAACTCAGTGGGCACGATAAATGGAACCCCCACAGTAATTTCTAGAAAGTTCATCTCAAAAATTCACTGATAGAAGTGGAAAAAAACATTCCATTTGACACCTGGGAATTTCAGAAATTCAAACTGGAATTTTTTCCCAAATGGATTGTGGCCAGTAACTCTGAAGTACATTTCAATTAGTAGTACATAGTGGGGTGCCTGTGAAACCTAACACAGCATTGATAACCAAGGATTGTATTGAACTTGAAATATGTACAGGTGTACTTACAGGTTATAATGGGTGTCAGCCATGTTTGTGCGATATGTGAGGGCTTTTCTATAAGCATCTTCAGCCTCTTGAATTCTCTTTTGAGAATTAAGAACATTCCCCAGGTTTGACAATGCTGCCAACAGCAAATCTCATTAAGCAGGTTTGTTTTAAAATAATTGATCAGCATAATGTTCAAGAAAATTAGGTTGACATGTTCATTAACACAGCAACTCAAACTTTCACATTAATTTAAAAGTCAGTTCAGACTAAAAATAAAACAAATTTCTAAGGTTTCCAGTACGTGATCGCTTAACTTGTATTTCATAATCCATTTCAAAGCTTATATAGCGGAAGCCTTGAATGCAAAATGATCTGTAAAGATTAGCCTGGTGCCCTCCTGAGGCGTGATTGCTGGCCAGCAAGACTTGTCTTGAGGTTCAACCTCGCCTAAATTACATTTACATGTAGCCACCTTAATAAGTTGGACGTATAGATTGATAATCAACTAGTTTACCTTTGGCAGGGTTAACAGAGATACCAGACCTGATGAAAGATAAAAAGTTCCCCAACTGAATTTACAACACAATTGCTACTGTATTTTGTCCATAAAAAAATCATGCACAACTACATGACTTGTGAATTTTAAATTGTTTTCTCATGCACATGTTTTAACGAGTTTTTATCACTCCTAGATATAGCATGGGTAAATAAAGTACAGTTCTGTGCTGTGCTGTATTGTAGACCATTCTTCAAGTGTTAAACACAACTACCTCGTAAGATTTCAGTGTAGGTGGGGTTTCTAATATTGGTCTACAATGTAGATAGTAGGCAGTTTGGCACACATGCTAATTATCATGATATCATTAATAAACACTGTAGTTCTGTAAAATGTCTGACTTCTCTTTAAAAGTATATAGATTTAGATAAATTAGTTAATGAAATCTTTAGAACAAAAAAAAAAAAAGAGAGGGCAAAACATGGATGGTGGAGTACCCGGGTGCAAATTTAAGATGCACGACAGGTCTAAATACCGTATTTACCCGTGTATAAGTCGACCTTTTACAGCCTAAAAATCGGTCCGAAAAATCGCCCTAGACTTATACATGGGTCAAAAACTGAGATAAAGAAAGTTCAGGACAAATTAGCATAATAATTGTCTCATATGTCGACAAACATCCACTTTTACACGGTACAACTGACGAGATCTTTTCCCCGAGCCACTTGAGCAGTTCAAGTTAAAACGCTTTAAGATTTCTCCTAAAGAAAAGCTGAATGCTGTAGATACTCACTGGCACAATTCTGGAATAAAGAACTGATATTTGTTACCAATAAAGTGGCAAGTCCACTCGACGAAAGCCACATTTCTATTGTAGCTTCGAACGTTCGCTGCTTTTCCACAGTTATTAGTTACCAGTACCTAACCAACCTAGTAGCTAGCTCGGTTACCAAGTTCCCAGGCAGCGAGGCACTTTGTTTATCGAGGTATTTTCGAAGTTTCTTGAGCTTCTTTGGCATTTAGCCTGTCTTCTAAACCTGCTTTACAACTCTCCACAACGATAAAGGTTTGTTAAGGATTAGTATGTTTGATTTTGTGAGCTTTTTAAAAAAATTATGAAGAAAATGCTGCTTATACACGTGTTGCTAAAACACGCTTAAACGCTCGCATACACGCAATAATAAACTTTACGTCCAAACTTGCTGTGATTTTTTTCGTGTAACCATTGTAGCTGAAAGAAAATTCTAAGAGATATAAGATTAGTTTTTCAAGAAAATTCTGAAGCAGAAATAAGAAAAGCTTATTTTTTGGCTCCAAAATAGGGGGTCGACTTATACACGGGATCGACTTATACACGGGTAAATACGGTACTGTAGATTAAAGTCAGGTGTGTGAGAACTGGACTTCAGTACACTGCAGTAGACTCAATGTCCGGCATCTCTTAACCCTAATTTTTTATCACTTAACCCACACCTGAGCTTTCAACCAATAAATTACCTGTAAAGAGTTTCCTCACTTTGCCAGTCCCAGTTCCTCTTCACCATTCTTGCAGAAAACAAGACCAGAACACACACTAGAAGAACAGTAAAAAGCTTTGTTGCTGCTGATTACACACTCGCCAGATCATATCAGCCCCTATCGCAATCAGCAAGCAGTACCCCACACTTGGAATGTAAAGAATTCTCTCCGCTACCACAAACCCAACATAGAAAAATAAATTAGTGGCTGGAAGAAAAGAAAGCGTCAGGATTCCAAGCGATGTAAGTGCAGCCTGAAGAGAACAGTTTTTGCTGGCAACATTCAACGTTCTCACTGGTAAATTATTGTTTTGATAATGATATACACCACTGGATAATGATATTTCCCCATTTGTAGATTTGTTTGTATGCTTCTTTCCATTCTTGAATAAATAGTCCTTCCTATAAACTGCAGAAAGTGGTTCCTTGTTTAATTTATTTTCTTTCATGTGGTCCTTGACGCTTGTTTCCAAACAAAGAGTACATCCATTCAAACAGTAAAATCCCACAACTGCAAGAAATCCGTAAAAAATGACAATAATCACACACCGTGGATCTAGTAAAGATTCCACAAGGGGTATAGAATCCATTGACCAATCAAAACTCAAGGTTCTTGGACATAAAAGAAGCCAAAAATTAAATGCTGGCAAATATAAGAAAGTCAACAATCTTGTCAGCATGCTTTCACAGTTTGCTGAAGGATTATCGGATGGTGAAAAGTCTGGTGCTTGGTTTCCCATGATTGAGAATCGCAAGTAGAAGAGCCCAAGTCCAGTGGTGAATACTGTGAGAAGACGTAAAGCACAACCATTATGAATAGCCTAGGAAAAAAAGATAAAAACAATAAGATCCACAAGAATAAGAGTAGAGATGTTATACACTGTAAAAGCATGTAACTATTAACACACATTTGTGCGTATTTTTGTTTCATGCACAAGTGCATGTGCATAAATTAATTATAATGCACACAATATGACTGATTTACACACATAATGTGCATGTGTAATGCTGCTATTCAAACAGAGCTTTTGATACCCTGTTGCAGTTGCTTCAAGACCTTGGGTTTCTCATCAGTTGGCATAAAGTGGTATGCCCCACGCAGAAGCTTGTTTTCCTTGGTGTCGAGCTAAACACTCTACAATGTGAGATGGCCTTGCCCCCAAGCAAGCTGGAGGAATTACATCAGGTGGTCTCCTCCTTCCGCACTAAACGGCGTGCAAGCAAGAAGCAGTTGCAGCGTCTTGCAGGGAAGCTTAACTGGGCTTGTCGAGTGGTTTATGGTGGCCGCACCTTTCTACGGCGTATCCTTGACATGCTGAATTCCCTGACTTCACCATCGGCCAAGCACAGGCTCTCCAATGATTTCCATGCAGACATAAACTGGTGGTGCTCTTTCTTACATCACTTCAACGGCCGTTGCCCTTTCCTCAGTCAGCAGCCTATCACTGATGTACAGACTGATGCCTGTCCGGTTGCAGCTGGGGCCTACTTTCAAGGGGATTGGCTTTACCATAACTTCACCCTAGACTCTCCCGAATTAGCTGGGCTTCACATTAATTACAAAGAAATTTTGGCCCCAATTTTCGCAGCATTTCGCTGGGCCCCTTACTGGCAAAATCAACATGTTATCATTCATTCTGATAACACTGCAGCCGTACAAATTCTTAACAAAGGCTCTACCGCAAACCCTGTTATTATGCATGCCCTTCGACAATTGTTTTGGCTGTCTGCAATATATAATTTCAGGTTCACTGCAACTCATATTCAAGGAAAGCTCAACATCCTCGCCGATGCAGTTTCTCGCCTCCACCAACCCAACCACTGTCTCTCCTTTTATAACCACCTATGTGAGTTGATGCCTCCGTCACAAGCCAATGCCCTGCCGCTGATCCACCATATGTCTGGTACTAGTTCAGCCTTCCTTTGTTGCAGGTTCCCTTGACAGTGCCTTAGCCAAGCGACTGGAGGAGGAGATCTTTTTCTACAGATCCCACACATTTTCTGTCAACACCAAGGCCACCTATCGCTCTCACCGCACCAGCTATCTTCGTTTCTGCCACCACATGGGATATCCTCCTGTCCCTGCCCAAACAGCCCACATTTGCCAGTATGCTGCCTTCTTAGCCAGGACACTTAAATCCACTTCAATTCCTAGTTACCTCAATATTATTGGCATACTCCATAAGGAATTTAACTTACCCAATCCCTTAACTGATAATTGGCCTTTACAATCCCTCCTTACAGGTATTAAACGGGTCCTGGGGCAGCCTCCCTCTCAGAAACATCCTATCACTCCTCATCACCTTTTCCTCATTTTTTTCGCAACTAAATTTGCGGACCAGTTTTGATGCCTCTTTTTGGGCCATATGCCTAGTATCCTTTTTTGCCATGTTACGGAAAAGTCACATTCTAGCCACTTCCGCCCACTCATTTAATCCCTCTCAGCAGCTACTCCGATCTGATATATTGCTTTTTCCCTGGGGGCCCTGTTGACTTTGCGTTGGAGTAAGACCCTACAGTTTCGTGAACGGGTAGTGCAGATCCCTTGCCCCTTATCCCTGCCTCCCCTCTGTCCTGTTACCGCCATTCAAAGGGCCTTTTCATTTACTGCTCACCTCTCCCAGGACACCCAAGCATTCATGTGGCAAGATGCTAACTCCCTACAGTACAACATTTTTACCTATTCCCAGTTTCTCAAGCGCTTGCGTGCCATCCTCTCAGCCCTTGGCCTGCCAGCCAAAGACTTTGCATGTCACTCTTTTCGTAGGGGTGGGGCTTCCTTTGCTTTTCGGGCTGGCCTCCCAGTGGAGCTTATCAAGATGTTAGGTGATTGGCATTCTGATGCTGTGCTTTTGTACCTTACGGTTCCTCTTGCAATTAGATTAGAATCCGCCAATGTTATGGCCAAATCGATTCTCACCAGTCTATAATAATCCTTATCTATCCTTATCTATAAAGATACATCTATATATACCGGTATCTATATATCCTATTAATTATGTACTTAATATATACCTTTCCTTTCTTTCACCACCATTGGGTTTGGAGTATATTGTTTTAAATATTGTATTGAAGAGAAATTTTATTAAGTAGGAATAATATATATCAATCATTTCATGTATTGGTTTTTTAATAAAGGCTGTCTTGAATCCCATATTTGGCCTCATCATTGGCTACTACTATTTAGGGGTAGCATCGGTTCATTTGGATTGATGCTGCTCTAAATTGGAGAGCCAGAGTTCGCTAATGGGAAACAGGATAGCCTCTGCATGCAGTGATTTTTCAACAATAGGCCACTGATGTAGTTAAAAGATTTTAACTATGATTACACGTGTAGCTAAACCATATTTGGTGAGTAGTTTTACAGTATGGAAATTTACTTTCTACTGGGAAACAACACAGGTACAGGTATATACTACCTATAGTCATACCGGGCTCATTTCGTGCTTGTCCTAGTACATGCTACACTTGCAGTTGGCAGTTTTGCCTTTTTCTCACCCTCCCTCCCTCTTCCTGTGTTCCTGTGTTGGTTTCCCACTTGGCCTATCTGACAGCCTATTTCCTTTTTTTTTGTGTTAGTCATTTTTCTTTTAGTTTGGAGTATATTGTTTTAAATATTGTATTGAAGAGAAATTTTATTAAGTAGGAATAATATATATCAATCATTTCATGTATTGGTTTTTTAATAAAGGCTGTCTTGAATCCCATATTTGGCCTCATCATTGGCTACTACTATTTAGACACATAATGTGCATGTGTAATGCTGCTATTCAAACAGCCAGTATTATATACATTAACAAATACAATTATTCTCCTTGATTAGTACAGTTTAAGTAGAATCAATAAAAATTAATGAAAACTCCACCATTTAAAGTGCATTCAGAAATAAATGTAATTTACTTTATTGCTCAGTACACTCACCTGTGTTAAGGTCACGGAGAGATTCTTCTGCCTGCTGCTACTTAAGAGGACCACAATTTCATACACAGCACACGTTCCCAAAACCGTGATACCCTGCTCCTTACTCAACATGCTTGCAATACAAAGTACAAAACACAGCATCAACCATTGCCACCTGGTGCTTCTCCATCCAAAAAGAGAAAGATCTGTAGATGCTCCATGACATTTTATGTATGCCAGTAAAGATAGAATGAAAAACAAACAGGCTTCCACATCTGCTCTTCCAACAATTCCAGTCACAGCCTCTGGAATTGAACAAGCCAAAAATGGACATCAGTAATATAAAGACACATAGATCTACATGTAGTTTGTGTAAAATAATTAACATCAGATGTCTATAATAAATTATCAAAACTCTTTGAGAGCTCCAGATCAGAACAAAATTATTAATCGTAATATTCATTCAATGGTTATAGTTTTCAGTAAGTCTTCTTGAAGTATAAAATTTCTTAAAAATTTCTTAAAATTTCTCAAAATTTTAAGCATGATGTTAAAAATCATTTTCAACTGTTACACGTAAATCTCACAAGTCAAGCAGCTCATGGCATTTAATAGAGTCAAGTCTAACCTTTCCGCTAAATGATACAGATGAAACTGATATTGATACATGTAACAATTTACTATTTCCCTGTAAGAGACATCACTCCACAGCAAGGTCATACTTGGCAATTTTAACCTAAATGTGCTTACAAATTTGACACGCCTAAATTATCATTTTTATAGTTGTATTTTTCTTGAGGTGCCTGTAGCCTGAATAAGCCCTAATGGTTTCTATATATAGGCATCCTTGCCTGGCTAATGCTTTTTTTTAATGATTATTTAATATCTCTTGTAGTTTAATATACATTTATTTTGTAATTTAAAATAACAATAAGTGGCAAAAATAAACTGAAACTGAACTGAAACTGAATTTATTAGTCATGATAACTTAATTACAGATGGTGTCCACAGAATGACAACATAGAGGTACTGGCCTGTATTATTGTTTTCATTATTTTGTTTTGGGAAAAGATGTAAGATGGCTAGAGCCTGTGTTCAAACCTCTATCCACTAAACCTGCACAAGTTTTAAGGTATGTCACATTTGCAGATTGCACACAAGAAAGTGTAGACTGTAGACTGAACCTACGGCCACCTGTAGCGTAAGGACTCAATAAGGCCAACAAAGGCTTAAGGTGGCTCACACCAGTTTCTATCACTTTCAACCTTAAATTTTCAAACATTTAAGGTGGCTCTGAAACCGCTACCACAATTTTTTGTTTAACTTTGCAGAAAGTTGGGTCTTGACATGCTTATTACTTTTGAACAATAAAATATTGGGGTCGCCAAGCTTGTTTTTGAGTCATGGTCGCTTAAGGCTAAAATTAGGGTTGTTTTTAACAGGTTATAGTATTGCTGTGGTAAACTACTGTCCAAAATATTTCACAACTTGTTCACCAATGACTGAGCATTTCTTTGATACCACTATGCAGGTAATAACATATAAAGATTGGTAGTAATAATCCATCATTGAAGTAAAAGTGTTGGAAAGTGCTGGAAACCAGTGTGAGCCACCTAATAATTACGTAAGCCTGCCCTGGTGAAAAACCTCACAGGATCTTTGAGGATCTTTAAAGATCTTCAAAGACCTGTCAAAGATCCTTAAAGATGAGGATCCTGTAAAGATCTTTGTAGGATCTTTGAAAGATCTTCAAAGATCTTCAGATGCTAAAACTACTTGCAAAGATCTTTGAGGACATTTCTAGGATCTTGTGAGGATCTTGCAAAGATCCTAGTGAAAATCAGTATAAGGATCTTGGCAAAGATCCTTAAAGATCCTATGAGGATCTTTTTAAGGATCTTAAAAAGATCCTTATAGTGATCTTGAAAAGATCTTTATCAGGATCCTTGAAGATCCTCAAAGATTCTTTTGAGGATCCTTCAAAGATCTTAAAAGGATCTTTAGAGTGATCTTTAAAAGATCTTTATCAGGATCCTTAAAGATCTTACCAGGATCCTTCAAGGATCTTAAAAGGATCTTTAGAGTGATTCTGGAAAGATCTTTATCAAGATCCTTGAAGATCCTACGAGGATCCTTCAAAGATCTTAAAAGGATCTTTGGAGTGATCCTGGAAAGATCTTTATCAAGATCCTTGAAGATCCTACGAGGATCCTTCAAAGATCTTTAACCAATCTTTAGCATGATCTTCATAGGATCTTTAAAGATCTTCAAGGATTTTAATAAAGAGCTTTGAAAGGTCTTTATGTTAATTAATTTCCAAAATATTTCTAGGAATTCTCAGAAATTCCCAGAAATTCCTAACAATGCAAATCACACACACATGAATTTGGTTAGGAATTGCTGGGAATTTTTGGGAATGGTTTGTACATGTTTGGAATTCCTAGGAATTCCCAAGACTCTAAGTAAACAAAGCTTAGAATGTCTGAGAATTTTTAAGAATGTTCACTTTGTAACACAGTAATGGCTTGGAAAAGCATGGAATTTCTAGGAATTTCTGGGAAGTCAGTGATCAGAGGCCTCAAGTCTTTTTATTTCATTTTATTAAAAACAAAACAAAGTAATGTAAATCACTGACTGGATATAGAAGGAAGTAAGTCATGTTCCACCACCCACATTTTACCTTTTCCTTACGTCAATATGCTTATTTATTCCATGCCAGAAGATCAATGAATTCATGTACTCAGAAGTTTGTTTTTATAATGCAAGCACTACTTTTTACAAGAGGGCAATTTTCTCTGAGTTAATTGATCCAGAAAATAATTTCTGCTCTCTCTTGCACGACGTGCACTTAAATTGAGCAAGAAAACTCAAACCAGCAGCCATTTTGAATGGCAAGAGAGACTGGGAATGAATGAGCCGTTTTGGTCGGCAGTCACTGAACTCAGGGCTCATACATGAAGTACCTACGCAGAAAAAAATCGTTGCTTTATTCTGGCGGATTTTCACGTTGTTCAAAGCACATCTCTCCCAATTTTCCTTTGTTTTAAGCTTAAAATGATGTCTCAAAACATCACAAAGCAGATGAATGATCTTTTGAAACAGGTAAGCTTTAGTTAAAAGCAAATTATATTTTGATATTATTTTGATGAACGATTGACTTCGAATGTTTGATTGAAGATCGACCATGTGCTTTTTTCCTCGAGACTACAAGCTAATTTCAGGCCATTTAACTGTACTAAGAACTCTGTAACCTTTCCATGGCATAATAGTACCTTTTTTAAAGGAAAAACATGTCTTTTAGTTCAACTGGACAGTTTTGACTCGATTTGTTTTATAATGACTGTAGATTGCGTGTCTTGGTTGTTTGTGTTGTTGATTTCTGTCAGTGTATTCAAAATAAAGTTGAAGATCAGTCATGGAGTATTTCACATTGTAAGCTGTTCCTATAAATTGGGGAGTAATACAGATCACTGAATACAGTGATCTCTTGGAAGACTAATTTTAACCTCAGTTTTTTTTTATGCAGATGCTTAACGCTCACAGTTGTTATGAGAGCTCAGGACTCGTCCTCTCAAGCCTAGGCACCAAATGCTTCCCGTCAAGCTTAATAGTCTTTAGGACTTCACATTTAAATAACTGTAGCTGTTATCTCTTAACTGCTTAAGTTTGTTGTGATAATTATGCAAGAGTGTAGAAATAGAATTTGTAGATTCTGAGTTTAAGACAACAATTCTCTTGATCTGAACTGTGATGGATCCATTTAAAGACCCATGTTCATCCGAGAGGCCTTGCGCGCGTTTGTTATTGTTTTTAACCGTCTCTGTTGGTCATTCTTGCGATCTGATTGGTTTACCAGATTCTCCCACTGAGTTCCAGTGGCATGACACATAACAATGAAATGAGAATTGATTTATTATTCTATATTCCTGTGATTTGAATCTTTTTGTGTCTGAGAAAGAAATCAGTTCCTCCTAAAACGCTGCAAATAAGTGTGGTTCATCATGTAAAACTTTCAGCGACTGAGGTAGCAAGGGAAGTCAATTGTTTCGCTTGCATTTACTAGTATGGCTAACTAAAAGCTACGCGGTAAAGGATTCCCAATAATTAAATAAGTTTTGCCGCCTTGCTCCATAAGGCTTACCTTATCATTATAGAAATTGCTGGGAAGAGAAACAAACAGCGTTCAACTAGATGGATGCTCATTTATCGGATACAAAACCACAATTGAGTCGGGTTCATTTGCAGATAAATTAGAACCACATGATCAAAATATTCACCAAGGTCGGACATCAGTTGAAATCTGGCATATCGCTACGACAGATTCAAGTTCGGAGGTACCAGATCATCCCTTTTCTTGGCTTAAAAATACTACCTAAGCAAAGTCTGAGATGGGCATCTTCCTTCAGGTTAACACTGTACAGCACTGTCAACTTCGAGATCAGAGGTCATTTCAAATGGCAGCGACCCTATGCATGTATCAACAAAGTAACGGGACAAAATTCACATTTTGCCAGGAAAATTATGAAACAAATTCCAGGAGACAACAGCCTGACAATGGAAGACAATATTCCAACATGTTTGTGCAGAATTACCTTCAGGTTGACCTCAAACTAAACGGATTTTTAACAAGAGCCCGCCAGCAAGTAACTTCGCGTTACTTGAAGTTCAACAACACTAGTTGCCTACAAGGTCTTTTCCTCACTGCTACGACGACTGTTGTTGAAAATATTGACGGAAATGAAGAGAGAGGATGTTAAGAAACCACAACGACACAAAAAATAGTGATACTCGGGGAAATAAGCTGGATGAACAAGGATTATTTTTGCAAAATAGCGCTCACTGGCGATTTGCGTATTTTTCGTATGAGATTCAGTGTGGCGCGCAATGCGTTTTGGATGAATATGGGTCTTTAAACTTACTATAATAAATATTACAATTTCTCTTACCTTTTTTGCAAACGTGCACTACATGTATCTGAAATTTTACTATAACAATGCAGACATGATAAAAAACTAACCAATTTCTGTTGTTTATTGGTGTTTTGGGAGCAATGTCACGTGTCGTTTCTACCCCTTGGAAGGCCTAAACCATACTCTGGAAGTAACTTATCAAACTTTACTTAACATGTATCTGTCTGGGGGTATTTTTTGCATTCATTAGCTCTATTTAAAGGTACTATATTTTAAAACCCTATTTGACTGTTTAAGGCTATCTTCAGTTCTTTATTTTTCTAATAAATACATTCAGATACCTGAGAGATCTTTTGTTTTAGTTCTGAGGTTGTCTTACTGTAGAATTCAATCAATTCCTAGGAATTCTTTGGAATTCTAATTAAGTTTGGCTAAAGGTAAAAAAAATTCCAAGGAATTCCTAGCACATCAAAATAATGATAGTTTTGTGATTTTGGGAAGTTCAAAGTAGTACAAAGTCTTGCAAAGGTTTATCCAAGATCCCTGGAGATCTTTTCGTGATTATTTAAGTTCCTTTAAGATCTTGGCAAGATCCACAAAAGATCCTTTGAGATCCTTGAAGATCTTTTGCAAAGTTATTGAAGATCCTCAAAGATCTGGGCAAGATCTGCGAAGGGTCCTTGAAGATCCTCAAAGATCTTCAAAGGATCCTTAAAGGTCTTTGGTAAGGTTATTGAAGATCCTCAAAGATCTGGCCAAGATCTGCAAAGGATCCTTAAAGATCTTTGAAGATCCTTAAAGATCTTGCCAAGATCTTCAAAGATCTTGGCAAGAAAGTTGAGGATCCTTGAGGATCTTGGCAAGGATCCTTGAGGATCCTCAAAGATCTTGGCAAGAATTTTTGAGGATCTTCATTAGGATCCTCAAAGATCTTGGCAAGATCTGCAAAGGATCCTTAATCTTTGGCAAGATTATTGAAGATCCTCAAAGATCTTGGCAAGATCTGCAAAGGATCCTTAAAGATCTTTGAAGATCCTTAAAGATCTTGCCAAGATCTTCAAAGATCTTGGCAAGAAAGTTGAGGATCCTTAAGGATCTTGGCAAGGATCCTTGAGGATCCTCAAAGATCTTGGCAAGAATTTTTGAGGATCTTCATTAGGATCCTCAAAGATCTTCATGAAGATCTTTGAGGATCTTTGAAGATCCTTAAAAGATTTTCACCAGGGTGATTAGGCAGGTGAGGACCATTCTGTTATTAATTTTGTGGTTTCATGTCAGTCTGCAGTCTACAAAATAATGTTAAGCACCACAAGACTTGTTCTTACCCTTCTTTTATTGCTTTATAAATTGTATTGAGATTTTTCATATTGATCAGATTAACCTTACCTGTGTGAATGGGATGTACAGCAAAGAAAAGCCCAGCCACTAAACTTGGAAAGTGTGCAGAAAGAAGCGTGTATGACAACACCACAACAAGCCAACACACAGCACCATGTAGCATGACATTCACAAGATGATAACCAAATGGGTTCAGTGCACCGCAATAGTAATTAATTCTGAATGTCACCACACACAAGGGCCTGTAAGACTTGTGACTTCCACTGTGAGTGAGAGGAGTACCCCAGAAGTCATTGAACAGAATGTTACTCCAAGGAGTTGTCGGCAGGAGATCAGAATTCTTTACAATAGCTCGGCTGAAAACAAAATAAAGAAGGAAAGAATGAGTTTACTGATGAACAGTACACAGTTGTGCAAATGCTTATAAAATTACTCTGGCATGGGGTCTACATGTGTACCTCTACAAGTACAGGAAGAGCTAGCTGTATTACTGGCTACTTTTTTTTAATATGACACCAAATTTTGATAGAGCCAAGATTTCCTTATGATAAGGAAGTAGGTATAACAATCTAATGACACTTAAAAAAAATGATAGTAAAATTTATTGTACCACAAGATGGCAAGATTACATCTTGTCATTAACAGCTAAACAGCTCCTATACCTATTGGCAAGTAATTTAAACTTAATTGTATTTGTATTTATCTATTCCTCCAATCCGTAAATAATACATAATTAAATAGATATAGATTGAAAAGAAAACAAAAAATAATACAAATTAAGCACTTAAACTTAATTGCAAAACTAGCATTTAATTGGTTTATACATGGTTGCCATGACAGATTCACAAAACTATGCCATTGGCACAGGATATTCTGTATATTTTTGCGCTTTAAATCACATTTTAACTTAATTTCCCGTCAGAAAACTATACACCTGTATTTCCAAGTACACATTCTACTGACATGTACTCTTAACAATGCTATTTTAATAGAATGTAAATGTATTAAAACAAGTACAGGTACTTGGGTCAAACCAAAAAGGGTAGCATCAACGTTTACATTTATCCATAAGGCAAACCTTTAAACATTGGCCAATATTCTTGCTAACTTTCTGTTCTTTATTGCATACGTCCCCAATTAATTTAATCCTCTACTGACTACATCTGAAACTTTGACCAGTTTGCTTACACATTGCCGGGACAGAAAACTAAAGAGAACTATTTTAAAAAAATGAAATAAACAGTTGCAGATGCTTACAGAGAAACGTGAATAATAAAGACGACCCCAACTGCGTGTATCAATTTACTTGCCAAGGTATTTTGAGAACGCCACAACTCTCCTCAAACTACATTGCATAGTTTCAAATTTTAAAAATGACTCGATTTCTCTATTAAATATATTCGTCCACAATAAAAACTAGAGATGCGTGCCCTTTGCAGACGAGCGTTGTCTTAATACCACTTACCTGCACTTACAATCAGCTAGATCACCTTTGTTAACGCGTGAAAACAATCATAAACTGGTGCAGGTGGCACGGAAGGAAAAATTCTGGATATTCGCCAGTGCAAATGAGTACTGGAGATTCTTGTTGATTTTAGTTTCGACGTCTGCTTTACCTGTTTGTTTACGCTCGTGATTTTAACTTGAAAGCTTTTTAATGTCCTCAAATCGAAAGTTTTTTTTCCTGTTTAAATCCCTTAAACCTACCAATATTTGATCTACGGCTAGCCAACAATAATTTAAAAATGCATGAGCTTAAGCGTGTTTGTGCACGAAATCGCGACCACGAAAAATGTCCAATTTGAAGTTCAAAAAACAAGAAAACAAGATGAAAACCTAGAAAGTCGAGCTGATAACTCAAAATCGTTCTTCTCCGATCACTGATATCCTGACCAAAGAATTCTTGTTTTCAATCATACAAATGAAGGGCCCTTGAAACCTCAACAAAGACTTCCCGCCTCCCAACAAGGAACAACACTGCTTCGGCTTGTTACCTGTCATCGTAGGCAAATTGTGCGGACAGCGAGTTTAAATAGCACAAGAGTCCCGCAAGAGAGGAAACTGCCGCCGTGTGCCACCATCTCCATTTGTCATTCAGCATTCCGAGAGTTAACAGCAGTTATAAAATAACTTCTCGCACCTGAGAATCAACTCCCGCCATTAGTGAGAAAAACTTGGTAACCAGGCCAGAGAAGGCCAGCTGAACGCCCTTACTGAGGCCCTGCCAGGCGGGGTGGGCGGGGGAGCGGGGGATGGCGGATGCAGTGTCGCTTGTCTGAATTTTAAAATCTCCCCTGTCGGAGAAAAATAAAAATACAAAATACAAATACAAAAATATTCTCGGCCTTTAAGTCACTTGTCGGAATTTTGCCGGGAAAGGATGCCTTTCGTCGGTATTTCATTTCATGCACTGTCGCTACTTTTTGGGCCATGTCGCTTGTCGGAATTTACCCTGGCAGGGCATCCTTACTACCCAAACCAGGGTGGCGTATTTTCCGGCTAGTATTTTTTGTCCTTCCTCAGTTCATAATTTTGCTGAAGCTATGTGAAATGTGGTCAAGCAGAGTTTGCGCGCGTTTTGTTGTCAAAAAAAAAAAAAACTTGCGGGCAGAACAATGATTTGCTGCAATTGCACTAATTGGTGTTCCTTGCTAGGAGCATGCGTTTTAAAACCTCCGTCCACGAACTCGGACGGCGGGTTAATCAAAGACCGTTTCGACCCGTCTCAGAGGTCTCTTTTCTCCAGCACGCTGAATACAAAGGAAAAGAGGCCTCTGCTAGCAGGGAATAATTGGTGAATAAAGTTTTTGCTATAGTTGCCAGCATAAGCACGAGAGTTAAGAGACATGGTGACGATCATCTCATTTCGTTTTACGGGATGCACTTACGATGCAGGATTGCAGATAGCAGAGTTCAGAGAGTTGGAAAAATAAAAAACAAGCGCGACCGCGCAACGATTTCATCTCATGTGGATGGGTAATTCGCACTGCACTGTGTGGTATAGGGACGAGGCTCAAAGATACCTAATTCTGTTTCTGAGAGTCACAATTAATACAGCTTACAGGAAAATGCGAATACTATAGTGATTCATAGTACACAATGAGGGCTAGCATCCCTTATGGTTATGTCAATAATTTTTATCTAACATCGACAATTATTGCTGTGCTGCAATTACATCTTCGGCTGTCCTTTGACGATGCTTCCCATCTTCTCTCGAGGTGGCCATCTGATGGGCTCCTGACTACAAAACCCAGTGTCAAGAAACAATTCTTAGATTCGCATTGGGAGGGATGAAAATAGCATAGCAGGAAGCAAGAAGCGGTCTCACAGTGTCGGGTGGGATGCGGAAAGGGCTTGGAATCTTTGTCGGTAAGTAAACAGCGCCAAGGTTCAGCTGAAGGCTCACCGTGGTCTCTATCTGAAGAGGGATCTGGAGATGAGACAGAAATTGATAGCGCGAGCGGATGGAAGTCTTTTTCTAAATGCCATCCTGCAAGAACAGATGCTAGCTTCCGCCTCTGGCAGGTTAGCTAGTCGCTAGACAATCAGCTCGATGTCGGAGAAAACCTGACCGCAATACAGCAGAATAATTTCCGTGTATCTTTTGACTGGTTATTTTTTTACAACAACAGTCAAAATGACGGGAATTGATAAACGTTCCGCATTTGCCAGAGTCCACATAAAGCTTTTATTCGAGTAAATACAATATTTTCCTGAACAAGCAGGGTTGGCGTAGTGGTGACAGCGCTCGCCTTCCACCAATGTAGGGGCCGAGCAAATATAAAACTCTATAAAACTCTAAAATTTGCTAATATGCCATTGCTAGGAATTACTTGTTGTAAGCTAAATAAAAAAGATATGTCTTAAGTATTTTCTTAAACGAGCTTGTTGGTTCTCTACTCTGCTCCGAGAGGTTTTTCTCCGGGTACTCCGGTTTTCCCGTCTCCCCAAAAACCAACATTTGATTTGATTTGATTTGATTTCAGTTCAGTTGATTTAATTTGACTTTATATGTTTCTGTATTTGCTCGGCCCCACTAGCCTTTGTGCTATAAATACTACCGAGGGTAAATAAAGGTTATTATTATTATTATTATTATTATTATTATTATTATTATTATTATTATTATTATTATTATTATTATTATTACTATTATTATCATTATTATAAGCAAAATTATTATCAGGTTGTTTGCATTTTTGGCGAAAGCAAAACGCCCCGCAGCGAAAGAAAATTAATGAAAACTGACAAGGACTTGAATCAGCAGTAATTAAACATAACAAGTTAAAATTATAAAACTAGGTGAAATGTGTTATCACCAAGAGAAAACTCTGCCCCATTATATTGTAAAAAGGTTTTGTGAAAAATAATCCGAAAATCCTCAATCAACTTTGCTGTCGTGAATAATTTAGCTCATTGTGTTCGTAAAGAGCTCCGGGTTCTTGAATCAGCAAAAACAATGCTATTTATTACTCTGTCAGGTTACCAATCAAGATAACTTTTCAACTCGCTCCGGTTACGTAAGAGGATTTATTGAAAATCTACAAAACTACCAATTGAAAAATTAAGTAAAAAAAACTGGATGTACTCAGTAACAAAGACTGGTAAAATTGCTTAGCTTTTTTTTAAAGAGCAAGTTAGAAGGAACAGTGTATTGTTAGATTCACATGTTTACCTGAAATCGACGAGAACTCATTTCTCATAAAAAGCTAGAACGCTGAAGTGATTCATGGTTATGATTTTCGGTAAAAATATTTATCTTAAGTTTTTACAGATTCACGCTGCAAAGAATCAAATATATCTGTAGCCCCCCGTGTATTCCAAGATAGCGTATGTGGCCTCTAATACAACTGAGGGGCTGAGAGTGTAACCGTCGACTTTTAGGTTGACTTTTGTTTTCATAACAAGCTGTGGAAAAACGACAGGGGAAAAATTGGTAGTGAGGGTTATTTGAGTAATTGGTCGTACGTAGGTCACTGATCTGCGACACAAATACTGTGGAACGCCATAAATTTTGTGAGAGCGAATATATGAAAATCATCAGATATAACTACGATGATCATTCACATATTCATGCCGTATATTTTCGGCTCTTAAATTGGCCGGCTTAATAGGAAAGCTTGGATAATGCGGACACCTTGGCATGTCCCTTTGGCGTCCGTATTAACGGGGTTCTACTGCAGTTGTCAAGACAAACGGAAAACTGTCCGTTATAAACGGGTGTTCTTATTGAGTGGGTGTCCATGCATAGAGCGCGGTTCCACTTTAGGGGCAATCCAAAGGAAACAGGAAATTATAAGCTTTAGTAGCTTTCAAATTCATTTTTTTTTGCTGCCACAAGTTGCACGACATGGGCTGTTCCTAAAAAGCCGGTTACACACGAGCACGTTTCCTTGACAGGTGTCATTGACAATTTTCATTTTCTCATGTTTAAGCCGGTTACACACGAGCAAGTTTTGACTTGACAAACTTTATTTGCTGGTGTGTAACGAAAAAGTTGTCAAGTTTTTCCTTGACAAGTGCACTTGTTCAAAGCTAGCGTGCTAGTTTTTGAACAAGTGCACTTGTGAAGGAAAAACTTGACACATTGCAGAACTTGCTCGTCTGTACGGGTCAACAAGGAAAACTTATATGTCAAGCAAATTGTCGTCCGCTGTGTAATATTGAACTGCTGGCTACAGTGAATATTTGTCAAAGAAAACTTGTTCATTTGTTCACACCAGCAAATAAAACTTGTGAAGGCAAAACTGACTTGTCAAAGAAAACTTGTCGTTCATAAACATGAGCAAATGAAAATTGTCAATGCCGACACTTGTCAAGGAAAACTTGTTCGCGTGTAACCGGCTTTTTAGAGTGTTAGCAAATAGCGAATCAAAGAAAGCACTAAATTGGCTAAAACTAAGCTGTATTTACATGTCCTTTGATAAAGAAAACCATGTTTTGTGATAGAAACATTTATGGCTGCTTTTTTCTCTTGCTTGCGCCCCTATCCGCTCATGGGTTAGTGCCATTTGTGGCGTCATCGGTTTCAGTCAATGCGGAAGAGATGAGCATGCCTGAATCAGAGAACAACTATGGGGTCAACTATACGATTCGTACCAGAGTTTTACACCGAGAAAAGAAAGGAATTTTCCCCAGAAAAATGTAAGAAAAATAACGACCAGACCATAACTTCTTGTTTAAAACTTCATCGATAAGACAGTCAAGTAAATCGGCATCTGTTACTGTACGCATCAGTCCTGTTAATGCTACTAAAGGAGGTGAATTATTACGCTATTTAAATCAGTACCGGAAAAGGAACAAATCGGCTAACATTACCCCACAATATTCACTTTAAATTTCAATTCAGCTTTTTTCAGTCCATTCTGTAAAAGTTGAGTGTCATCTAAAGCATTACCCGTCAAGATGTCTGACGGCTGAAAGTATCGGCAAGAAAATCAAACGGAAACAAGGCCGCAGACGTAATTTCCTCAGTGTCTGGATTGATTCCAAACAAACTGATGTCCTATTTAGCTTAGGGGTTTAAGTCACTCAATTTCATTATTTGGGATTTATTTACCGCCATAGTTCTCCGAGGGGACACTTTGTGCATGAAGCAGGCGGATCTCTAAACAAAAATTCTTTTTTTGCCAAAGAAATATTAACAGATTTTGAGTCTGGAAGCCTCGGAAGCCTCTTCAGTCGTTCAAGAGGAGTACCAAGGGCGTTTGTTACTAGCTGTGGAACCACAGCAACGATAACTCAGTTCATTATTAACGGGCGGCGTATCATCAAGAATGATGAGGTGTAAAATTTACCGACCACAAGGTAATGACGTCGAGCAGTCAACGTAAAAGTTACGCTCAACACTAGATCAGAGCAATTTGGAGCAAAAAAAAGGGTTTGAGGTGGCCAGTCTTCACATACAGTCAGTTGAGGTGGGCAATCTTCACATACAGTGTTGCACCAGGTGCTTAAATTAACTAAGAAAGTACAATGGCCCGCAATTAGATTTCGTGAAGAGAGACGGACCATAGTTTTCTTCTATCAGCATACCCTGAAAACTTTAAATCACGACTTCGACTTTACCAGCATTCGCAGAAAGCTGTGGAAATGCCGTTTTCAGACACTTGCGCAACGAAGGACGTTCCAAGTTACATATCATGGTCTACAGTTGTAGTTAGCGTTTTTCTGTGCATCATAACTGTTCCCGGAAATTTACTGACATGTGTTGCCATCATCAGAGACCCGTTCAAAGATCTCCGCACTCCCTTCAATTATTTTATCATCAACTTGGCAGCCTCTGACTTAATTGTTGGCTGTATAACCGAGCCCGGTTTCATCATTTATCACACGAAGGAAGCCATGAAAGGGCAAAAACTGCACGGGCTGTGGATTTTCCACGTGGCGTACTTCGCGTCAATGACAGCATCACTTCTGAGCCTGTCAGCACTGACAGTTGACCGCTGTCTCACGATTACGTCACCTTTACGAAGAAAGCTCAAGCCGAGACACGGATATTTAACTTCTATTGCGATTTGGGTTATATCGTTAATTATTCCCTTGCTTTACTTCTTGGTGAAATTTTACGTGTTTTTAGTCTTTTTCGCCAACACTGCCGCTCTAGTAGTTTTGATTATTCTTCTCGTTTCGCACGAACGTATAACGAAAACACTCAAAGAGCATGTGAGACACTGGGATTTAATCGAAAGCAGTTCTTTGAAGCGAAAAGCTGTTTTACGAGAGAGACAAGTCACCAGGTCTTTCCAGGCGATGTTAACGCTCTTTTGTCTTGCTGTCTTTCCATCATGCATCATTTCATACGTCATCAGTTTTTGCTCAGCGTGCAGCTGTGACGTCATAAACCTTCTGCGAGACCTGTACTTTCTCCTGCCCATGGGAATTGCAGCCAGTAATCAATTACTTTACGCTCTGAGAATGAGGAATTTTCGTAAAGCTTTCGTTTTTTTGCTCAGTTGCACTCTTTGTGGGAAGTTTCGTTCGGCAAGGTATTTTTGGAACAACAAAATTGAAGATGAGTACAAGGGCATTATATCGCGAAGTAAAAGCTTGTCTTTACAACCTGATCGTGGTATAGAATGCTTAGCATTTAACAAGATCTAAAACGGCAACACTATCAGACAAACAGTAAAAACGCGGAGCCGATGAAGATTGGACTTGAAATAAGATTTATGTCAGGTTGTTTTGAAGTCCCCTTCAATTCCTTTTTGTTTCTTTCCTTGCAGATGAAGATGAACAGGGTCGTTGTAGGACAAGGTCGCACCAAAATATTTGACAGCGGTTAGCCCCCTTTGCCCCAATCAGGAATAGAAAATCACACAAAGTGAAAAAACCTCTTTACATCGTTGGGAATTGACTGGGTAACCCTGCGATGAACTAGCATCGCATTCCTGGCTATGAAAACAGGAAGATTACTGAGGCGAGCACAACCAAACTGAACTACTTTGCCCGCAGCTTCAAGAAGTTCATTGGGGCTCTTATATATATATATATATATATATATATATAGCAATAATAATAAGCTAAGTGACAGGTGAAATAAAAGAAAACAAAAATAAAATAAATAGAAGTGCAAAGAAGGAAGAACTTATTTACACGAAGTATGTTGCTTCATCGGTAAAACGAAAGTTTATTCTATTGGTTATTCAGAGGGTAGATAACGTTTACTTTTGTAAGGAAATTTGAACTCACTTGAGTTTTTTAAATTAATTAGAATACATTTGTAACAACGTGTCTGGTATGGCACATTCATTAGAAGAGACTTGTTATGCATTTCTGCTAGCACCAAAGGTTATCACTCCTATGGTGTATGAGAAACTGTGACCTGCTGGACAGAGAGATTTTACCTCACGTTTGCTATACCAGTGTCAAGTGTGTTGGAGCCTGGGTTAAGATATCACTGTATGTGAAGTTTGGTGAGATGCTACCAAATTAAATTACGAAAAAAAAAGGCGCACGTTCCCTTTAATTCGCAAAGATTATCTTTTTCCCTTTGTTTGCCCACTGGGTAACTAATAAGTGGCTTTTTTCTCAAACAGTCAACAAAACAAACCTTTGTGAATATTCAGATTTAGAATTATGCTGTAACAACGAGGACGAATCTCATCCTCCCTTACATGCTGAATTCTTTGCGATCTTTTCTTATTGAACTTACAGAGCAATTTTCCGTTTAACTGCTAAACGAATTGTAATTTTTTCACAAATTTATTACCAATGTAGTATAGTTTTTACATGCAGATAAACTGCCGCTGTGCTGAAATTCTTCAAATTAGGATTTAACATGAGTTGACTCCTTGCAAAGGGTGAATTGTATCCACTGTTTTCAACTACTGGCCAAGTCCGAGGCAGATTTCAGTTTTCTTTATGCTTTTTATGTCAACAAAAAAATGGCATATAGTGGTTTGTTTAAATATAATAAAAACAAACGTTTGTTGTTAACTATCCTTCTTGTGGCACATCGCAATATTATCAAATGTCGCACCTTTAAGGATTTTGTTAAGCAAACACACAAAGATTTATCTATTATATTTGACGAGCTCAAAGTAAATATTTGTTTTACGACACTATTTGCTTTAAAAGGTAACTGGTTGTAAAACAAAAATACACATAAACACTCCCCTCGATTTTGAGAACGAATAAGTTAAGCAGCACTTCATACGCTCGTTCCGCTGGATGTCGGTGAACTACCTGAACCTACTCTCTAGCCAGTAGAGCTTAACTGAAATGCGAGTTTGCTAGTCTGGTTTTTTAAGTGCGTGCATGGGTGAGATCTAAACGTTTAATTCAAAAGCTATTGAAGCAATACGTTGGCTATGGTTCTGTCCTAATTTAAAAAAGCCAAATCGATCTCTTTGTTGTTGAAGGGAATTTCCACTGAAGAATCTGAAGTTTTATCATACGATTCCAAGCACCTGTTACCAATGCCTACGTGCTACGCTGCACAGACGACCTCTACACATAACGATGAATACATCGCAGGCACGTCTGATGAATAAATTTTGAAACTACCTACAGCTGTTTAGAGACGTAATAAAGTTGAAGGCGCGCAGGTATTGCAAGTTTCGCTCCGAGGGCCTCATTTATCTCGTCCAAGTCGATTATGTTTGGAAGCAGTTTCTGCGAAGATCAAAGAGCACCTTTTCAGATAACGGCTGCCTTGTGTGTTATCACCATGCCAGGGAACATGTTAATCTGCTGGAAAATCATCAGAGATCCAAACAGAGAACTCAAATCGCTATTCAACTATTTAGTATTGAATCTGGCCATCGCAGACCTTGTTACCGGGCTGGTGGCCGAACCAACATTTGTCGTATTTCGTGTCAAAGAGTCGCGAGGCGAAGAAGTAATGAATCGTATAGCGATTGTTCACGTCACTTGTTTTATATCTTGCACTGCTTTAGTGCTTAGTATTTTAGCTCTGGCCATCGAAAGATACCTCACCGTAACTTCAAAATACAGGCGAAGTTACTCACGCTCAAAAACAGTCACCCTGTCTGTTATAATATGGGTTTTCTCCATCGCTGTTTCGTCCGTTTACTTCGCGACCGGCTTCTACACGTTTCGTTTTGTCTTTGCTAATATAATAGTGATTACTAGCTTTGTTGTCATAACTTGGGCATATTTTCGCATCTATAAAAGCCTCCATGCCAATGTTGAACCCGGAGTAACAACACACAATGAACTTATTGTGGAAAACAGATTAAGATACGAGAAGAAAGAGACACAATCTTTTCTTCTTGTGCTGTTCGTCTTCATTTCCTGTAATGTGTCTTCATGCGCAGTGGTTTACGTCATTGTGCTTTGCAGAGCATGTAGTTGTTACGTCATTCACTGGTTGTGGGATTTTCAGTTTCTCATGGCGCAGCAAACCAATTTTTGTACGCGTGGCGCATGCCCGCGTTTGTGAGAGCCTTTAGACTGATCTTACCTAGTCCAGCGGATTCCGTCAGGAGTGGCAGAAGGGAAAATTTGAGTAATTATTTGCAAATGTCATCACCAACAACGCACATGCAACAATCAGCATTCAACTGACAGGTATTTTTATGCCGTGATAGCCCGGAGAACGGAATGCATTGTAGTACTACTGTAAGAAAAGAGCACTCAAACGAGCGAGGTTTAGACTCATGAAAAGGCCGGTTGGATAACAGATAGACTGACGAACTGTAATCACAGCAGAAATTGTCATTCGTCAATCAAAACTGAATTATCAGATAATGAGTGCTTGGCTCAGTAAATAGTAAACACAAAGTTGAAAAAAAAAAAAGATTATAACTTCGCAGACATTTACCCAAGCAAGTCCAATCTTGGTTGGTAAATGTACAGCATTTCACCAACTGCCCTTTTGCGGTGTATTTTAAAGACTACAGTAATGGGGACGATTTAAATGAAGCTAAACTAAGTGGCAAAGTAAAACCCGATTGACCTTAGTACGGATTGTGGAGTGAGTAGAATGATACCCTATAGAAATAATCTGGTGTGAATGATATATGAAGGTACATCTGCAAACATTTCCTGTCATGTGACATTGAAGACCCATTTTGTATCTCGGTTACCCGAAACACCAGTAAAGAGATATTTTTTAATAATCATTGTATGTAAAAATTCTTTTTCCTCATTGGAGTCGCAAAACTGACGACAACCGACCCCACTTTTATTATGGCTAAAGAAAAAGTGCAGAAGTAAGAACTTTAGTCTGTGCTCAGAGATTTAAGAGAATTCTTCATACAGTTACAATACAAATTTCAATGTTAAATGGGCTAATTTCCCCTGGATGACATACAGAGACTCTGTTTTTGTCATGTTGCGATCTTGTTGCTCGTCTCGAGATTAATAAACTATTGTGGTTTTAAAGTTTTATAACAGCAGCTGTTCATAGGAAAATAACAATAAGAAAACCAATAACCATGTTTCATTTGTCATGTATTTTCCATTTCAATCGATTGTTTTGCTTACGTTTCCAAATCGGAAATCAGTATATCGATTGACTTGGCGACTTCTCATATCACACGATAAATCACCGCTGGGCTATCATTGTTAATTTTCCGCTTAATAAGCAAGTCTTAAATGGCTTAAATAAAGAACCATCAAACAAAAGGAAAGTAATTAAAAGCCTGAGATAATTGCACCTGTTACGCTCCATTTTCATTAACAGTCACTTTTCACTGAAGAACTTTTTAAACGGCGAGAACAAAGCGATCCGAATGGAACCAACTGTTAAAACCATACATTAACGCACCGTATAACAAATTGGAAACAATTACTAGCTAATTACCTTTTACAGTTTCCAACTTGAGTCACGAAGAGAAACAAGAGAAAGCGCAACCATGAAGATACACTGATGCACTTATTTATTTATTTTTTTTACTTTAAACAATGGTTCAAAACGTTTGGGAATTCTAATCAAACGAAACCTCATGAGCAGCACTTTACTACAGTACTGTACACTGTTATGTCATAAAAGGTGGTTATACCTTTTTAATTGAAATAAAGATGAAATCCTAATCTGGCGATCAATACGGAAATGAATGCTATATATCATTAACAATTTACTCAGTTCCTGTCCATTATATCTGTAGGAGCTTGTTTTTACTTTCATTTGTAGTCTGAAGCGGGTTGAATTCTTAAGTCTGGTCACCAAAAATAAAAGATATTGAGCAATATGTTCTTGTATTTACCGCCTGCGTATTGTTATTTTCGACACTTGAAATGTGACTGGAAATCTTGAGTGACTATTCAAAGAAAATCCACTATTTCTTTAATAATTCTCATGAGAAATTTATTAAAATTTGCCCTGTTAATAATTTGTAATCTTAGGGGGGCACATGGGGATTGACAAACTGTAGAATTGCCATCAATTAAATGTCACATTTTACCGTTTTCCTGTGAGAGACACCGCGTGTTTTCCTAGTTAATAACCAAACTGCATGGTAATCAACGAACATTAAAACTCAAGTCCCTTCCTAAGAGCTGTTAGTCAAATCAGAGGCACCAAACATGTTCTCCTCTTTTTCAACAACGTCTGTAACCTCTGCTGAGAGGCCTTTAGTTACGGCACAAACCTCACCGAAACTGCTTCCGCTCACTGAACAAAGCACAAACTCTCAGTTCTCAAGTTCTTTCTCTATCCGTTCTATTTTGTCTTCTTCGTCCACTTCTCCGCCAGCGACTCGTTTTTGTACGTCATTTTCCCACCCTCAGCTCCTGCTCGCTACGGATTCTGGTCTCGCACGCTATTATCCATTCCCTCTTCATCACCACTGTTGTTCTCAAGGAGCATGCGCTGTCAACGTTATCTGGGAAACAGATTCAGGTAGGTGTGTTGATTAGAGCGGTTTTCAATTGAGTGTCAAAAACAATTCTTGTCTGGGGCACCCAAAGAGCCAAATCAACCAGAAGCTGTATAAAAGCATTTAAAAGTACCTTATGGTGTTTGAAGTCTGTTTAAAGTGAAATTTTCATAAGCTAGAAGAAGTTCATCTGTTCGGATTCCCTAGCTGAAATTGATCGAAAATGTTAGGGAACAAATCTTCCTTTGAGAAAATGCAAGCTGAAATGAACTTTCCACGAAATTTCAAAGGAACAATTTTCTTTTCGAAAATGCTAGCTGACGTTATTGACTGCCAAAAACAGCAATAGAGATCTCTCCGAAAACATCAGGGGATATGATTTCCCAATTGCGAATCTTTTACGCCACGTTTTAGCTACGAAAATCCAAGTGTACTCTTTAATCGACGCCGAAAGCCCAAGGCGAATTACCCTCCACCGAACATATATCGACCGAAACTTGTCGTTGGGTGCCCCTGTCTAGTTTCCTTTGGTGTTGCTTGACCTCGCTCTTTGATTGATTGGCAAAACACGCGCCGCTTTTAATAATGGTAATTGAACTTCGTGTCATGCAATTTGGTCTGAAATCATACGCGTGATTTCAAAATCGAACGAGCGCGCAGCGCGAGTTTGATTTGAAATCACAAGTATGATTTCAGACCAAAATTGCATGACACGAGTTCCAATTACCACTTTATTACACCCATTTTGAAATCATACAATTTTTTTGTCAATATTAATATTTGTTTATCCATGAAATTTGATAGGTTGGTATTATTCTACTTTCATTTTCATGAGTTACAGAAAGGATGCGATTTAGAGTAAAAAATGGTGCAATTTGGGAATAAATTGCACTGTTCAGAGCCAATCAGATTGCAAGGATCACCAGTGATTTCAAAATGGGTGTAATAAATAACAAAACATTTTCCTGCGCTTGGCGCAGGCTGCATGCTTCGAGTTATGGCTGGTTCCATTGCATTATTTACCTTTCATGCAAATGACCGAGGTAATTACTTGGGTTTAAGGGCAAAAACAGTTCTCTACTCTGTTATCGGTTTAAGTTACAAACAACGCCAGACAAACTGTACTACATGGAGGATACAAGGATAAATAGAGGATATTACATGCCCGCGCGTGGATATGAATTTTATCTTCGAGTGGTCAACTCGATATCTCACGAGTGAGCGCAGCGAACGAGTGAGATATCGAGTTGACCACGAGAAGATAAAATTCATATCCATAAGCGGGCATGTAATATTCTGTTTATTATATAAACACCAGTGAAATACCAAACCATTTTCAAAGGCTTTCAAAGGCGCGATTTATTATGTAACCATAACGACGGTGATCTCTTCACATGTGAAGATAACATGTTATCTTCACATGTGAAGATATGAAGTTTTCGCGGGAAAGCTCACTTGGTATTTCACTGGTGTTTATATAATAAATGGAAATCTCACACGTTGAGATAAAACCAGTTAAGACTCATGACGTGCAGAAAAGGAATTACACTAAAGGAATCACAATTTCTTATTGATAATGAGTCGACCAAGGACACCAAGAGATGGTCCCGTCATTTAATGCCAGGTCTAAAGTACAGGTCACATTCCACAGGCCACAGGTACAGGTTACTGTTTTCATGATTGATTGGTAACTCAGCCAAACAGTTTCTCCTCAAACTAAAACAACATTTTGGATAGTGATTACGGCTAGGAGACACTTTTGGGCTTCTTTATTTATCTGTAGCTCGGTGACCTGTATTGTTGACCTGTGGAATGTGACCTGTACTTTAGCCCCGCCGGTCATTTAACTGTCATAGGCTACGCCTTCGAACCAACTACTACTGCCGGTAATAAGTCATTACTGTTCAAACTCTAAGTAAGTATTCAACCTTTTTTCAGAAAACATTTAAATTAGGCCATTTGATTCTTCAATTTTAACGCCATTCAGTCTATGTCAATAATGAGTTTATTGAATACGACACCGCCGATTATACCATAGACGCCTCCATGCCTTTCGCTTTTATCGCACCGAAAACCAGTGTATATCATTTTTGCTGCAGTTTTAGAGCCAGACAATAAAAGAGGAGCTAAGAGAAAAGACGCATGCAATCCCAGGAAACGATCACGAACCATTTTTACGCCGGTTCAGTTGGAAAAGTTAGAAAGTACTTTCTCCAAGCAGCAGTACGTCTCTGGCGAGGAACGCCGACAATTGGCTGCCTCGGTCAAGCTCACAGAAACACATGTGAAAGTCTGGTTCCAAAACAGGCGGATCAGATTACGTAAGCAAGCCAACCAACAGACGAAGATCAGTGCAGAAAATTCCGATGAGCATTGTGCTAAAAACACGTAAATAGACGAGAATCTCCATTTATCAACCTAAATTGAAAATATTTGCCATACTAAATTTTGCATAACAGTGACTTTAAAGAAAAGTTCCATTATAGCACACTTGAAAACAAAACATCTTTCAAGTTTTGGCCAAAATTTCGAGCGAAGGGCTCATGATGAGTCGAAAACATTCAGAACCAATAAAGGAACAGGGCGCTCCTTGAAAATGTTAAACGAAGCAGTTGTACAAAATATTTGACAACAGGTCATATTCGTGATCACGTTAAGCTAGCTATTGTGACGTACTGTGTCACGTATGCACGTACTTTTAATATACATATTTAGCCAAGCCTAAAAGCGGAGCTCCAAAAGCATTCTTTTTTTTTTACTAGCATTTACATATAGTCTGCTTGTCATATCAACCATCTAACCTCACTCAATTAAGCTACAGACGCAATACTGTAGAAAATAGTATGGAAAGGTGATTTGAGCCAGTGGCACAGCGGATTTGAATCCCCCCTCCCCCCCCCCCCCCCAGATCAGCTTGTGAATCAGATTTGGACCCTCTAGTCCAGAACTGCTTAGCAGATATGAACTCCCTTTCACGAATTTGGAGCCTACCTAAAAACAAGCATTCTATTGAGTAAGGTAATAAAATTCCCTTACAATTTCCCTTACAAATTCCCTTGAGGTAGTTTAAAAAATATATAATTACATATATATTTAAAGTGCTACTACGATCAGAAAATAACTCGCCTTTTTTCTTCAAATTTCAAAAGCGTGTTTGCTTAACAACCGACTCGCGAAATTTCAAGCTTTAATTTAGAGAAGTCTGTTTTTTGTTTTGACTGAAATATTTCTATTTAGTGATCCGCCATTACTAACTTCAAAATCTTGAGAGAACTGGATCGAGGACAAAATGACGTAGAAAGCTCACAAGAGTAAGAATGCCGTGTGTGTAAACCCGGCTGATTTATTATGCAGCACGGGAATTTTGAGCTTTCAGACTCTCAAACTCGTGTTTTTCATACTTTATAAGCTGCATTCACACACAGTTTTAAACTAGTGAGTAAATGACGCCAGATATCCTGGATCCAGCTCTCCGAGGCGTAATCGGTCAGTTATGAACGTGAGTAATGGCGGACTGTTAAATTAGAAAGTTGTACTCAAAGTAAACAGTCTTCTGCTTGAAATTAAAGCTTGAAATTTCGCGGGTCGGGTGTTAAGCAAACACACTTTCGAAATTTGAAGAAAAAAGAGTGATTTTCTGGTCGTAGTAGCACTTTAAATATATATGTAATTATATATTTTGTAAACTACCTCAAGGGAATTTGTAAGGGAATTTTATTACCTTACTCAATAGAATGCTTGTTTTTAGGTAGGCTCCAAATTCGTGAAAGGCTAATGCTCAGGCTCAAGTACCCACATATCAATAAAACAAGCAATGAAAACGTAATTGCTTGTTTTATTGATATGTGGGTACTTGAGCCTGAGCATTAGCTATGCCATGCTGATGAGGCCTAACAAGGCCGAAACAGCTGTCCATGGCTGCTAATGCTTGGGCTCAATCTTTGCTTTGGTAGATTTAAGGGGTAATGCCCGCTACCTTGTGGCCTTAGTGCCCTTAGAGTGGCTTCAGCTTACTTGATCACATTGATTTGTGAAGTATCCTTGTCACTCCAGCCACATCCCACAAACTTTACGTTTTCATTGCTTTAAACTCGTGAGAGACTGGAGCCGATGTACTCACCTGTGAAAAGTTTACTGGAGTTGACGGATTTTATAAGAGGCCAAGTTCAACGGAGGTATTCGTACAACACAATTAGTGAAAAGCCCCGTGTTCTCTTTCCTGGTAAGCTATACATCTAAGCTATCTTTGATTTTCCTTTAAAGCCAAATTTATTGCTTATTTAAGCTTAACTTAGTTTTTTGTCCGACAGAAACACGCGGGCTTAGCTCACGAAGCGTAAGAAATTTCTGCAAAGAGAGAGATATCAATGTGACATCGTTACGAGTGTGCATATATAATCAGTAATTTAAATTAGCGAGTCAGGCTTTTACGATTGATATCTTCCTTTGGATCTGAAATATGGTCGAGCAAAATATCAACTAACGACGTAGAGGCAGATTAAACATGCTACAAACCTTAAATCTTGTTCTGTAACAACGAAATTATGGTAAAACAAATGCAGTCGAATGGGGTAATCACTGCGATACAGTTAAAAGTTAAGTCGTTGCAAGCATGGATTAGTATGACATTTTTGTTGTTGTTTTTAAAAGCATAGAGTACTACTAGAGATATCTTTTGTCGCTTTACAATAAGCGAGCCGTGGAAATTAAGGTATCCTTATCAGTTTGCTGATATATAGAAACAAACACTGATAAACAAACAAGAACAAATTAAATTAGCTGGTATTTGTCATCTCTAGTTTCAATGGAAAGTACCTTATTTCCTCGCTCAGCAGATGACATGAAAATGCGAAAATTAGTAATTTCCTGCAAAGAGGGCCTGAAACATAATTATAGCATTTACAATAAAAACAACAAAACAATAAACTAAATTGAAGTCATAGACAATGAAAAGCTATAAATCATAAATGCCTTTAGTGCTTTGTAATATTTTGCACACTTAAGTTACTTAGGATTTAGCCCTTTGTTACGTAAAACTGTCTTTCTTTTCTTAGTTGGAAAATCAGCGCAGGCTGGTGTAAAATAAGTTAAGAGGGTCGTCACTCTCTTGCAGCACGATGAAAATAAAATTTCTAAATTCGTTTCTGACCTTAAAATACACCATTCTATTTCGTCACCACTGCCACAGGGATCCCATGAGATTGCAACACGCATGCGCACGTCAGTGCTTATCGCTTCGCGCCGTCGGTAAGCAGCAAAAACTTTCGCTGAATACGATTTGAACATTTTCTTTTAGTTCTTCGCTTAAATTCGTATCATTAATCTGAAAGGAAGAAACACTGGTCCGAGAAACATGAACGCTGACGACCAACCAGATCCCGGTGCAGGCTCTGACAGGAATGTAGAGAAAAACAGCTCCGACCAAATGGCGGGTGTTTTGCTGAGCTTACAAAGCTCGTTAACACAACTCGTCCAGGCCTCGAAAGCCCAAACCGAAGCCTTCAATAACCTGAGAGAAGACATCCTTCTGCAGCCTGATCCAAATGAGGAGGTTGAGGACGTTGTTACGGATGGGACACCCAATTTACTGGACTTAACTGCGGCCACAAATCATTTGCTCGACTCGAGCAGCGGCCAAAGTCCGAAGTCCCTGCCTGCCACTTCGCGCCCTGACGAAGGGACGAACAACGACCTTCTAGACAGCCTGACCCAGGCGTTACTACCAAACAGCAAAAAATCTCCCGATATTGAGAAGAAAATTGCCGGTCTTGTAGACAATATTTTGACCGGAGAATTGTCACAAGATTCAGTGAAGGAGAGAGGCGAGAAGTATCCGCCGCCTGCAAATTGCAAATACCTCACTGCAACCATGGTGAATGAAGAAATTTGGGACCTGTTGTCTAGAAAGAACAGATCCATAGATTTGGCTTTCCAACGTGTACAGGACCCACTGATTCATGGGTTATCCTCACTCACAATTCTAGCCGACCGGCTATTCAAAGATATTCAGAGCGCGAAAGCAGTGAACGCGCGCGAAACCCTTACACACGTAATGGACAGCATTGCCCTCTTTGGACATGCCAACTGGAAGCTTAATATGAAACGGAGAGAGATCATCAAACCAGATCTTAACCCACCTTACACTAGACTGTGTAAGGAAGAAATAAAGCCGACAACCAAATTGTTTGGCGATGATTTATCGAAACATCTTAAAGAAATGTCCGAAGTCAAACGAGCCGGACAACAGATGCAAAAAACGGTCAATGGACCAGCCTACACCTCTAAAGCCTCCAGTTTCAAGACCCAACGGTCAAAACCTTATGACCGACCACAAAACAATCGTTTTAATGCTTTCAAGCGCCGTCCTTTTTTAGGACATGGTAGGGCATCAACTCAGACCAAGGGGAACAATCAAAAGAACTCTCACAAGACGCAGTAGAAAAGGTAAGGGAAACCGTTCCCGCTACAAGTATTAATTTAGACGACTTGCACAAAAGGGTCGAACTTTTTAGAGCAGGGCAGGTGAAACACCATTTGCCATTTTGGGAATCATTGACTAATGACCCAGTTATCTTAGATGCCATAAGACATCATCATATAGAGTTTGAGGCTGAGTACCCAACACAGACAGCACGACCTAATAAAATTCATTTCTCAGCTGCTGAAATCATGACTGTTGATGCAGAAATTGCTAAGCTTGTGAGTAAAGGAGTTCTGCAATTAGCCAACCATGTGCCTGATGCTTTTGTTTCAAATATTTTCATTCGTCCTAAAAAGGATGGTACTTTCAGGATGATACTCAATCTGAAACCACTTAATGAATTTGTCAATTACCACCATTTCAAAATGGACACACTCCGTACTGCCCTCAAGCTTATCCGACCTGGATGTTATATGGCATCTGTAGATCTCAAAGATGCCTATTATTCCATCCCCATAGCAGAGGAAGACAGGAAATTCCTCATGTTTCAATGGAAAGGGACATACTACCAGTTTACTTGCCTACCTAATGGTTTATCATCTGCCCCTAGGATTTTCACCAAAATCCTCAAGCCAGTTTATGCCCGTTTGCACTCTATTGGGCATACATGTATGGGGCATATTGATGACTCCTTACTCGTTGGTCAGAGTTTTGATTCATGTCATAGCAATGTAGTGGATACTGTTAGTTTGTTTACAAACCTTGGCTTCACTGTCCACCCTGTGAAGTCTGTGCTCCAGCCCCAGCAACGAATAGATTTTCTGGGTTTTGTTTTGGACAGTATCACTATGACAGTCACCCTCACTGAAACCAAAGCCATGAAGATCAGATCTGCTTGTGAAACCTTGCTACTACAACAAACAGCCACTATACGTAGTGTCGCTCAGGTCATAGGTTTCCTTGTTTCTAGTTTTCCTGCTGTGGAATTTGCTGAAATGTATTACAGGCAGTTAGAGCTTGACAAAATCTGCGCACTCCGTGCAAACAAAGGAAATTTTGATTCCATTATGACCCTGTCTACCCAATCTAGGACAGAACTGACATGGTGGGTAAATAATATCCTAACTGCATCTAAATCCATCCGCCATGGCAACCCTGACCTCACTCTAACTACTGATGCTTCAAATGTGGGCTGGGGAGCTGTCTGTGGAGATAGCTCCACTGGTGGATTTTGGAGTCTCGAGGAACAACGAAACCACATAAATTTTCTTGAATTAAAAGCAGTCCTCTTGGGTCTGAAATCTCTTTGTGCTGCTTTCAGTGAGAAACACATACTCATTCAATCAGATAACACCACTACTGTAGCATACATAAATGCAATGGGAGGTATTAAATCAATACCATGCAATGATATGGCTATCATGATATGGGAATGGTGTCAAACCCACAATATCTGGCTCAGTGCTACCCATATCCCAGGATCTGAAAACATTCAAGCTGACAAGGAATCTAGAGTACTTAAAGAGTCTACAGAGTGGTCCTTGTCCCAGGAGGTTTTTACTGCTACACAGGAACGTTGGGGCATGTTTGATATTGACTTGTTTGCCTCTAGACTTAACTTTAAGGTCACTCAATACGTCTCATGGAGACCAGACCCTGGGGCACAGTTTATTAATGCTTTTCTCATGAATTGGAAACCTCATTACTTTTATGCCTTTCCACCCTTTAGCCTCATTGCCACCTGCCTACAGAAAATCGAACAAGACCGATCAACAGGACTCCTCATAGTCCCACTTTGGACAACACAACCTTGGTTCCCGCTTCTCCTGAACCTTCTGACAGACCACCCTCTAGTACTTCCCCAATCAGACAGTCTTCTGTTCCTGCCTCACAGCAATGCAATTCATCCTCTCAGCAGACAGTTACATCTAATGGCTTGCAGAGTATCAGGGAGTCTTTCCATCAGAGAGCTATTTCACAAAAAGCTACCAACATCATCTTGCAGTCTTGGTCAACTGGTACCCAAAAACAATATGCCCCATATATCAAGAAATGGCATGACTTTTGCTGTAAATGGCAAGTTAATTCATACAATCCACCTTTAAATACAGTGCTGGATTTCTTAGTCAGCTTGCATGAACAAGGCTTATCTTATACTACTATGAACACAGCAAGAAGTGCTCTATCTGCCATCATTCTTCCCACTGACAATGTGAACATTGGGAGCCACCCCATTGTCTCCCGTTTCATGAAAGGCATCTTCAAGAACAACCCGCCTGTGCCGCGCTACCATACTACATGGGATGTAAATCCAGTCCTTTCCTATTTGTCATCACTGCCCAAGCCAACTCAATCAAGTCTGAAATCGTTGACTCTAAAATTGGCAATGCTAATTGCACTTGTTTCAGCACAACGAGGACAGAGCCTCCACATGCTAGACATCCAATTCATGAAGGAAGGGGACAACTTTTTTGAGTTTGCTTTCCCAGAGCACATAAAACAAAGCCGACCAGGATATCAAGTGCCATCAGTGCTTTTACAAGCCTACCCTGCAGACCAATCTCTTTGTGTTTTCACTCACCTGAAAGAATATCTACAGAGGACAAAGTTGTTACGAGGCACAGAAACAAAGCTCTTCCTTAGCCATGCAAAGCCGCATCACCGTGCTTCTCGAGATACCATATCAAGATGGATACGCTCTGTAATGGCAGAGGCTGGTGTTGATGTTAACACCTTTAAACCTCACAGTACCAGGGCCGCCGCAGTATCGAAAGCTAAAAATGCGTCTGTTCCAATCAAGGAAATCTTAGACACTGCTGGTTGGTCTTCAGAAAGAACATTTGATCGTTTCTACAACAAGCCTTTCCAAAAGAAGAGTGGTTTTGCTACATCTGTGCTAACCATTGACTAACTAGAATTGTTCTTAACAATCCCCACTGAATGTGGGTGACTCGACCGTTTCTGTTTCAACGTTTGCGCTTATGCCTACAAGTATTACATGTACCTTTGTTTCTATTTTGGAACACGATTCTGTAGGACAGTGATTATGATTGATTAAATTCATGTTTTGTTCTACATTTTGGTCTTCTCATGTGAATGTCTGGGCTTTAAAGTCTCATGGGATCCCTGTGGCAGTGGTGACGAAATAGAATTAGAAAATTAAACGAGACTTACCTGTAAGTTGGTGAATTGTGGGTAGATCCAGTCCTTTGTGGGGTCAAACGGTCAAAATTACAATTTCAAATTACGTCGTAAAATGGCCGTTTTCCCCCCACAAAGGACTGGATCCACCCACAATTCACCAGGAACTGATCATTAGCAAAATGGTGAACTCAGCATATTTATCAACACGGACGCTTTCGATATTAGAGAGATTAAGTTCGAGGTTTTTCGGCTTTTCCCGCGAACCGCGAACGTCAAGAAGTCTCGTGACCAGTGCCTTGCCGTCAGGTTTGCGGTTTGAGGTTCACGTTTGTACGGCTAGACCACACTCTAGAGGTAAGTGATTTACCGCAAGGTTTTTTGCACCCTAAAACATCACAATCCCACGTTTGAGAGGAAATGCTACCTTTTAGAACTCTTTCGCTTATTGATTATCGAATTCTTTTTCTTAGAAACGTAATTTTGAAGACGATTTCTCAGCTCAGATAGAAGTGAACGAATGAATGGAAACAAACATGGCGGCCGGCTAGAACCAACCACGAATCTTAAGCCCCGAATATGGGCAGACGGTTAACGTAAAACCGCTAACCGCAAACCGCGGTTTGCCGTTTGCGGTAAGATGACCAAACCTGTATCTTAATCTCTCTATTATGTCATTGGTCCCAACAGCATTCAAGGTTCATATCGTGTATTAACCTGCGATCAGGCCCAATTGAAGCATCGCTCTCTTGTCCTCTTATGTCGGCACTCGCACCATCGAAACGAAAATAGAGCCTTATCGCAGGTTAATCGCACATTAACCCAGATGTAACAAATAACCTAATTTGGCCCGCGCGAATCGTCCAGTTGTAAGGTTAGATTCCCGCTAGCAACTTAGATTTTTTTATCCCACGCTCGCAACTAGCCTGGAGGAATACTGCATCTTACTTAATTAGCGACCACTATATTGGTTGTCTGTATACCGAGTGCAGCTACGAAACTATAAGCGTGAGAAGGAGATATTGCCTTTTGTTATACCATTGGCAGAAAATAGTAGCCCAAATTAAAGGGCCCTCTTCATGGTAAAATAGCTTCCTGTTTGCCATCAAATGACGAGGCTATAACCGATTATGCACTCTAGATTCAGTTAAAAGAAAAATATGAAGTAAAACATAAATGTACATTTTACTTGTAAAATAGAGTTAACTACAAAGCGCATTGCGTTATCATGCATGCTCCTGCCAACTGTATATCTCCTTAACAAGCGACTATCAAATCATGTGGCACTCATCAAACAGGCTGAACTTTGCGTTACAGTGACCGCGATAAAGACTATTATTTAAATGCAACGTGGACTACATACCTGTATGAATGTAGCCTTTGTAAACACAAGTTGGTCTTGTTCTAAGTTGTAATCGTTATTATATATGCTCTTTTTAACCTAGTCAAGATGTGAGCTCAGTTGTTTTGACTTCACGCGCACGGTGCAGTGTGTTTGTAAGCTGTCATTTCAGTATGATTTATCTGTAGCTTTTCCCCCCTCGCCCTACCCCTGTTTTTTTTTCTTCAATAAAGCTGGACTACTGGTATGGGTGCACACCTGCCACTTTGCATTGTGTGTAGCAGGTTGGGTGAGGCCCCTTTCTCCACCGTTACCATCCCGGGTGTGGCTTGCGCCACACTTGCAGGCTCATCCTTAGCACTTGTTACATTTAGCCGCATGTTGCAGGGTGTGTCGCTACCACCCTTACTCCATTGCACGTTATTGTTCAGGATGTGTCGCTGCCACCCTTACTTCACTGTCATCATTGTTCAGGGTGTGTTGCTGCCCCCCTCATTTGTCACTTGCGGGGTGTGTTGCTGCCACCCCTCCACATTCACTTATAGGGTGTGCTGCTGCCACCCTAAGTGCGCTAGGGAGCACCCCATAACCTTAGTCCCATTTACTGCTAAAGATTGTGTATGGTGTTGTCTTGTTTTCTTAAGTATACAAAAGCGAGTAAGTTGTTAACTGACAACATACTGGCAAAGCTACTTCATTCGTAGTGAGTTCTGGGTTAAAACCCAGATATGGAGTGAGGTTTGTGATTTTGTGAAGAAACGCTGAAACGGAGCTCACAAGTACGTAATAGTGGAGGAAAAAGTCGTTTTTATTCTTAACATGAGTAAAACACGTTAACGGTGTACGTCTGGTAATTCACTGATGGGCTTCCCTGAATATGTTTTCAAATACAATAACTGAGAGGAGAGGGGCTATACCATGAGTATTTTGATGCCCTGGTAAAATTGAAACTTAAGGAAATTTTTGCACTGTCTCCAAGAGAAAGAAATTTGTGAGGTATCCTTGTTACTCCAGCCACATCCCACAAGCTTTACATTTTCACTGGTAAACAAAATCAGTTTGTTAAGGTTTTCGCTAGATACGAGGCCGGAACCTTGAAAAACAGTGCCGCTACTTTGAGTTTTAATACTAGTTGCCATTCATTTACATATTGACCTTTCGCACGCATGGCGCTTATTTATAATTTCCCGGTACTAGTTGTGTAGTTTTAACAGTAAAACTTGGCTGGATCGTTAGTTTGGGTTTTCATTGATGCAAACAGCTCTTGTGGCGTGTTAATTCAAGTGGCAAAGACTGGTGACATGGCCCCTTTAATTTCCCGGAACATTTGAAAAATCCATTTCCCTACAAAAGCTAATTAAGCTAACGGTAAGGTTCGCTAAAACGCAGGTTTTCTGAATCGACTAATAACTCGCAGGTGGTGTACGACGCTCAACCTAAGAGACGCTACTCAACACCCGCCTATTCACGCGATTTAACGCCCCCTTTCCGAGCAATTATGTATTGGGATATTGTGCCGTATACCTCGACTAGGAGCCAATCAGACTTGTGAAAGCTGCAGTACCTTATAGCTCCTTATGGCCAAGATGATGAGAAAAGGCAGCACCACTGGTGCTTAAGGTTGCTTCAGAGGGGTCATTTTTGTACTAGACTGCGAGTATAGTCTCTAATTTCGGCGATGGATTGTGGAGCGGGAGAAAGACACGCACATAATTAAGAAATTGCGCTGGCTCCCTTCGCTTCACTTCTTCTTGCAATTTTGCGCGCGCGAGTATCTCTTCCGCCCCACTATTTAAGATCTTCCTGGGATAGTTAATAATAATAATAATAATAATAATAATAATAATAATAATAATAATAATAATAATAATAATAATAATTTATTAACAGATCCACTGGGTGGCTCTTCCCTGTAAAGTTACATTAATTACAATTACAAAAATCAATCAAATTAAATTATTTACAAATTATACAGATAGTTTGTTGCTTGCAACGCCAACTTATAGAATTAGGGTTACATTAGGAGACAGATCATTCCAGGTCGCTGCTCCGGCACTTTGGAATGTATTACCGCGTGAGATTCGTTCTATTACAGATCTAGGGATTAATTAATTTTTAATTTTTATTACGATGATTACTAGTATCTTAACATACATTGTATATTTCAATTTTATCATAGTATATTTTTAATAATTATTATTTAGATACCCTGTATTTAATTATTATAGATAGAAATCATGTAATGCGCGCTTGATCATTTCATGGAAAGCGCGCAATATAAGAATTAAATTATTATTATTATTATTATTACTATTCATGGTCCAAATTAGAGACTACTCTCAGTCTATTTATGTTGATGGATGTAATTCTTCCATAGCAATAAAGTCTGGAACGTTTTCATTTATTTCGCCTAACCCAGCTGTGGTTGGCGTGAGAAGGCTGGCAGGATCCAGTGGAATCAGGTCCAACTCATCAATGTGTTTAGAACTGATAGCAACAATACCAGTGGGACCGAGTGATGGCACGGCAACTTCATACGTGACTGTTCTGCACAGTACCGCAGAAATGGCTTTTCGAAAGTTGCGATTCTTCCAGGCATACAGAAATTGGTTTAACGAACAGTTGACCAAAGGAAATATAAACTGCAAGTCTCTGAGCCAGTGAATAAACGTGCAGTTACACGGCGTGTCACAGAAATTTATGATGTATATCATCACCAGAGATGGAAATAAACAGACCATGAATATACCTAAAATGGTGTAAAAAGCTCTGTTGAGACTTCTTTCCATAGACATGGCGTCCAGCTTTACTTGACTCTGGTGAAACCAGGTCCAGCGAGATATTTGTGATTTGATTCTTTGATGAATACGGACGTAAGAAAACGTTAATATGCTGATCATAATGATGAGGGCAGCGTTGGTGAACATGAACGCGAACAAATAAAAACCAGTGAGGAAATAAAGGCATGACACTGATATAGATATCACCCATATCAGTACCGATATCAAGGTCACTGTGTTAGTGGATAAGTTTCTCTTATAGTACGACATTACCGTGAGATATCTATCCAGTGTTAAAGCTACGAGACTCAGTAGCGAGGCTGTGTAGGAGATAAAGAACGACAGGTGGATAACCCAGACATTTCGCATGACCGAGTAACCCATAGCCTCTCTTGCGTGGAACACGATGAACATTGGCTCCGTCACTGTACCAACCACAAGGTCACTTAAAGCCAACTGTAGCACGAAGCAGTTGAAGGAATTTTTCAGCTCTTTGTACGGATCCTTGAGTATCGCAATACACACTAACAAGTTTCCAGGGAAGGTGATCAGGCACAGTACTACAGCCACAGACGCGGTAAACACGGAAAGAGAGAATGGCGGCCGCGTTTCTTCGCATAAAGTTTTAATAAACGGCATCATGGTGTGATGATCATTCCGTCAGCATTTCCAAAACTGCAAAACAGGTGGAAAACAAAGGATCAAGAAAAATTTTGTGATTTCTTTTTCTTCTGTTACGGTCAGATATAAAATAAATATGTATTAAAAACTAAATCTTTCAATGATCTTGTTTTTACTATATCATCAATCATTATCACCATCACCATCACCATCACCACCACCATCACCATCACCATCACCGTCACCACCACCATCACCGTCACCACCACCATCACCATCACCGCCACCGCCACCGCCACCGCCACCGCCACCATCACCATCACCATCACCATCACCATCACCATCATCGTCATCGTCATCTTCATCGTCACCATCACCATCACCATCACCATCACCATCACCATCACCATCACCATCACCATCATCGTCATCGTCGTCGTCGTCGACATCATCATTGTTGTTTACTCTACTCTAATTATTGCATGTTAGCCATGTTAACATGAGAGAGATATGCGACGAGCGAAGAAACACCTTTCTCTGTCTCTGTATTAGAAAAACAAGACCTCGTCTAAATTAAAAGATCTGCCCATCCTACAAAACCCCTTCTCAGTTTTCAACATACTGAGACAATGTGGTAAAATCCAACTTTCCCCTCTCATATCATGCTACGCCCAGGGAAATGAACCAAAATAGGTGCGGCTAACATGGGTCTAAAGTGAACTTCGATTTCACTGATCAGTTAGGAGTTCTGAAAAGATTATTGTCTTTCAGTTTTGGCTTGGTGAAGTTTCTTTCACTTGAGGCACTCTGAAAATGATCCATGATCAAATGCGTTTTTCGCTCTTCCGTAACTATAAAAGCTTATAAATGAACGAGGCAATAGCAATAAAATGATTAAGAGAACGCGAGACTTAGTCATCGCCTTAATCCTGGATTAACGTTAATCCCCTTTCAAAGGACCATAACCCAGTTGGTTAAAAGCCGATTAACAATGATTCGGGATTCCAAAAGGGCAGCCAAGTCTTTTTATATTCCTAATTTATGTCTCAGTTCGAGATTAGGCAAATCAATTAAAAAAATAATAATAATAATAATAATAAAAAAAGATTAGGCAATTTGCGTGTCACGCCATCTCTTCCTCACATTTTGGAAGCGCGCTTTCATTTCAAAAAACTTACTAGCTTGCAAAAGATATGATTCCGACGGCCAAACTGCAAAACGTACAAGGCGCAACTGGCACGGAGCAGATAAATCGTATCCCGATGTATATAGTCTGTAGCATGAAAGGATGGTTTTATGATCAACAAGATCAGAAACTAAAGCCTTAAAAGGGCCAAAGGACATTTTAGACCATTGCCCCGGGCCTTAAAAAACGTCAACCACAATAAATTATCATATGATGAAATAACAAATTGATAAGTCCCGTAATCAATGCACGTTATGAACCCAAAATTCTCTGACATTGCTCAAACACCGAAAGTAATTTCATTCCCTTCGAAGGAAAGGCTCTCCACATTCGATTTTGAGACGATTTTATTCCCAGGATCACGTGTGAGATTACATATAAACAACTACTTCCTCTCGCAAACACCTCAGTCGACGTGTGTCGGACGATTACCCATGTCCTCGTAGAGAATTAAAACCTAAACATACACTGTACTTTCAAACATGAGAGTTGGATGGCAGTGTGCCTTTAGCCTTCATAGCAATGCGATTTGACTGTCTCAAGGATAAAATATGTTTAATTTGGTAGTGCCCTTTATAAACGCATAAGCATTGAAATTTGCTAAGTTTTTCACGTTGTAGGCCTTACCTGGGCTCACTAGAGAATTGAACACTTGAGGTCACCTTCCAATAACTTCCAATCTGCTTGTTTCGCCACCACGACTTTCTGGTCGTTCAAAAATCTGTCTGTATCTGCAAGCTCAGTTCCTTAATTCAAGATCAAGGGGCTTGAAGATGTCAACTAAAAATGGTGTAGTGTGTCGCAGAACGGTCTAGAATGTAACGATTAATATAGAAACTGGCGATCCAAGGCAAAGGTCAGCTTCGTGTACTGGCGCGTTCTATGTCAGACGTAATACAAAAACGAATTGAAGCTTATTTAGACCCAGCCAGATGAGGTAAAAAGTATGCGCAAAAGCTAACAAAATATTTACCAAGTAAGACTCCATAATTGTCCAAATCACACTGAGGTGGCTGATTTCGGCCCTAAATCTCCCCTCCCCATCCCCGCTCGGGGGAATTCTCGAACTTTTGAGAAACTGGAACAAAATCAGAAATGCAGTAACCCATTTGAAAAAGATGAATTACGAAATGAACGATGATTTGCTCCGCGCTCTCTTCCCTCGCTCCGCGTGCGCCTCATCTCCCCGTCCCCTTTCCAGCGCCTGCCACGCAGACTATCACTTCCGTTACAATTTTTGAAAACTATTTATATACTTTTATATAATAACCAAAGTCAATTCGCGCGCTCTGATAGGTCAATCAGCTATGGTTTATTGTACCAGTAAACTCATGGAAATTTCGCGCGTCTTCTGAATTATTATATAAAAGCAATATACCACAAGTTTCTATGGTTTATAGGCTGATAAACCACGCGGGATGTTGGAAGAACGCTCGAAGAATTCGTGAATCACGAGCCTTAGGCGAGTGATTTACGAATTCTTCGAGTGTTCATCCAACATCCCAAGCGACTGAAACACCACACGAGTACTACGAGTTACATACGAGTAACATACCAGTACATACGAGTACATACAAGTGACATGCGCGTAAACACAGATACATACGAGTAACATACAAGTAACACACGAATACATACGAGTAACACACAGGTGACATACGAATACATACGAGTAACACACAGGTAACATACGGTCAAATGTGGGTAATACGCATGAAAATCAAGAAATTGTGATGGGGATTAGAGGAAGGGGGAGCTTCATGGGATTCTCAATTGTCCCTGAGTCAAGAAATTCGATCTTTCTCCGAAATGTTTGATTTGTCTTTCATTGCTCGGTGTATTTATTAATGCAAGGATGTAGTGTGGAGAGACAGTAGCATTTGAGGGTGTGTATTTGCGTGTGTGGTGGGAGTGAGGGGGGGGGGGGGGGGTAGGGGTGATGCGATCAGTTTGTTCTGAGAAAACATGTGTTTGCGTTTACAAGTTTCTATTTTTCGTACTAGTTTCAGTCCTCTTGGCGTTTGGCCGAGCCTAATCTAGTCTAGTCAGCAAGCCCAACAATCCAGAAATTTTAGGCAAATGGTAAACAACACGTACCGTTCCTTCTGAACGAAAAGTCCTAACCGAAATTTCATAAATGGTAAACAACCCTGCAGATACCCCAGTCGAAGCTGTATCATCCTCCCTCCCCACCCCTCCCATCACACACAAACACACACACCCTCAAATGCTAATTTCTGCCCACACTACACCCTTGAATTAATAAATACACCAAGCTTGTATTTTACTTTGTTGATTTCATGCGTATTACCCACATTTGACCGTATGTTACTTGTGTGTTACTCGTATGTATTCGTATGTTCCCTGTGTGTTAATCGTATGTATTCGTATGTTACTTGTATGTTACTTGTATGTATCTGTATGTACTCATATGTAGTGGTATGTTACTCGTGTGTTACTCGTAGTACTCGTGTGGTGTTTTAGTCACGATCTTACTGAGCCGCGAAGCGGCGAGGTAAATATCCACCGTTAGCCACCGACACTGAGGTGAATAGTTGTTTTAGTATATACTAAAATAGTGAGATAATATACACCACAAAAAATTGATTTTAATTCATATGTTCCAGAAACGATTGCAATATTTTCGCGCGCGCAAAGGACTGAAACAACAAGCCGCCCGTTTTCTCGCTGACAGATAAAATTTATGGAGACACTTTTGTTTAGTTCTGGTGGTGACATTTCAGTCTTCAAATGGAGTTGCAAACCTTCTCTGTATTTGAAACCATTCTGTAAAAAATATCATTCGACGTTGGTTTTCAAGTGAACAAGTGAGGCTACGCAAGATTAATTTGCATTTGTAAACAAAACCTTTCTCATTGGTTTTTATCGATAAACTCCGGATTAAAAACATAAACCATTACGTTTAAACACGGCCAAACCAAATTTAGTCGCTTTCTTTGTGTTTTTCAGGGACTGCTTCATCGTTAATTTGGATGATTTCTCCGCTTATCACGGTTGCAAACCGGGACGCCATTTCGAAATTCACAGGAGGGAGCACGAAACTCGCGAGTTCCTCGGACGTAAGTAGCAAAGGATATTCGGAGTTTGACAAGCCAATCAGAGCGCGCTTTCAACGCTATCCACTGTTTTAGTATATACTAATACTGGCTATAAAATCACACAACCTTCTTGTACAATTTGTGATTGAGATAGGTGCTCACATGAGTTAAAAGTTTGCAATCTACTCTCGTCTAAAGGCTGGTCATGACGAGACGCAGCGGAGTCTATCTGGAAGTATTACAAAGGAATGCGGGGTTGTGGACCCCGCATTCCTTACATATTTGACTTTCAATCTGTCAGTGAGTCAGCCCGTGTAAAGTAGAAGGCGTGAAAATTCGCAAGTGCGGCTGTCAAAACTAATTTTTGTCACCGGAAACACTGTGATTGAGCCGTGAGAAAATTAGGATCACTTTCTATGCGGCGGGGAGAGTGAGAAAGTGACGAGACAACAAACAATAATGCAGAAGTCCAAATCACGCATTCGTTTCTTTTTTTTTTATTAAGAAAACCCGGCCGAATTAGAAATACCGGTTAACTCGCCTACGCCTCTACAACTCGTTCGCTTACTGGTAGGCGAGTTCACTCAAGTAATGTATGTTCAGTTATAACTCTAATTTTTTATTTTGTGAGCGTTTACAATTATAGCACGTTTTCCTTTGTCTGTGAAAAATTTACCCAACGCCGGCTATGTTGATTTGATTAAATTTCCGTGGATTTTCCTACGACCGTAACAGGGAGCAGTGGCTTTCATTATTTGACGTGAGATGGATGTGAAGATGAATACAATAAATAACTGTGAGAATCTGTGACTTTGGAGAGCACACTGGTACATAAGTTATTGCCACGGATAGAAACTTTGATATCAAGAAGAGCCAGCGAAGCTTCTATAATTTCCAAGGTATATTTCAGAGCCATATGAGAGGAATTGACGGAGGTTATAAATTCATTGAGTTCCTCAAAACACTGCACCGATGCCGTCGTCAAGGTAGTGACCGTATAGTTCAGGTTTAGGGTCTTTGTATTGATTGAAGAATTGGTGCTCAACGTATAACCTACATAAAACAAAAATCAAATGAAGAATGATCCTCGCAGTTGTGAACGCAATTTATGCAACTGCGAAAAGAAGCCTGAAAAAAATTCAGGACTTCAACGGGGTCATCGACTTCATCGTGGTCATCACCGGTTTCGCGAGGTCACGGGTTCAAACCCCGTTGAAGTCCTGAATTTTTTTCAGGCTTCTTTTCGCAATTGCATCATTTGCGTTCACAACTGCGAGGATCATTCTTCATTTGATTTCATTTCCGCAGTTCATGTATGATTTATTTCATATATCATTCACAAAAAACAAAACAAAAAAAAAGAAAAAAAAAAAGAAAAAAAGAAAAAGAATGGCGTAGCTGGGTACCATTAATTTGCTTTTAATAATTATCAGCGAATGAAAAAGAAAAAAAAAGGTCGGGGGAGGTGGTACTCCCTTATATGCGCTATATCAGGTATATGGGGCACCAAAGGGTATGGATTTTTAGCCGTGTTGGTCTGAAATAGGTTATCGATTTTGAACATTTTGGTCTGAAATAAGGTATGGTTTGTCCATTCGTCTTGGTTTGGGTATACTTTTTTAGAAGAAGCTACTTCTTCGACAGTAGGCGATAAGACCATCTGCAAAAGCCCTTCTTTTTTGTCCTTAATTATCTTTTATCGCGCACATGAAATAAGTCTGAAACAGGGTATCAAATTTTTGATCAGGTCTGAAATAGGGTAGGGAGAACCGCTGTTTTTGTTCTAAAATAAGGTAAGTGTTTCGGGAAGGGGGCCGCATGCCCTACCCAATTTTTCTGGGAGTACACCCCCACCCCCACCCCACCCCCACCCCAACCCCACCCCACCCCCCTCCCCGGGATCAAGTTAACACCGAAAGGGGGAAAAATCTAGAGCGAAAATTCATCTTTCAAATCGTATCAATGAACGCTTTTCATTCTATTTATTTCCGTTTTTCACGTAGCTCCAGATTCTGTGCACAAACCATACATAACCCGCAATTCCTCGATGCGATCTGTGGAAGGGCAAATACTAGAAACGTCAGCTTTTTTAATCTCTTTACGGTGGTCATTCTCATCTGTTGATCACATTTTTTTTTCATTACAAACATTTACTATAGCTCAAACAACATTATTTTGTGTTTCGATTCATTACTACACCAACGAAGTGGGTATCCTGTGGCACAAACTCAAATGCCTAATTTAAGCCTGTTCCACCTCACGAATTTTGGGGAACTTTAAGTACGCAAGTACATGTAAGTTGACTACTATCTATCATTGGCAGTCACAACATGTGGATGCCACTGGTAACCTTGGTGATACTTGAGCAGTTAAAATGAAAATGAAAACAAGAATATTATTGTTAAAGGCAATACTAGCACACTTCGACAAAACATCTGGATGCCACTGGTAACCTTGGTGATACTTCAGCAGTTAAAAAGAAAATGAAAACAAGTATTGTTAAAGGCAACAGTAGCACACTCCGACGAAACATCTGGATGCCACTGGTAACCCTGGTGATAGTTGATCAGTTAAAATGAAAATGAAAACAAGAATTGTTAAAGGCAACAGTAGCACACTCCGACGAAACATCTGGATGCCACTGGTAACCTTGGTGATAGTTGAACAGTTATAATGAAAATGAAAACAAGAATTGTTAAAGGCAACAGTAACACACTCCGACGAAACATCTGGATGCCACTGGTAACCTTGGTGATACTTGAGCAGTTAAAATGAAAATGAAAACAAGAATTGTTATAGGCAACAGTAGCACACTCCGACGAAACATCTGGATGCCACTGGTAACCTTGGTGATAGTTGAACAGTTATAATGAAAATGAAAACAAGAATTGTTAAAGGCAACAGTAGCACACTCCGACGAAACATCTGGATGCCACTGGTAACCTTGGTGATACTTGAGCAGTTATAATGAAAATGAAAACAAGAATTGTTAAAGGCAACAGTAACACACTCCAACGAAACATCTGGATGCCACTGGTAACCTTGGTGATAGTTGAACAGTTATAATGAAAATGAAAACAAGAATTGTTATAGGCAACAGTAGCACACTCCGACGAAACATCTGGATGCCACTGGTAACCTTGGTGATAGTTGAACAGTTATAATGAAAATGAAAACAAGAATTGTTAAAGGCAACAGTAACACACTCCGACGAAACATCTGGATGCCACTGGTAACCTTGGTGATACTTGAGCAGTTAAAATGAAAATGAAAACAAGAATTGTTATAGGCAACAGTAGCACACTCCGACGAAACATCTGGATGCCACTGGTAACCTTGGTGATAGTTTAACAGTTATAATGAAAATGAAAACAAGAATTGTTAAAGGCAACAGTAACACACTCCGACGAAACATCTGGATGCCACTGGTAACCTTGGTGATACTTGAGCAGTTAAAATGAAAATGAAAACAAGAATTGTTATAGGCAACAGTAGCGCACTCCGACGAAACATCTGGATGCCACTGGTAACCTTGGTGATACTTGAGCAGTTAAAATGAAAATGAAAACAAGAATTGTTAAAGGCAACAGTAGCACACTCCGACGAAACATCTGGATGCCACTGGTAACCTTGGTGATACTTGAGCAGTTATAATGAAAATGAAAACAAGAATTGTTAAAGGCAACAGTAACACACTCCGACGAAACATCTGGATGCCACTGGTAACCTTGGTGATAGTTGAACAGTTATAATGAAAATGAAAACAAGAATTGCTATAGGCAACAGTAGCACACTCCGACGAAACATCTGGATGCCACTGGTAACCTTGGTGATAGTTGAACAGTTATAATGAAAATGAAAGCAAGAATTGTTATAGGCAACAGTAGCACACTCCGACGAAACATCTGGATGCCACTGGTAACCTTGGTGATAGTTGAACAGTTATAATGAAAATGAAAACAAGAATTGTTAAAGGCAACAGTAACACACTCCGACGAAACATCTGGATGCCACTGGTAACCTTGGTGATACTTGAGCAGTTAAAATGAAAATGAAAACAAGAATTGTTAAAGGCAACAGTAACACACTCCGACGAAACATCTGGATGCCACTGGTAACCTTGGTGATACTTGAGCAGTTAAAATGAAAATGAAAACAAGAATTGTTATAGGCAACAGTAGCACACTCCGACGAAACATCTGGATGCCACTGGTAACCTTGGTAATACTTGAGCAGTTAAAATGAAAATGAAAACAAGAAGTGTTAAAGGCAACAGTAGCACACTCCGACGAAACATCTGGATGCCACTGGTAACCTTGGTGATACTAGAGCAGTTAAAATGAAAATGAAAACAAGAATTGTTAAAGGCAACAGTAGCACACTCCGACGAAACATCTGGATGCCACTGGTAACCTTGGTGATAGTTGATCAGTCATAATGAAAATGAAAACAAGAATTGTTAAAGGCAACAGTAGCACACTCCGACGAAACATCTGGATGCCACTGGTAACCTTGGTGATACTTGAGCAGTTATAATGAAAATGAAAACAAGAATTGTTAAAGGCAACAGTAACACACTCCGACGAAACATCTGGATGCCACTGGTAACCTTGGTGATAGTTGAACAGTTATAATGAAAATGAAAAGAAGAATTGTTATAGGCAACAGTAGCACACTCCGACGAAACATCTGGATGCCACTGGTAACCTTGGTGATAGTTGAACAGTTGTAATGAAAATGAAAGCAAGAATTGTTAAAGGCAACAGTAACACACTCCGACGAAACATCTGGATACCACTGGTAACCTTGGTGATAGTTGAACAGTTATAATGAAAATGAAAACAAGAATTGTTAAAGGCAACAGTAACACACTCCGACGAAACATCTGGATGCCACTGGTAACCTTGGTGATACTTGAGCAGTTAAAATGAAAATGAAAACATGAATTGTTAAAGGCAACAGTAACACACTCCGACGAAACATCTGGATGCCACTGGTAACCTTGGTGATACTTGAGCAGTTAAAATGAAAATGAAAACAAGAATTGTTATAGGCAACAGTAGCACATTCCGACGAAACATCTGGATGCCACTGGTAACCTTGGTGATAGTTGAACAGTTAAAATGAAAATGAAAACAAGAATTGTTAAAGGCAACAGTAGCACACTCCGACGAAACATCTGGATGCCACTGGTAACCTTGGTGATAGTTGATCAGTTATAATGAAAATGAAAACAAGAATTGTTAAAGGCAACAGCAGCACACATAACTTCGACAATACATCTGAATGCCACTGGTAACCTTGGTGATACTTGGTGATACAGTTAAAATGAAAACAAGAATTGCTGAAGGCAACAGCAGCACACTCTGACAATACATCTGGATGTTACTGGTAATGTTGGTGATTCCTGAGCAATTTATTTTGTATATTTTTCTTATTTTATGCTATTTGAGACTAGATGAACAGATTGGAAAAGATGCAAATTGTTTACATCTTTTCCAATCTGTTGATCTAGTCTCAAATAGCATAAAATCAAAAAATATACAAAATAAATTTCTCAGGAAAAAATGCCATCTTCTCAATGGGGAGTGCATGCCCCACAGTATCTTCTACATTTCCCAAGATATTCATTTTTGTGGGACCTGAAAAAAAAATGGCCATTTGTCATAAATGAGCTGCTGACTGCATTGACACCAACTAGCAACAATACATGTAAGCCATTGATTTCCAGTTACGAAACATTCCCAGAGTATTTATTTAATGTTTAGTCTTAACCATTTTACATACCTGAAATTGAGCTAACATGGGATATTGTGTTTTCCAATTTCTGTTTGTTGTCCAGTCTTCTTTTGCACTGTCAGTTAGTCCCATTGAAGGACTCTGGACCATAACTTCTCAGTGCCCAGTTAGCCTCCTGCAGGGAATTAATCTTGTAGGCAACAAAGCCAAAGAATCAAGAAGCTGCTAAGTATTTTGTCTTTCCATGTGTGACATTGGAAAGAGTTGAAAACTGCTCAGCTCCTCCTCCAACAAAAATTCAAGATCATCATGTATCCCGGTTGATCTGTAGGAAAGGAGAGGGAGTGGAGAACTGTGATACTTATAAAGAGATATAATTAATGCCTAAGGTGGGGAAATTTCATCCAGTTTTACCAAATTTCAGGCCCTAGTGTGGGATTTTGACCAAAAATTATTTTGAAAAGTCAAATGTCCTAATATGTCCGAGTTACCCCCCTCTTGTTCTTATAGACATTGATAAGTAGCAAACTACAATTTTATCCTGTTCTAGGAATCCCTCTTATCCCCCTCAATAAGGCCTAAGACACGAAAATAACTTGTTTCAGGAAATGTGAGCATAATTTACGAGTGACATTGTGCGGATTTCGTAAAGGGAACGGGAATTACCTTTCGTTGACGGGGTCTGTTGTAGTATTTTGGTCCTCAGATAGTGAGTATTTACTCCTCTGTCGCGAAATCTGTTCCTTGGGATTTATTTTTCGTGCTACAAGAACTATTTCGCGCCACTCGCAATGGAAAGCCGCTGATCAGTGTTTCCGAGTGCAAGGTTCGCAGAAAAAAAAATTTGAGAATTTCTCTAAGCTTACCTTTTTGGGGCAGCTACGTGGCAGGGTTAGTAATAAGCAGCCAATGTCTTCATCCATTTCTTGTGAAACAAACGATGATGACCCTGACATTTGCAAACGGCGATTCGTTTGAGTCTTCATCACAGGATTCGAACTACTCGCGGCCGTGCGAGTGCTCGTTTATACGTCGGCTTGAGCTTCGCAAAGTACGCTGATGACAAGGCTGTTTAAAAAGCATCTTAGCTGCTCAAAGATCTTCTCTTGATATAATTGCCAATCTCGTGCACGGAGAAAGGAATGCCGCAATTAATCCAAATGATGAGGCAACGATTTCATCCTCTGAAGAAGCTTTTCCTCGATACGGTTCTCCATCTATCGTCTGTAAAGCTCTTCGCCTTGAATACTCGGACAATATCCTCCGGAAAGCGGAGGGAATATTCCTCGAGAAATATTCCTCGGAGCCATCGACACACTTCTACGTGGCTCGGTTTTCTCAAATGACTGCGGAAACGAGACAACGTGACTGAACGCACCTCAATCGTCAAGACTAAATTTGATACTGACATATTAATCCTATTTGATCCGTGTTCACCTCTCTTTGTTGACAGAAGTTTAATTAAGGAGTAAACCGCAATTTTAATTAGTTCGGAAATCAAGTACTTCCAGTTTAGGCCCACTTGCGTCTCCTCATGTAATTTTACTCGAAGGTATTCACGAACTGTACTCATTCAGGGATAGTGCGACTCGCCCTTTAAATTTGAGCCCAAAATTCTCCTTATCTATTTAGCTTAACAGAGACAAACTATGACTTGTTGTACCAACCGCTGCAAACTAGGAGAGCCAAATCTTGTGGTAAAGGAAATAACCCGATAAACTCTTTTTTTGTTATAAGAACCTTTCTTATAAGAACGTTCAGGTTGAGATTAACCAAACTTTTAAGAACATACTAAGAACACACCCAGGTAAGAACTTCTTTATTTTGCTCATTTCTTTTGTGTATGTGTATGTGTATGTGTGTGTGTGTGTGTGTGTGTGTGTGTGTGTGTGTGTGTGTGTGGGTAGCATAAATAAAGGTAAAAGAAATGCAAAACTGTAGTTTAACAGGACAATTAACTATTAAAAAACTCAAATACTTAGGTTTCCTGCCGGGTCACGTCCGCATTGATTTATTGCGTACTATACCACACAACATTAAGAACATGTTAAGAACGTTTCAGGCTCAAAAAAAAAAAAATATTAACGTTCAGCCTCAGCCTTGAAGATCATATCATACCGAAAGTTTCATTCACAGGATACTGCATCATAGTTTTCAAAATTAAGCAGTTGTTCGCTGAACTTGACTGAATATCACTGCCGCCAAAATGTTCCGACGTAACTGAAGCTCTGCCTTGAAATCTTGTTGTTGTTGTTGTGGGTTTTACTGATGGTGAATTCAAGTGATGAGTGATTATACCGCGGTCAGTACAGTCACTCATACAGCAAACCCCCTACGCCCAGTTTCAGCATCAGTCGTATGGTCCTTTTAAGAGAAGTAGGCTACAGGCTTCTGCAGCCCCCTGACTCAGAAAGACAAATGACGGTGTTAGAGCATAGAAAAAAGAAAAGCATCAAGATATTTGGAGGATGCGTATTCTAAAACTTAGTTTCCGCGTTGTAGGCGTACGCTAGGGCGCGGAACGCCGAGTTATGGTGTCAAAAGGAAGCGGTCACACACCAAACCGAAGGTTATTCATGAACCGCAAAACTCGCGTAACGGTGTGATTTCCTTACCACTAAATTGGATTTGGGACTCAAGAAAAGCATCTGACATTTAAAATGAAATCGGTAGAATGATTTAGTCGATTTCATTACATTTTTAGAGCAGTGTGGAATTGTGCCTAATTTGTGCACGTAAGGAAATGACGACAAACAACACGCATAAAAGGCTTTCAAATAATAGCCAAAAATAAACAAAGCGGAACGGCAAACTCTATCATTTTCTTTCTTGAACTCTTACGAATTCCTTGCTTCAATGTTTAGGTCGTGTTTATTGCATTTCTGTCAAACTCACATTCTGCTCAAGTGTGATAATGTATGCGTAGCACTGAAAATGTTGGCGCATGCCACCGCTTTCTTCATCGAGCGCTTGGTTTGCCTGTGCTGAAAAACATAATTATTCCTGTGGGAGAACAGGCATTGTGTCATTGACCTAGACATACGTAATTGCTCTGCACTTGGTAAGGGTTGAACGACTGCGGTAAGCCAAGAGATGTTTTAGAGCACGAAAAAATATTCAAAGCTTCAAAACTGATCGATCAACAGTTTAAAGAAATACCAGTTGATGCCGATTCTTTGCTTCTTCAGTGGGATTTGAAACTCGTACCAGATTACCAATTATTTTATACTGACGTTACAAGAAATCGATCTCTTTTATATGGAGGTAGGTGTCTCGCCAGACGATCAATATGTACATAATCCTGACATAAACAGATAATTTTAAATAATCGGATTCTTCAGTAATAACTGAATTTTTGTTCCCCCCCCCCCCCCCCGCATATCGAATGAAGTCAGAGAAATATTAAGCAGAGATGAACATTCAAACTTGATCTGAATCATTTTCTTGTACAAGTTACAAATCTACAGTCGCTACCGGAATTGTGACTACCCTCTTGTCGATAGCAACTCCACCTCCTTAGAACTGTACACGGAGAGCCAGGTTCAGCGCAGAGTTGAAACTGACCGAAATTTCCCCCAGTCGAAGAATTATTACCACCCGTGAAAAGAACTTCTCGTCCAAGACTAAGAAAGTTAGAAAACGTACTTTCCGAAACGTAACTGAGATCTTACTCAGGCGAGAACGGGAAGTAAAAATACTTGAACGACTTAACAACTCCTCGTTCTTGTCTATCCCGAAACTTCTAGCTCAGGTACCATCACTTTGTGCAACAATCTGCCCTGGATTCAGTATTACTGATGAACTGAAAGAATTAAACCTATCCATTACTCGTAAAATGACTTGTGCACGATTTGTTTCATTGGTACTGACGATGCATATTTAGTCTTCCCGCCAACCGTGATATAATGTCAATGGTAGTCTTGTGTGCAATATCGCGCACTAAATTGACGAGACAATTGTTCTACTATCGAAGCCTTTGTAATAATTTCGATGGGGAGTCAACTTGACAATTTATAGTGCTACACACAAGTTTCGCATATACAGGGTAAGCGTTAGGAATTCAATTCATACAGAGATTGTAACGCTATTATGGCTAGTAGAAGAGCAACATCTTACAATTTGTTTTCACGGATCGGTGGGAATTATATTAAGAGCTTCAGCCGATAAACAACCTATGTTAGGCTGATATCACGAAAGGGGGCATTAGAGTCGGTAAAAGCCATCGTAGCGACTTCAAATGGAAGTTTAAGCATTGCACACCTTCCTGCGCGGCAGTAGTTTTTACTTAGGCTTTACCAAAGCTCGAAATCGAGCACTCTAAAGAAGATTAAAACTAAGTGACGTGTCAAGTAGTTTCCAAAACAGTCTGTGTACGTGGACCTTCACAAGTGCGGACCGCACGTAGTTGCAAGCAGTCCTTATTACCGTAATTTACTCAGTATGTTAGTTATCCTACTGTTAAATCTAAGGCAACTCTTGGTGATCGCGCGTTTATTTTCACTGCTCTAACGTTATGGAATAAATTGCCTAGAGAGACAATTATTAATTTTAGCCGATAAATTGCCCGTATTAAATAGAGTTTATTGATCGATTAATTGTCTTAGGACGAGAGTTAAGACTTTCTTTTTTAAAGGAACATTTTATTTAAGATTATTTTAAGCTTATAATTTTTACAGTTATTACTAGATAAATGGAGCATTTGAATATATTTATATAGATAACTGAGCCTTATAAATTTTATATCATCATCATGACCACCACCACCATCGTCATCATCATTATCATCGCCGTTGTCGTCGTCGTCGTCGCCGTCGACGGAGATGGCCTTGTCGTCATTAATCTTTATTTGCTTGCAGGATTGTCTGAACTGTTTTATCGATTTGACTTCATAATCTGTTGTTGATTTATTACTTCTCACCTGGTGAAACAACATCTGTTGTTGATTTATTACTTCTCACCTGGTGAAAATAAATCTAACATCATTTGAATCAATTCTGCTTACAGATAGCCTTGAAGACTCTATAAAGGATTTGTGAAGCCCTGAAGTGCTGCTGCAGTGTGCGAAAGGGACTATTCTCCGGGAACCATGAATCGTTTGAATAAACTGGCTGAAAACTATTAAACAAACAAACAAACAAACAAACAAACAAGCAAACAACAATTTATCCTATAGTTTCATATCTGACAGTGGCAAAACTATCCAGTTAGTTTATCGCAACGATAAGATGATGATTTTTGTTAAAGACTTATGCGAAGACGTGCGAGCCCCTTTTTCCGTCTCTTTGACGACGGCAGCTGTGTCCTTGGTGCTGTGTCTTATTACCGTGCCTGGTAACATCCTTATCTGCATCGCCATTATAAAGGATCCTTACCGAGAATTATCCACTTCATTCAACTACTTCATTCTCCAACTTGCCCTGAGCGACGCTATCGTGGGAATCTTCACCGAACCGGCGTTCGTGGTTTGGCATATCCACGAAGCTCTCGACTATGGTGTCATGAAAACAATATGGATCGTTCACTTGTCATATTTCATCTCATGTACAGCCTCCCTTTTGAGTCTTTCAGCTCTCACTCTAGACAGATATCTCACAGCAATATCCATTAGAAGACAGCTTTCGTTTCGTTCCGTTGTTTATATCTGCACGGTGATATGGCTTTTATCTCTGTCTTTACCGTGCATCTACTTTATCTCTGGATTTTACCTGCTAGCGTTTATATTTGCCAACACTGCCGTGTTTGCTACATTCGTGATTGTGATATTTTCATACTGTCGCATCTATCACAAACTCCGCGCTCAAGTCGCCCGATGGCGTTCATTTCAGCAAGGCCACTTCGCTGCAAAAGCAATCGACATGGAAAAGAGTCTCACGAAGGCTTTTCACTTAATTATCACGTTTTTCATTTTGTGTTTAATACCGTCATGCGTCATGATATACATTGTGAATTTTTGCGATGAAGACTGCGATTGCACTCTTGTCCACTGGCTACGTGATCTACAGTTTCTACTAACTTTGGTAAACTGTGCGATGAATCAGTTTTTGTATGCTTGGCGAATGCCAACTTTCCGCAAAGCAGTAGCTGCAATCTTCGTTAAATCGCAGTCAGCTGACTTGCCTCGTCTTGCAATGCAGCCCTTTCCAAACAGAATAACGATATCTAGCAACAATGGAGAAAGAGCAGAGACACTTGACTTTTCAACCATCAGAACGTATAGCAATAGTTGTGATAGCCCTGGTGTAGGAAGGTAGAAGACCAGCAGTACTACTTTCAAAACCGGATGCATTATAACCATCACTTTAGGTGCCTGAGATTACTTACTTCACGTTATGGTTCTGGTATATTAGACAAGAGGCTATAAGTAGCCAATATTTGGGCAGTCTGTTCTGAATATAGTTAAAGTCTGTGGTAATGGATTTATATACCGCACATATCACATACTTTCACGGCGGTTTACAATTCTTCTCTAGGGTGAGATCGGACGTCGACGGCCTATTCAATTTTGATAAATGATTCTGTTGAAGAGACTTTTAGTTAGTTAGCGTGACAGACGATGCGCGATTCCCGCATTTAAGTATTTCAAAATTTTCCAACGTTAATATCCGACGACCCAGTTGCTCAATCGATAAGAGGTCAACGGTGGCGTGTTGGAATCTTATCGACATGAAGGATTTTTTTCCTTTGAAAGTTCAAAAGTGTGAGTTCAATCTCACAAGTTAAACTAAAAGAAAGGTAGTCTCTCGAATCGTGGCCTTACCGCCAGTGTAATAAGCAGTAAGTAAAAATAAAATCATTGAGAGTGAAAATGCACCGAGGTAGAAATATGACTGACATCTTTTAAGCATAGGCACTCCAGTAACACCAGTGGTGCGGCAGTCAGCGACTGTCTTTTCGTCCCTCTTAGAGCTCATGGCATATATAGTCCCAGATAATGAAAGAAAATTCGAACGCCCGCGAGAACTTGCCATACATCCCAAGCAGTTGGTATTGTTTGACTCTCATGTTACTGCTTTTTGTTGTGTCATATTTAATTGCTAGCACTAGAGTATTTGACATCAAAGACAAGGTTAACCGGCACGCCAAGACCATACTGTGTGCTTAGGTACTTTGTTATTCAAAGTGTCATTCCCCATTTCATGCTGAATAACACAGGCACTGTCCACACGTACGTGTTTTTGATCACCGGAGTTATACGGAAAGATGACATTTTAGAAAATGTATTTATTTTGCGAAGATAATGATATCGGGTAAGTTCTTAGCGTGCATGGTTAATGAATGAAAGATGTAATTTATTCAACACTGTCACGCGCAAACTCTAAAACATTTTTTGTTTAATTCATTTGCCACTTACCATCTAACTCTCTTCACAATTATTTCGCTTATCAGTCGGCATGACGTGTGTTCCGTGAACCTGCAATCTTCGACAATTTTAGTAGGGAAGATTTGACGATCCGGTCAAGCCTTAAGAGTGTGATTTCCTTGACTTCCTTAAATGTTCATGATTTCTCCTTCTTCCTCCCCCTAGTTTAATGTTGGATGTTTATCGAACAAAAGAAACAGCACGAAAATTGTGTGGTACAATTCAACATTGGCCCAACATTGAACGGTTTAGCGAATTAAAAAAGAACGAAAATTGTGAGGTTCGATTCAACATCAGATTGGCCCAACATTGAATGTTTAGCGAATAAAAAAAAGCACGAAAATTGCGTGGTTTGATTCAACATCAGATTGGCGGCAACAATGAATGTTCAGCGAATAAAAAGCACGAAAATTGTGTGGCTCGATTCAACATCAGATTGGCCCAACATTGAATCGGAAGAGGATAGGTACGTCTCCTATTGGGAGAACTCGGAGGAATTATTTTTTCCGAGTTTGTGTTCGACAGTGTTGAATAAATCACGTCTTACATTTGTTTTATTGTGACCTATAGAGCGTTTTCATTCACGTGACTACCGGCCATATTGGTTTCTGACAAAAAAAGAAGAAAATATTTGAATAAAAATAGAGATCAATTCCCAGAGGTTTAGTTTGGGACACCAACATGGCCGCCGTGAAGTCATGTGAAAACACTCTATTTCGTCCTCGCCTATCCGTTTTCATTTGTTTCATTGTTCATACGCAAACGGTTGAGAAAAACGCTACTCTAGGATCCTCTCGCTGACTGACACATTTCTGTTGTAACCCCGACGTCCTCACAGTTGTCTTCGAATAAAAACCTCCGTTTCCATTTGTTTTTAACGTCCAGAAGTAAACACTGCAGTTTTTAAAAAGTCTCCATCTTGTGTAAAACTGTTACCGGTGTGAACATTGCGTAAGGCCAAGTCCAAGTCCAAGTGTGACCCTAGTCGGTCTACATGGCCGCGGCTACGTGTAGACAGGACCCGTCCACCTGTGACCCTTTCTAGCGCTCTTTGTTTGTTTGTTTCTTTGCTTCCTAATACAGAGGTATTTTTGCCCTGTTTATACTGAGCTATCGGGGAAAGGCAAATCATACCAAAATTGCCGGATAATAGAACTCTATCTTGTAAGTGTGCATGGCTAAGAAAGGTTTTCGAAGACTATGACGTAAAAACATCAAGAGGAGTCACAAGACAAAACCTTTTCAATCGTTTTTTGTCCTTTTTTTCGTCAGATAAACACGATCACAAACTGAAACGTTAGGACGTGATGGCGTAAGACTAACACCGGTTTTTGATTCGTGTTTTAACAAGAATGCGCCGGCAACGCATGATATCGCGTCTAGATTAAACATGTTGTTCACTCAAATTAAGTTGCGTGGTTGCACTTATCGTGCGGCGTACGTTGTTCCGTTACTTTTAAAATTTGCATTGAAATAAAATCCGAAACAAGGCTTAACTCTTTCATGTACGGACCTTTTAACTGTGGCCCTCAGAGACCGCGGCCTTAAAAAACTACACCGTTCCCAAATCCCGGACTATGTTTGAAATGAACCTGATTATTATTGCCAAATGCTCAGTTGTTTAGACTTTATCACCCCATAAACTGACCAAAACTCCCAATTTTCATGGAATATGAGCATTTATTCTGTTGCAAAACTAAAAAACGCCCTTGGACAGTACAAAAAATACGCTACTTTGTCTTGAAGTTTTTAATACAAAAATTCCTTTTGAAGCGAAAAGTCTAAATTTGCAGCAAACTTCGACTCCAATTCTTGCAATTCGTTCCACTTTTCCTGCTCACTTCTTTAGCGCGACGTGGTTAACGCTATTTGATTTCAGTTGCTCTCACTGTCTGTAATTTTCACGTTTGTGACCCAAAGGAATTCTGGGATATTCTTGCCTTACAGCAGCATGGAAGTCTGTCAATTTCCATTTCACATATATTTTAGAACCAAGTCGAGCCACCCGGTCCTGCCAAGTACCGGAATCCACTCATTGGCAAAACGGCTAAAGACGCAACTTCATTCTGTGAATTGCCATAACTCGCTCGAATACTTTGAGCGGCCCACTTCTTGTGAAATAGCGCGCTTCTCACCTCTGTTTTCTTTCAAAGGATTGCCTCTACCCACCAATCCAGCTTTATGATACCAGGCAGGGGGCTCCTGAGGTGGAAAATGGCTCCAGTAACACACTTATAAATCAAATACCTACCGAATTGTTAGCTGCAGTTGATCGCTTAAAACAAACTACAGCTGGCGTGACATGCGTGACAAGGAAGATAGAACCTTAAGTCTTGTGGACCAGCAATATCGCCGTGGTAACCTCTTATATGGAATAACAAGATCGTGTTGACCTCCTACCCTCGGGAAATTGCGGAAAACACGTACAAAACGTTATACGGGAAACAGCAACCAGGTGTAGTCAGTGACAGCGAAACATACCTCTACGTCATCTTCGATTCCCTTAGAGTCAATGAAAATATATTACAACGGAAGCAATCCAAAAACCAAAGTATTCAGTCTATTTTTAAGAGCTCTATTCTAGAGTCATGTCCACATTGATGCTTGTTAGAGTTACGTAATCCTCAGATTTTTGGTGATAATATAACTCGCAGTTCACCTAATTAATGAGAGCATAACATCGTAAACCTGACCTGTTAAATTCGTACCCATGTACAGGACTGACATTTGCTGTCCCTGAAGCGGCAAATAGCACTCTTGGAACGTGGAATTATAAATTCAAGAAGACAAAGACTAGTCAGTACTTCTACATGCTATCCCATGAAGTACGGGCATTTTCCCGCCAAAATAGCAAAATTCAGACCTAAGTGGACGCCATGTCGGTCATGACATCTAAGTTATATACGAGAGCTGCTATTACTCATTAATTCAAGGCCCTCAGACAGTCTTGTTTACTACGAAGAGGACAAAGAGAAGTCAATGCTTCTATACGCTTTCACTTAAAATGCAGGCATTTTCCCGCCAAAATTCAGTAGTCTAAGTGGACGCCATGTTGTATGAGTTAACGTTTGAGAGGGAAAAAACTTCAACGATTTTCCCGCATGTTATACAAGCCGAGAAATAATCTGTTAAAGTCAAAGTAAAATGACGGATGAGTTTGACTTTCACGGTTGCCGGGATAAAATCAGTCTCTTTTAGCCCGTTTGTATAAGTGACAACCAGCTTTCCCAACGGTATCATGACTTATCAAACTCAAAAGCCAAAGGAAAGATAGGAAAAAAAAATAGCCCTGATTTTTCGACAAACTGCCCACGATATACAGAGACCCATGTTGTTTGATACGCGATGTGGTTCAACCTCCAGCAGGATTACTCTCTTTCTAGTTTTTTCTCCAGCACGTTAAGTTTGTGGCTGGATATCCATCCCGGAGAGGGGGGGGGGGGGGGCTACTCCCTTATATGGGCTATATAGGTATGTGCGTCCCCAAAGGGTATGGTTTTTTAACCGTTAGAAGAAGCTACTTCTTCATCATTAGGCGATAAGAACATCAACAAAAGCCCTTCTTTTTTGTCTTTTAGTTATGTTTACGCCAACCGTGTACGTGAAATAGGTCTGAAATAGGGTATCGAATTTTCTGTCAGGTCTGAAATTGGGTAGGGAAAATTGCAAAGTTTGGTCTGAAATAGGGTAAGGGTTTCAGGAAGGGGGCCCGCGCACCCCCACCCAATTTTTCTGGGAGTAGCCCCCCGGGCATATCCGTCCAGCCGCCGGCTTTGCTGGTTTAGATTTTTTGTGTTATCGTATGCCACTGAAACCGACCAGAATCAAATCGCTTCCCACCTACAAAATACGAGTATTACAAGCTACAATTGTAGCATGGGGCTGCGATTGAGAACGAATTCCCAAGAAAAATCCAGACCGAGAAACTTCGGTATGATCAGGAAAAAAAAGCTAAAAATGAAAACCTTTGTTTGGGTGTCTTTCACCAAAATGACAGTTTTCTAATCCAAAAATCTCGCATCGACCCGCGAAGACTGTAATTGCGTCGTCACATTGAAAAATGTAGGCAATCTTCAAAGCGAAACCAATCACAACCTGCCACATCGTCTTTCAGCATGGCGATAACAGGCATAATTGGAGAGCTATGTAAAAAGACAAAGGAGCGCTCTTTTCATATTGCTCTCCAAATACCTCTACAAATGGTTTTATATGTTAGAAGAGATCGTCTTTCGTCAAGAACTCGGATAATGGTTCAATCCAGACAGAGATTTCCTGTGGTAAAAGTTGGGTATTTTGCCCGAGGGTGGATGCGTCAATGGGTCGATATTGACCAAATACTGAAGCGGATATCAGCAGATTAAGACATTACACTTCAAAAAACTCGGCAGTATTGAGGGGGTACTGTACCGAACTCCCGGACACTCCATTTATAGTGGAGAGTGATAAATGTCTTGAAATTGATCCGATATGATAAGTGTGTAAATCATGCACCTCTATTTAGCGCCCGGACGCGGGGCATGACAAAAGAAGTTGTTTGGACCTTGGGAATGTCGTGCTGAGCTCTTTCCGAACAATACATGGTAAAGCGACTGGATGGATTTTGAAGCATCGTTAACCCGACAGCTTTTTTCACGCAGATTGTTATTTTGTGATACCATTATAGAAATACCTGTTTATGATAATGAGACTATCACTAATCTGTTCTGCTGGCAATTGTGTTCTCTGCCCTCCAATTTTTCTCCGCAAAATATTGTGTCTTACCCGTGAGACTCTGTCTTCCCACTCCAGTACCCTGTTATCAGTTTTCACTGATAGAGAAAACGCCCCAAGGAGGGCCTATTGGACTTGATATAAAAAGGAAATTCGAAGTAGGGGGAAAAAGGGCAACTGAGACGATGATAAATTAGGCTTGAAGAACAATAAAATATATGTAGATTGATTCTTGGGGTAAGAATAGTTGTAAATGTTCTATTGCCATTTTTAAGAAACGGTAGCCTTCCAACACCAATATATAGTGCCCATGAGGCATTTCCTTGTGGAACTTGTAGCTAGCAATTCTGCAGGAAATTCTCGCTAACTTTTGCGCACACGAAAAATCTTGCGATTTTGCAACATTTTCAAAACGCAAGACTTGATCGCGAAAATAAGGAACACATGTAGTTTCGTTTAACATCCGCTACATGACAAATGAAGACGATTTATGTGCTATTTAGAGCGGCAAAATGACCCATGCTCGATTACAGTCGAGAAGGGACAGTACTAAAACAAATTCGTTTTAAAAACGAAGTAATCTTCAATTTTTTACCACCCAAATTTACGTCTTCCTTGCCGGTGCTCTCCAAACCTTCTTTTCTCTGCCATTTCAAAGGACTTGAATCACAGAACAGAGACCAGTTTTCTCCAGTTTTCATAATCGACAAAAATAGCACGGCTAGAGACATTTGCAGGCTGTATCCCCAATATAAGTTTATTCGTAACGTTCGGATCGGATTAATCACTTGTGTCAATTATCCAGTAATCAGGAAGATATGAAAAAAATTCTGTAAATGTTATTCGCTTACCGGATTATATTGGCAAAATGATGAAACGAAAAAAATCCTGACCACAACTTTGAAAAATTTCGAACATCACAATTGTGATGGAAACCTTTTATCTTCAGACAAACGTCTATTCTATACTGCCTAGTACAGTAAAAGCATTTCCTTGCAAGCGATCGTTGCTGTCTATAGAATCTCGTATTCTGACGCTGGTAAAAGAGAACACTCATACACTGTACGAGACCAAATAGAGCGGTAAAAAAATAGGGCATTTGCATCGATCTCGAATTCAACGATAATTACTTTAAAAAGTCCAACCAACACCGACTGCGTTCTTATCATAATTTCCACAAGGCAATGCTCTGGCGGAGCAGTCAAACACAAGCTATCAAGTTTAATAGTATTTACACCACTTTAAGTACTTCACAAAGCAATCAGACGCTGCAATTAATAGTACTCTACGTGAAAACGATTTGTTTGCTCGCCGTTTTTCTCTCCGTGATTACAATTTGCACAACACACCCTAGCTATAACAAAGCTATTAGCTGTAAGAGATGAATCAAAGCTTTTTCAGCGCCTAATCATTACGCTCTCACCACAAGACCAATCCGCTCGCTTTTCGTCACGTCATAAACAAACGGCTTTTTCTGCCGCGAGAAGGTTCGGATAATACCAAGACTCCGTCAACAGTGTGCGAAAACGTGTTCGCAAATTTTCGAGCTCTTGCGTAATAATCATGAAAGCATTGTTCTATGCGCCCTACAAGTATTCGGCTGTCTTCAGCAAAACGTGGTTTATTCTTGACGGGCATGATGTAAAGTCATTTTAAACTCGTTAACTACTTTGGCTTTGGACCAAAAATTTTACGTCAGCTGAATATGGCCACAAAATGACTATGAAAAAATTACACCCGCTTCCTCTTTCAAAAAGCTTAGACATTTGCAAGCCGCACGCTGAATAAGACTCGCGGTAATAATATAATTTCGATTACCTTCTAGGTTCCAGTTACATTATATGATCCTTTAAACTTATGAACCTTCTGAATGAAACCCATATGTGTGACTACTTAGTAACATTTCTTCTAGTAAGAGCTTCTGGGAAACATATTAGCTTCATTAAACGAAATATATAGGGAGCTCTCAGATGAGTCAATATGCTTCTGCGAGGTACATACTAAATTCGTCTCGATCCAAATCATCGGCCAACAGCTCAGTAAAGTTTTCAAACATGCTCCCTGCGGAATTGCCTCTTATTCGTTCAAAACAACCCTCGCTTTCTTCATCGTAATTTTCTGCAGTTTGCGGCTGTGCAAATCTGCAAGAACTCAGTCTTGTTCTGCTAACAATCTTGCGCGGGTGTCTTTCGTCGTTTAGATCAGATCCATCATATCGCGGAGGATGAACGCTTTTGATAATTGACGACCGAGTTTCATGAGGGCAATAATCGTCTTCGGCTGTTTTTACTTGTCCATACTGATAAGCACAAAGTGAAAGAGCCGCATCTTTCCTTCCGTTCTCTGACGAAAACGCATGCTCCACGCCTGCACCAGATCTGCTCCCCATATGATCCGCAAAATTATTGTTCCGATGTGATGGAAAGCACGGGCCGCCTTTGAATTGTAAACTATCGGGCGCAGCTGGTCCCATGATAAGGTGAGATCTGTTATAGTCCTTCTCTAGCCTAGTCGGAGGGTAAGAGTGGCAATCGTGTTGATTATTAAAAGTTTCTCTGAACGTGTTGAAGTTCCAGCTCTCGTTCCCCGGAGAATAACATTGCCCACCGTGGTCCATGTGTTGTGAAGAGGCAAACTGTCTCTCCTTGGGACTGCTCGGATCTGGAGTGGCAGGCAGTCCAAACACCTGACTGCTCATCACAACATTGGAAATGCTGCTGATGAAGGTTGGGTTGATGTACGTTGAGTTGGTTCGCTGGCCAGGTCGTCTATCTTGAGAGCGTCTTTTTGGAGTGTAGCGGTAGTTCGGATGCTCTTTCATGTGTCGAATTCGCAGCCTCTCCGCTTTCTCGACAAAAGGTCGCTTTTCTTTTGTGGTGAGCTCATTCCAGGCCTTTCCTAAGAGCTTGCTGATTTCCGCATTGTGCAGCTTTGGGTTCTCCTCTGCAAACTTACGCCTCATAATCTTCGCCCAAATCATAAACGAATTCATCGGTCTTTTCACATGCGAGTCGTCGTCATCTTCGATGTAGCTTTCATGAAGCATTTGCGGCTGAACCATGCCAGGCCAATTTGTTGTAAAATCGTTGTGCCACATTTTGTTTCCACGAAGCCGCGATGAACTTTTCAACGTGTTTCTGCAGCTGCGAACATGGGAGCGCGCTCTTAAATCAACTAGTATGCTCTTGAAAGAGCACCGTCCCGTTTATATAGGGCAGGGTATAATTTCGTGGCGCGGCATTTAGTAGGGGGTAAGAAAGGCACGAGGCTATGAAGGGGTCTTACTGTTAGCTTGACAGTTTACCATTATCTCCAATAGTGGGAATTTAGCGTTCTGGCTCTGGGGCAATGTTCAGTGTGGTTTTCAAAATTGGACAATTAAGTCAATTGCCATTGCAAAAGGTGTCTGTGGGTTAGAGCTATTGAAAATCAATGACTGAAAACAACTGGGGTTTTTGTTTATTTACGACTATCGGTCACTTTAATCTACCATGTGTTTCTTATTGCCCGAATTTTTTTCGCGTGACCTCAGAATAGGAAACCACGGATTACATCTTTTTCCTGTCCACCACTGTCAACAGGAAACGCGATTTCAACATTGTTTGCTCCTTGTCGCACGGAAGTCATTTGGGCAGTTTTCAAGTGGCAGAGCCTTTTTCCAATTTGACTTGAAAATCTTGACCCTTTTTGTTGCCGAAGTGGGTGTAAAGTGGATTTAGTTGGAATTCTCGAAAAACGGTTCAACAATAGTTTCGTTTCAAATTCACCTAAGTGGCTCCAGTCAGCTGGAATGCACACCCTGGATCGAGTTATATAAGGCCCCTATAAGGCTAGACACGCAATCTTTATCTAGAAAAAATCGAAGTAGCTTGCCTGGGAAAACAAACTTTTCAATCCTAACAATATCATTGGATTTTAAATGTTTGCTCAATTTTGGGCATCACTCAAACAAATAAATCGGCTGCCTGTCAGTGTCATGGCGATATTTTCCGATACACTCTCAGTTGACATGTGACCCTCATACTTTGTAGGTGTCTAACAACCTTTAGGACGGACCATTAGAAAAGTTATGGGGTGGGTGGGGAGGGGGGGGAGGGGGTAGAGTACAAACAATATTCATGCAAGGGAGACAGTGGAAAAAAAAAAGTTCATGCATGCCGAGTAGCCCAGAAACAAACTTTCGTACATTTTGGGAAACTGAAATTCATGCAAGGGAAAGGTTAATGAAAGAGAATCCCCTCCCCCTCCCCCATAACCTTTCTAATGGCCCGTCCCTTGATGCATTTAATGGGTTTCAGTTCGAAGGTCTTTACAATAATCATATTGGTTAATCATGTAAAGCTGCCACGTGGGAAATGGTAGGAAAAGTAAATCCATCTTCATATACTTCATCTAATGCTTTCAACAAGAAACGAATCCTTTTTTGCTTGAGGAACGAAATGTATTGGCAAAGATCTCGCAAGGAATATAACGTCAGTATTTAAGATAATTAAATCATCATTTCTCCGTTTTAATTATCTGTTTTTTTTTTTCAATCAAGGAATAAAAAAATACCCCTGGGCTATCTGATTAAAAAGCACTAGTTAATGTACTGGACTCATTTGCTTCTAGAAGGGACGAAGCACGACAAAAGACACAGAAAGGGACCATCATTTAGATCCGCATAACAGGCCCGATATAGTAGTATTGGAGACTGGCGGGCAGAGTGTGCCACATTATCGATGTGGCTTGTCCTTTTGATTCACGCATAGCAGAAAAAGAACAGGAAAAGATCGACCGCTATCTGGGACTTAAAATGGAAATACAAAGATGTGGAATTGCAGAAGAGTGTCTGTTATCCCAGTTGTAGTTGGAGCACTTGGGGCAGTCATTAGGAACACCTGGAATCTTCAACCTACTCCAGAGAGCCTGCTTGTTGGGCACAGCAAAAATGCTAAGAAGGACCTTAGACATCTAAGGCTGATGATCTAGGAATACGTGACCACCAATACTACCAATTGAGTGATAAAAAATCCTCATAATAATAGAAAGAAAAACTTCCTCGAAGAATTAACACTTAATTAATAGATAGGATAAATCCGAAAAGAAGCGTTAAGCTTATCTTGAGGGAGATCTTAAATATCACTCAGGACTACAAGAAGTGAATAAAAGAAAAGATCAAAATTGGTGCAGTGAAGCCAATGAGTCTTCTAAAGTCAACAATTACCGATAATAGGCGAGCTGGATTAGAGATTAAGGAAATCAGATTCTTGTGCGTTGATGGCTATCAACACTTCACCATCTGCCGACGATGCAATTTATCACTTATTACTACCAAGCACAAGCTTCTTTCTTTTGAAGCTTTTTCCTGAGAGCACGTCAGATAAGGTGAACCAAAAACGTTTAAAATTATTTGGCAAAAGGTTGAGAATAAAATAGCACCACGTGACAGTAGAGTTCTATGACTGTCATACTGTTTTAGGAATTCATCCGTTCAAGTGTTAAAGCAAAAGGAGAAAAAAGAGTATGACAAGAGACAGAATTATGTTTCTGCTAGTTAGATTACGGTTATCGTTATTTCGATTTTGAACCTTCAACATCTATATCAGCGTAAAGTTCAGAGTTGAATCCGGAACGGAGTTAATTTACGGCCTCAAACCGTATCGACCTTTCGACTTTGCGCTGTTTGGTCTTCTCTAGCTCGGATTTGGAAGCATTTGCGTTCTCTGCATTGGTTTGAAAAAGATGACAAGCATGTGATAAGAGAAAACGGCTTGGGAGCAAGGGCCCCATTTCCTCACACCCAGATAGCACAGTTTCCTCCCATCCGAAAGATCGAATCGAAGGGGGCAATTTCTCGATTGCTCCTGGCAACTCACTGAGCCGAATGAAAGTTAATTTGTACAATGATGCACAAAGAATATTTTTCTTCTAATTATTATGAAAACTACTTTTAAAACTGTTCTTAATTGGGAAAAACATAAGGTAAATTACTGAAACTAGCTACCATTCTTCGAAAGATGTGAAAAATTACCATTGGGCCCTAGGGCCATTTTTTGAAAGTTCACATAACTTACTGATCAGAACGAAAATTGTTTTGAATTTCTGTACAAACAGATTTAAACTATACTGATTTTGAAATCTAAATTTTAAGTCTCTATCATTTCGTAAAACACGTTGAAAAACGTGTACTAAAAACTGCGATTAATTTTAAAAGGATTCCAAAAACATATTTGTGGAAGGGAAACAGCTTTTCCGTCTTGACGTTCTTGTCAAAGGTTATGAATTTTGTTTATTTTGGAATAAAAAAGAGCTTGTTTTCCGTAGATGTTGTCCGCTAACTCATATTAGACAGAAATGCTTATTTAGAGAATAGGTTGGGTTTGGCAAATGTGCTCTTTAAGGAACGGATCATAATTTTGCCCAACTCGATCTAGAATCACGCCTACGTCCATCAGGTTCAATTGCGAATTAGAAATTTGTGTGATATAATTTCTCAACCGCCGTTAAATTTAAAATTAAAGCTATTCATTTGTAACTCGTCACTTGAGTCACTAGCAGGTGGTGCTAAAGTAATTGGGATCGGTGTTTAGCGCTGTAATAGTTTGAATTCACTAAAAATGCCCACTGAGCGTTTCAATCTTCGTTCCATACGACTTTGAATGATTTTTAATCTTAGGGCGTGGTAGAAAACTGTCAAAACTGATCGGAATTTTGGGTTACGATGTGCGGTCAAAATTCGAAACCACTCTACAATTTAGAAAACAAATCAAATCCAAAAACAACCAATTAATAAAGAAATTGTTCTGCAGGCTCTCTGTAAATCCCATACTATTGTGTTGCGATTGAGAGTTGAGTGAACGTACTAGAATATGTATTCAGACCATTAAGAAAATATGTTGTAGGCTGTAAATACATTCAGCACTTCCTGAAACTCTGAAACTTAAATTAAAATATCTTGCTAAGGGGCAGTGAATTCCACGGTTGCTTTCAATTAATTACGATCGAACTTTTGTCGAAAACAATATCTATAGCTGGTACTTTGCTGGTTAATTTTTTCAAGGAAGCTTTATTAAGGAAATTTTAAAAAGCTCAAAGATGATGATGATGAGATCTAAACAATTTCATCAACATAACAAAGGGCGATTTTAAGAAGGCGGCCCGAGTTGATCAGCTTTTGGCGTATCTGAGATTTAACCAAGCAAGTTACCTTCAAGGTTTTGAACACCTTAGCCGCATTTTCAGAAAATCAGGGGCGTTAGGGTCGTGACTTCAAATGTAAAAATTTTTGGCTTACATATCAAAGCAATATGAAACAGTTTAGACAGCCCGACCCCTGTAAACGTTTGCTTTATCCAACACAATACGACCAATTTTCAGATGTTGATGCGACGAGTAAACCGAACAGATGCTTACGGATGAGGCAATGCATGTGTGCTTTTATCGATAAAGGCAACTTTTTACTGCACCTGGGTTCTTAAACCCTCGGAGGGTAGGTACTCACTATTTCACCTACAAGGGCTGGTGTAAACATAGTTTGAGAAGGGTTTTTGTTGGTGGTCACATCGCCTAATGACAAAGAAGTAACTTTTTCTAAGAAACATATTTAATTCAAGACTAGAGAGCACAAACCATACCCTATTTTAGATCAAAATTAAATGGTCAAATCGATACCCTATTTCAGACCAAAACGGCTAAAAAACCGTACCCTCTGAGGTCGCACAGAACAGTTTGGGCGTCGCTTAATTGTCATGCTCCCAGAAATACAAACAGTACGTATCCGCACCGTATTAAAATTTCAGAGCGTTTCCTCTAAAACGGTGCATTTATTACTTTGTTCGTGCGTACAGGGGTTAGGGCAATAAGTATACTTCCTGTTTCACTCACTCAAAATAAAATGTCAGCGCCATCTTTATTAATCAATAAGCTTAGGGCAGTCTTTGAGTTCTTATTCCAACCATTTAGTCAATAATCACTAAGACATTTTGCCTCCGGCCAACCCAAAATTGGACGCATTGTACAAATTGCAATGACATTTCAAATCATCGCAAAAACGTCGGGGATCCAAAGTATTCTGAGACAGGCAAATAATCCACATATTGCTGAGTCTGATCTTTACCCAGAGGGAATTGCCCTAACATCCTATTTTAGGCAAACCTCAGACATATACAACACGTTTTTGGAATCGGAAAAAATAACCTATACTAACGTACAGTCAAATATCTATGAACAGAGTCTTAATTTAAGTGTTATACTCAATTCAAAACCCCTTTTAAGTTGTTCTTTGCGCTATCATGATTTCCATTTAAGTGTGAGCTCTAAAGAGAGTCATCTAGAAATTCTTCCCGCTGTGCTGTTTATTATTTCTGGCGTCCAAACCCGTGAGATTGTTTGTATACCTTTTCATCAGTGATCTGCGGGATAAAATTTTAATATTCCAAATGAAAGCCACTAAAGAAGCAGTGTTTAGAACTCAAACGTTTTTTTCTAAAAGCTGTAAAGGGTCAAACGTTTCTAAGACACCTTCTTGGTATTCAGTAAACGACAAAGCGACGCTACATCCAGATGATATACAGATCAGTCCTTCCTTCACCACGAAGCTGGAAATTTTTGGACGGCTCACATACATACCTTATTTCTGCTTGAGAACCCGAAGCTTATTGGGCTCATAGCTTAGTTAGCTAATTCGTCGAGATTAAACAAAATATTTGTCCATCAAAAAGCAAAATACAAATAAATAATAGGAAGAAAAGGAAAACTTATTTACATCTACTTAATGATAAGGTCTTGATCAATGAGCTACATAGAACACGCTCAAAAACAGGACAGAACAAACTTTTAGGTCATAGCATTGATATTTTTGTGAATTAGTAATGACACTTCAGGGGCGGGTTTTTAAAAATACCAGCACTTCGTTTATACAATTTAGTGAGTTGGCCGGGTTAAGATGAGACGAGATAAAAAAACTTTTAAATTGCTCAAAAAGGCGTATTTTCCAAGATGAGAAACTGGAAACAAACTCAGCCGCACGCACAGGTAAGGCTTCTCAAGAACATACGAGAAGTATTAACATAAATTCGTGCCACACAAGGCGGGGCAGAGCGAGGTTGACCCTCAGCAACCTGGGAACCAGTTGATTTCGGTGTGCGACATGCTTCGCGTTTATCTTACTATTTAGATCCGTCGACACGTATCCGGATATTTTCGAAACGGAGATTTTTTCTCCGTATTTGAAAAAATCTGCGTCCACACGGACCTTATTAAAATCGTATTTGCGCGTCCACACGTATACGCAAAAACGATTATAATACGCTAGACTTCACATATTGAGCATGCGCCCTGTGATAAGCATAAGCCCGCGAAAATCAAAGAGTTTGCCGCCATCTTTGTTTGTGTGCACTGGACCATAACTTTGACGTCATCGTATTCGAAAACCTTCGTTTTAGACCGTCCACACGAATACGATAAATCTCCGTTTTTAAAAATCTACAGTCTGGAGAGCGTTTTCAAAAATCTCCGTATTTGTGGCCGAAAACGCCGTTTACGTGTGGACGGGAGGTGTAAACGGAGAAAAAAAAAATCTCCATTTTCGAAAATATCCGGATACGTGTGGACGGGGTCTTAAAAGCGGACAGAAATATACGGATGAAGGCACAAAAAAGCTCGAGTTAAAAAAGAACAAGCCTCCTTTAAAATTATTGACAAAATAAACGACCAACCGATGAACTAAAAAAGATGTTGTTTGATAGGAAACACTTTGGATTAATAACCGCGAGTTCAAAAGTCAGACGTCTACTTTATATATTACATAAAGGCGGACCAACGGGACGTTTCTCTTTGCAAGTGTTCTGGGTCACCCATGTTGGTTCAAATCAAGGATGATTTTCAGAAATTAGGTGAGGCTACGAAAAGGTAAATGAAGCTTCCCCTGGTACATGAACCCGCGGTAAGCCGTACGGTTTGTTTTTTGCCTACCAAGGTGACGACAATTTCACGTGATTTTATCTTCGCTTGCGGTTTTTTGTTGATCTTGAAGGGAGCATCTTTGTTGATTTAAGTATAGTACCTCGGCGATCCAAACAGCCGGGGGCACTCAACAGATACTTGAGTAGGGAGGTGCGGCCCGGGCGCTCAAACCCTGACCCTGTTTAAGACCTAATTTTCTGATTTCTCTATCCCGTTTAAGACAGAATTCATATTTTTCAGACCCTATCTAAGACATTTAACCCAAAATCATACCCTGTTTAAGACTAGAATGAAATAATGATGCATTAGTTTCTTACTGTATCTTAATGCATTGAATATGAAGCAGGCCATCTACACTCCACAGGACCGTGGTTGCCTGAGAAGACAAGGCGAACGAGGTTTCCTTGCTGAAGCAGCTGTAGCGAGAAAGTGATGCAATCGATACCCCGCCAGAAGCGTATGACCCTGTTCAAGCCAAAACACCCTGAAAAACAAGCCCTATCGGGCCGCACGTCCCCGTTAAGGCCATATAAGGGTTTACCTCTTCTTCCCGGGCCAAACAACCTGGCTTTTCATAAGTAACTAGTGTTAACCTATGGAAATGTTCGTAGTTTATTTCAAACCAGCAAAATGCAACACTCACAGATAAATCGAGTCAAACAAGACGCTCGACTGAACTCCTCTTAGATGCCGACACGCTGAAGGGTCAGTAGAGAAGAGACGTATGCATTCACACTATAAACGCGCAGAGGCACTATCAGTTTTATACATGTACATCTAATTAACAATTAGTATATACCACACAAGTGAATAGTACTTTTCAGCGCTCTGATTGGTTAACTCAGAAGTGAATAGCAAGTACTATTCACCTCCGAGCAGCCGGCACGTGAGATTTTACAATTTCCGACCGCTTTTCGGTATATTGTCACACATAAATTAATGTTTTGGTGCGCTAATTATACAACTTGTGTGGTATATACTAAAACAATCATTCACCTCAGTGTCGGTGAAAGTGGTGGATATTTACCACCACTTCGGTGAATAATTAGGGAGCTTTAGATTTGACAATGAGTACGAGATTTCGGGACAAGTACGACTTTTTAAATCTCGTTCGCGCACCTTACATAATCACTCCGTACATAAATCCTGTTTCTAAAATCTCCTTTCCTGTTATTAAGCAATAGGGTAGAGTAAGGGATCTGTGGAGGCGATGGGTTTGAAATTTGAAAGTCGTACTCGTTCTCGATCTCGTACCCGTACTCGTACTCAAATCCAAAGTCCCCTTTGTTAATTATTCTGAAATTGTTAATTATAACTGAAATGGTCATCCCGCATAAACATGTTATAATTATTATTATTATTATTATTATTATTATTATTATTACAATTCTCAAACGATGGAATTGACTTTCTATAATATTGTGTCCAGAATCTAAGTCCATCAATATATGCAACATGAAGAAGTCACGTTTTGGAGTTGTTTTCAACTAGCTGTCGAAGGTGAGGACGTGTTTTGCGGAATAAAAAGGAAACCACGGTTTCCTGCTTTCGGCACCACCCTCCGGGTTTTGATTGGCTCGTTTTCGTGTTTGCGTATGTTATGATTGGCTAGTCCACGTTGGTTTGGGTTTCATTGCAGTAATGCGATCTTGAGCACTTAGCGAATCTGACCTATCTAGCCTTTTCAGCGAGATAAACAGTCCATACACGGTCCATGATAATTGCTTTAAGTGTCCAGCTTCTTCAGTAGCTTGACGAGATCTGTCTGAGATAAGCGGACGGCCATCAAGAAATAAGAATGTTTATTCTTGGGCAGCGTGCGAGGAAAGCCTCAATGCTGGCATCTGTTAGGTTAATACAGTATGAAGCTTGAACTTCCTGAAACACAAAACCAAATTAGATTTCCTTTTTACAAATAGCCGGTTATGAATTCCAAAGACGGGCAGCTCGCTTTGTCAAAACCGATTATACAAGAGAGAAAGGAACTGTTACTCGTTTACTGTATTCATTAAACTGGGCGTGAAGGAAGACGAAAAAGCCAGCGTATGGAAATGTTTTGTGAGCCAGCAAAACGGTAGTGCTGCGCATACCAACTCACTTACATGTACCAGCCCATGTTCAGATCACGCTTTGTTCATAAATCCCAATACCAAGGGTAACATCGAACACTTACTTCCCTTAAACTCTTCCAGTAGAACCAAGACAGATACTCATAAAGACTTTGGAACTCTTTGAACCAGCTGTTAGAGGTCATGTTTTATCTTCTTAATTAACTGATTATTTATTTATATTTTGTATTTTCCCTTGGCAACCGTTTTACCAAGTAATGATGTAGATGCAGACTTCATAGCTTTCTAGAAGAGGATAGTGTACTCTTGGTTTTCGTCAAGGCGAAATATAGGTTCGCATGCATGAACATTCAGAAACAAAGACTTTTAGGTCTGTTAATGAAATCTCAAGGACACTATTCGTTTGAAACTTGTTGAAGCCTACATTACTAGCAACTAGGACGGCGACGGCAACGAGAACGCCACAAAACAATAGGCTTAATGAGCAAAACAATGGCTCTTTGCCGTCCTCTGCAAAACAACAACGTGAAATGACCAAATCTTAGGTTTTGCGGAGAACGTAAGCGTATGATGGCTAACTCTTCTTTCTTTTTCCCAACTTCAATGTCGTTTTTACTAATTTAGCTCCAGGATAGTTCGCCAGCATTTTACAAGTTAAACACGTTGTATAATCGCGAAAGAGTTACAATAACGAGAAGTTACATTTTGAAATAGCGTTTTCATTGCCGTTGCCGTCGTCATGAGCAGTAGCTGTTTATGGTAACGGATTTGTATACCGCACATATCACATACATGGTTTCATGGCCTTTTTACAATTCCTCTATGGGGTGAGATCGCACGTCAGCCTTATTATCCTGTACCAAGTGATTCCAACTTCTTTCTGGGGATGAAGCCTTAAAGTGGGACCCTTTCTTATAGGAAAGCTATTGGGGTGCGCTGCGTTTATTACAACTTTTCACTGAACGTTGTTCTAAGGATGAAGTTCAAAAGTGCAGCCACTGAAATGGAAGCTTTTCACCAGCATTTTGCTGAGGCGTTGTTTAATATCCTGTACAAGGCGGTAGAAACTGGTATCATACTAGTACCGACAGACGAGTGTCATTTACGGCTTCTTGAGAGTGGGAAAACACACTCAAAAATGGAAATATAACAAATAAATGAATAAATAAATAACTTCACAAATGATGTCTAAGGCATGCAAACGAGAGTAAATATCAGTATGTTGTGTTCGCCAGTTTTACAGCAGCAGATAAGCCGACCGCTGAGCTTTTAAAAACCACGATTCAAGGTACTGCCTGCGTTTTTATTTAAATACTTCCAGGTTTCTCCAGCTAAAAGCCTTACTTATCAGTTATCCGGTTTTGAACATGTTACGGAAATTTCATGTCCATTCAGACACAAAAGTTGACCTTCGTGGTTCACATTGTCCTGAAAACTCCAGAACCAATTATTTTTCACGTCGAGGATTTTTTCTAAATCGTCGGTGAGGACAAAGAAATGATTCATACTTTTCGGAGAGAAAACTGTGTTCGGCTTACGATTCCGCGAAAAGCCGCTTCTGTGCTAAAAAAAGGGGGGAAAAGTGGAACACGGCACAGTCAGCTGATCTGCATTTTTCTTAAAACCCTACTTTAAGGACCCTGCTTCAAAGTCTTGTTATTAGAAGAGGGTAGATGTTCTTTAAAAGCACAATTTACATCGACTTTTAAGTGGACAGTAATGTCATCAGTACCTTTAATCAAAAGCAATAGAGTGTTTGATTGAATAGCTTGAGAGGCACAATTCTCGTTAGCAGTTTTTTTCTTTAGGGCACCGAGATCATCAAAGAAAAGAGCATTACCGAGGAAAACGCGACATTGTTGTCAGTGTTTCTCTCACTGGGCATCACTTAGGCCCGGAACAAACTGAACGCATTCGAAGATGTACTTGGTACGAGAGAGCCTTCCATTGTCTTAACGCGAGTTGTTTTCCAAGGAGCAGGAAGCGTATTACACACAATTCTACCAATAAGAAACAATTATCGTAGAAAGCTTATTAAAAACTGGAAATAAAGTGGTTTGCTCGTAATTCAGTGATTCAGAATAATAACAATTTCCAGCTGGTTATCGCCTAAGGCAAATAAGGCACGACATTAATGGAAAACAGGTTTTTAACATAGTTAACAATCATAACCTTGTAATTAGTAATATTTCCATTAGTAGTAGAAGTAGTAGTTGTAATTAGTAATTAGAAATAGTAATATTGTAATTTAGATTTTAAATATGAATATGATTTTTTTAAACTTTCTGGACCTGATTAATTTTACCGTGTTTAAATAAAGATTTACTATTTACCATTTAGCATTTACCATTACCATACCATGCCTTAAGTTCAGAGGTTGCTCTTGTAGATCAACAGAACACTTTTCACCAACTTAAGGGACCGTTCATTTTTTACGAGATAGGGGGGGCTGGTGGGTTTGGGGGAGGGGTCACCAAAAAAAATCCGGCCTTAAAGGGGGCCATCCAAAAATAATAAGGGAAAAGGGGGGGGGGGGGGGTCACGTAAAGCATTTTGGTAATACTTTAAGGTGGGATATGTTTATCCCCACAGAAAAAAACAAAGAAAGTTTTTAAATCGGCTACAGACTACAGTTTTAAAGCTATGGAACTTAATGAACCAAAAAAGATTTCTTTTTTTATATTTACTTAATTTTCATCTCTGTATTGTTGGATTTTTTTAATCTTTTTTTATTTTTTTTAAACAATTTTTTCATTTTTTTTTACAACTTTTTCAAATAATTTTTTTTAAAAAGGAATTTTGACATAAGTACAAGTGAGCAGCACATTGCACGTTACGCAGGATTTTAGTCATATCCGGCGCATAATTTTCTGTAGGTGTCTTTCACTGTTCACACCCTAGTTGGAACGTGATTTGTACTTTGTAAAAAATAAGTTCCTTTTATCCATGTTTTTCAAACCTCCTGACGAAGTCTGTGTGATCAGACGAAAACGGTCGTTGAAAATAAGGCAAGTTGACAAGATCTGTTGCTGTGTGCTGCTCACTAGTACTTATTTAAAAATAATACATCTCGATGTGGTAGATTTCAGCAAAAAAGAGGGCAGAGGAGAGGGCAAAGGAAAGCCAGAACGCGAAAGAGAAAAATTATGAAGATTATGCTTGGAAAGATTTGTGTGAAGATCCGATAAAACTAAAAAAGCTCTGAGTGCCAGAGCTAAACAAATATCTCAAACACCATAGACTAGACAAGCAACTGAACAGCACCAAAACTGACAAGGTTCAGGTAATTACCAGACACTGGCTTCTCCAAATGAATCCTGAAGTAACTGACAGATCTACTACAAACAGGATTGAGAGGAAGAGACGAGGCTGAAAATGAACCTTTGCTAGACAGTGATAACGACGACAGCGATAAAGACGACAACGGTGGCAGTAAAAGCAGCGCTGATGAGGAGAATGAAAATGATTGCATTGACTCTGGTGATAGAGACGAGTTGAGGGTTGTCATTTTTGCGTTCATCAATGACGAAGAAGAAGTTGAGAGGCCAGCCATAACACACTCGGGAAGAACCAACAACACAATTGCCATCAACATGCCGTCTGTTCTAACAACATCGGTTCATTACCATGTCACTGCCAGAGCGGCTATACTGGAGATAACCAGAAGATCAGAAATTGATTTTTCTATCTTTGATTCCTCAATGAACTCAGAGCGAGCTGGCACATTTCTTTTTTTGATGATTTTATAGTATACAGTTAAAAGTGACAGATGCAACTGTAGTATGAATTGTAATACCTTGATAATGCCAAAAAGATACTGTGTTACTTGTACAGTATGTATAGCTGGTTTAATTGACAATTTTTTGGGGGAAGGGGGGGGGGAGGTCACCGAAAAAATTTACCTTTATTTGGGGGGTCATGGAAAAAAATTTAATGACGGGGGGGGGGGGGGTCATACAATTTTTTAATGACAGTTCAAAAAATCCCACCAGCCCCCCCTACCTCGTAAAAAATGAACGGTCCCTAAGGGTCCTCGACACGAGAAAGGTTGTCACTTTGTCTGGTAAATTGAGTCTATTAATTGAGAGAAGCAAGATTTAAATAAACTTGATTCACAAGAAGAGAAAAATGATGGCGAATATCACAAGTAACTGAACAAATAATTGAACTAGACAAACTCTCGCGTACATGTACATATCTGAATTTCCTTTATCATACGACTGGTTCACCATGAACAACCTCTCCGCGCTAAAATTTGATAGGACATTCACAAATAACACCATAAAAGACGAGATACGACAAACCCTTACACTTCAGGTCAATTTTATAATCGTCATCTTTGTTAACATCATAACTTGTCCTTTGACAGTTGTGCTCAACGTCTTGGTTATGATGGCCGTGAAACGGAGACCAAGACTCCAAAGCAACGCCAACATCTTGCTGGCCTGTTTAGCAGCAACTGACCCCTTCACAGGGGTGGTAGTACAGCCAACTTTTATCCTTCGAACATTACAGTCAGTCGATGTCATTGGCCATCACGAAACAATCGATCTTAGAGGTTTCTACAACCGCGCTCTTAGCATAGCCCTGGTGTGTTCCTTGCTTCATCTGACATTGGTGACTTTTGAGAGGATAACAGCGATCAAATTCACTATGCACTATTCCTACATAATCACAGAGGAGAATATTAAAAATGCTGCACTCGCCTCTTGGCTCTCTGCTATTCTGTTTGGGCGTTATTATACATATCGATCAGAACCGTGGTCGTTGTACTATTTCTCCTTGTGCCGTTGAGTGTCCTTTTCATTGCGGTTTCGAACGTGATTTTTACCGGGAAACACGTCGCCATCGAAAAAAGATCAAAACGCAACAGCTGCCGCGTGAAGAGGTAGAAAGATTTGTGAAGGAGAACAAAGCTTTCATCACAACATTGTTTTTAGTTGGAGCTGTTTTGTTTTGTTTTTCTCCATCGATTTATGCAATTTTCGTGCTAATGATAACACCGCAGTTGTGGCAGGAATTAAGAGCTTTTGACGTCTGGATTCGCACTTTCGCTATGTTAAATTCACTTCTCAATCCACTCATTTACTGTTGGCGACAAAGAGAGATGCGAAAGTTGTATTCAGATTTAAAGCAAACGCCGCAGTGAATCCCTCGGATTAACTGAACTGACTGAATCCACAAAAAAAAAAAAATGAAAAAATAAATAAATAAATAAATAAATAAATAAATAAAAGAATGTATTTGTCTAATACAATACTGTATAGTAGTGCCTTTATTCTATGTGATTTATGAGTGTACTGCTGTATGCTTGTTTGATTTACTCATTTTTCTTAGGTAGATGTTAGTGAGTACAATTCATCTCTGAGCAAACAGAGAAAAACAAAATGGTTTCCCGTTTCGCTTCGGTTACCGAGAAGCAAATTTTATCGATAAACGAGGCGGCTGTTCCGAAAAACACAAAAATGACAACGAAGTTTGGTTTGACTGTATTTAATGGTAAGTTGTTTAATGTTTGTAAACTCATATCTTAAGACATAAAAAGGTACAATGCCTTGTTTACGTGAACTATCGAGTATTATATACTGACGTTTAAAAAAAATGAAACAATTACTGTTTTGCATCATGGTTTCAACAGCAAGACGAAATCGGAATACCAGTTGAAGAAATGTCACCCGGACAATTAAACAAGTGCCTTCAGAAGTTTTACCTATCCGCAAGAAAGCGAGACCGGAACTTTTACAACAAGAAATCGCTTACCGCGATTCGGCCGGTGCTCGTGCATTAATTTTTTTGTTGCTCACATTGTTAGAAATAAAGCAAATTTTCAATCGGCTAATTATTCAACTTGTGTGGTAATGAAAAATGTGTACTAAAAAGTGCGATTAATTTTAAAAGGATTCCATAAAAATATTGATGGGGGAGAAACAGCTTTTCCGTCTTGAAGTTCTTGTCAAAGGTTATGAATTTTGTTATTTTGTTTTCGTAGTATATTCGGTAAAGAAAGAGCTTGTTTTCCGTAGACGTTTTCCGCTAACTCATATTAGACAGAAATGCATATTTAGAGAATAGGTGGGGTTTGGCTTTCTTCACTTGAAATATCTAGAAATGTGCTCTTTAAGGAACGGATCATAATTTTGCCCAACTCGATCTAGAATCACGTCTACGTCCATCAGGTTCAACTGCGAATTAGAAATTTGTGTGATATAATTTCTCAACCGCCGTTAAATTTAATATTAAAGCTATTCATTTGTAACTCGTCACTTGAGTCACTAGCAGGTGGTGCTAAAGTAATTGGGATCGGTGTTTAGCGCTGTAATAGTTTGAATTCCCTAAAAATGCCCACTGAGCGTCTCAATCTTCGTTCCATACGACTTTGAATGAATTTTAATCTTAGGGCGTGGTAGAAAACTGTCAAAACTGATCGGAATTTTGGGTTACGATGTGCGGTCAAAATTCGAGACCACTCTACAATTTAGAAAACAAATCAAATCCAAAAATAACCAATTAAGAAAGAAATTGTTCTGCAGGCTCTCTGTAGATCCCATACTATTGTGTTGCGATTGAGAGTTGAGTGAACGTACTAGAATATGTATTCAGATCATTTAGAAAATATATTGTAGGCTGTGAAGACATTCAGCACTTCCTGAAACTCTGAAACTTAAATTAAAATATCTTGTTAAGGGACTGATTTCCATGGTTGCTTTCAATTAATTATGGTCAAACTTTTGTCGAAAAAAATATCTAGCTGGTAATTTGCTGGTTAATTTTGCCAAGGAAGCTTTATTAAGGGAATTTTAAAAAGCTCAAAGATGATGATGATGAGATCTAAACAATTTCATCAACATAACAAAGGGCGATTTTAAGAAGGCGGCCCGAGTAGATCAGCTTTCGGCGTATCTGAGATTTAACCAAGCAAGTTACCTTCAAGGTTTTGAACACCTTAGCCGCATTTTTAGAAAATCAGGGGCGTTAGGGTCGTGACTTCACCAAGCCAAATGCAAAATGTTTTGGCTTACATATCAGAGCAATATTAAACGGTTTAGACAGCCCGACCCCTGTAAACGATACAATGCGACAAATTTTCAGACGTTTATGCGACGAGTAACCGAACAGATGCTTACGGATGAGCCGATGCATGTGCGCTTTTATCGATAAAGACAGCTTTTTACTGCACTTGGATTCTTAAACCCCTTGGGGGTAGGTACTCCCAGAAAAATTGGGTGGGGGTGTGCGGCCCGCTTCCTGAAACCCTTACCCTTGGCTATTTCAGACCGGCCAAACTCTGTTATTTTCCCTACACTATTCCAGACCTGACTAAAACTTCGATACCCTAATTCAGACTTATCTCAGACCTATTTCACGTACGAGGGTTGGTGTAAACATAATTTGAGAAGGGCTTTTGTTGGTGATCACATCGCCTAATGATGAAGAAGTAACTTTTTCTAAGAAACATACTAAATTCAAGACTAGAGTGCACAAACCATACCCTATTTCAGACCAAAATGGTCAAAATCGATACCCTATTTCAGACATTTCAGACCAAAACGGCTGAAAAACCATACCTGTTTGGGGCCGCACAGAACAGTTTGGGCGTCGCTTGTCAGGCGCCCAGAAATACGAACTGCACGTATCCGCACTGTATTCAAATTTCAGAGCGTTTCCTCTAAAAAGGGGCATTTATTACTTTGTTCGTGCGTACAGGCGTTAGGGCAATGAGTATACTTCCTGTTTCACTCACTCAAAATTAAATGTCAGTGCCATCTTTGTTAATCAATAAGGGCAGTCTTTGAGTTCTTGTTCTAACCATTTAGTCAATCACTAAAAAATGTTGCCTCCGGCCAAGCCAAAATTGGATGCATTGTACAAAATGCAATGACATATCAAATCATCGCAAAAACGTCGGGGATCCAAAGTATTCCGAGACAGGCAAATAATCCACATATTGCTGAGTCTGATCTTTACCCAGAGGGAATTGCCCTAACATCCTGTTTTAGGCAAACCTCAGACATTTACAACACGTTTTTGGAATCGGAAAAAATTAACCTATACTTACTTACTGTCAAATGTCTATGAATAGAGTGTTAAGTTAAGTGATATACTGAATTCATAACCCCTTTTAAGTTGTTCTTTGCGTTACCATGATTTGCATGTAACTGTGAGCTCTAATGGAGAGCCATCTAGAAATTCTTCCCGCTGTGCTGTTTATTATTTCTGGCGTACAAACCGGTGACATTTTTGTATACCTTTTCATCAGTGATCTGAGGGATAAAATTTTAATACTCCAACTGAGAGCCACTAAAGAAGCAGTTTTCTTCAGTGCTTAGATCTCAAACGTTTTTTTCGAAAAACTGTAAAGGGTCAAAAGTTTCTAAGACACCTTTTTGGTATTCAGTAAACGACAAAGCGACACTACATCGAGATGATGTACAGATTGGTCCTTCCTTCACTACGAAGCGGGCAATTTTTGGTCATACATGCTTGATACATGCTCGAGAATCCGAAGCTTATTAGGCTCCTAGGTTAGTTAGCTAATTCGTCGAGATTAAACAAAATATTTGTCCATTAAAAAGCTACGGTGGCCCACAAGTATCACGGCAAAAGTATTAATTTCATACTGCACTATTTAAAAAATTGCGTCAACATTAACTTTAGTTTAGTAACTTAAGTTTTATGTAAGGAATCTTATTTTTAAACTAGCCAAAATAAAGATCTGGTAACCACTGCAAAGGCTTGTGAACGTCACAGCAAAAGTTTGCGAACGCCACGGCAAAAGTTTGTGAACGCCACGGCAAAAGTTTGTGAAAGCCACGGCAGAAGTTTGTGAAAGCCACGGCAAAAGTTTGTGCACGCCACGGCAAACGTTTGTGAACGTCACAGCAAAAGTTTGTGAACGCTACGGCAAAAGTTTGTGAACGCCACGGCAAAAGTTTGTGAAAGGCGCGGCAAAAATTTGTGCATGCCACGGCAAAAAGTTGTAAAAGCCAAGGCGGAAGTTAATTTTAGAGCGGAAGTGACAATATTAGAGTCAGTTTTGGCCCAAGAGAGACCCTGGGGACAAGGTTTGGTTCAAACACACAAAATGGCGGACGGAGATAGTGAAGAGGTCGCGATTCGCGATTATTTTAACAAAGGATTTACTTATGATGAAATACTTGCTCTTTTGGATAAATACCATGGCGTTAGAATGAGTATAGCTACGCTGAAAAGGCGCTTGAAAGAATACGGTTTGAAAAGAAGAAATGTGGATTACGATGTGGTTTCAGTTCGAGACAAGATCAGATTTGGAAGATTTGGAACACCAAGGAAATTTTAATCCAGCTAGTGAACTAGAATCGGAGTGTTTGTGGTTCTGTTTTGCACCGTTACTGCAGGAGGATATTGAGCAGCTAAAAGAGCATTGGAACACACATTACATTTGAAAGTCAAGACATGATACCGTTTCTGGACGACCAGATTCCTTATACTATTTACCTGAGATTCATGGTGGGGCTATTAACTTGATAGCACATGTTACCGACGACGAGCTACAATATGCCAGAGTGCATTTAGTAGAACAAGCCGAAAGAAATGATTATCAAGAATATTTCCAGTATGTTACTACCACTTGTGACTTACAGAGGCCTCGCAGTTGGAGGGAAGGCCTCGAGTTATACAACACATTATTGGACTGTGCATTCAACGGCTCTTAAATGATTTACTCACTTAACACCGGCAAGTGTGATTACCTGAAGATTAAATGGCCTCTGCTCATGGGTAAAGGGATTTAAGGTGGCTCGTAACAGTTTTTCGACCGAGGGAGGTCTGGAAAGAAATACGCGCGTCCTCGCGCGAAAGCCTAACAGCGCGCGAGATTTAAAGTCTGAAAATCCAAACAAACATGGCGGTCCGGCGAGGGATTTTTCACTTTTCAAGTACCTGGTACTTACGTAGCCTAATAGTGAGACGTCCTATCAAAGCGAATGTGCTATTGTCCGAAAGGTTGTTGTTAAATTGTCCGTTTCAAATAGAAAAAAATGCTTTCAAAAAAACACTGGGTGACAAGAAAATTAAGCGAGTTTCTATCGCTGAGAGCGATAAGTTTGTAAACAGGGGCGAGGACGGAAAGAGCCGAGAAGGAAGCGAAGAAGAAATAAGAGCTTCGTATTCCCTTTTTTTTATGGGGGTAATTGTCAGTTTTATGTTGTCCCTTTTCTCGGTTGTCAATGCTGCCGGTGGCGACGACGAAGAAGGGAAGGAAAACTTGCTCCGCTATAGGGGACGCTTCATGTCACGACAAAAAACTTGCTTTTTAAACAACCTTGCTAAAGCAAAGTTAAAACGCCCAGTCGAGAAAAACACCCTTGAAAACGAAGAACCAGAGACAAAGAGAGTGACAAGGTCAAAAACGGTAAGTTGTAATAAACTAATTATTTGTGAACAGCTACATGTTTTGAAACGAAGTACAAGATTTGCCTAGCTCGAAATCAATTTTTCGTGCAAAGAATTTCAGGCTAGCATAACAGTGCGTCAAAAAATATTGCTTACTTTTACTATAAAACCGCACTTAAGTGACAAGTATGTATTTCCACTGCAAGAATATATTTTCCAGCTGAATATTGATTAAGTAGCGGAAACAAAAGTGAAAAATACGGCGTAAGCTGTTTCCTATGCGGTCCGCATGCTGCCCAGGAATGTGACTCGCTGCAATTCTTTTGTGTATTACCCCACAATAAATTTAGTTTCATCCCAACACCTCTCTCATTTCGTTCAAAAAAGGTACAAAATGGAGAAGAAAAGTTAGGCACAAGGCTAATAAACTTAGATGTGTTGAGGAAAGCCCTTGGTTCTTGTTCACAATGTCAGAAGGGCAGGTTCAAATATCTCTAACAAACTAAACAACAGAAATGTTTTACAAACGCTCGATTTTTCCTTAAATTTGTGATTCATCACCAATAAAAAAAGAAACAGACATAATGGGCTCACTACATATAGGTAAAATTTAGAAACTGTTATTATTCATCAATTTATATGGTTTATAACATTAAATGAACACACACAGCCATGAAAATCAACAAATCAAAATAACAATAACTTTATTACAATATTTCATTCTAGTGCATGGTACTACCAAGAGTACTAAGCATGGATAAAATGCAATAACATTAAATAGATAAGGTTGTTCAGAAGTCTAAATGAACAATTTCAACTTAGCTTTTCAAGTGCTGAAATATCTCTATTACTTGTTTACTTTATTCTAGGCCCCTTGAATATGGAGAATATTATCTATGAAGAAACAAGAGGACTGAGTAGTGTATTTCATATTAAGTGTAATAGTTGTTGGCAGCTGAATACAGTTAATACATCAGAGCAGCACAGAACAGGCAAGCGAGGTCCCCTGGCAAGTGATATTAACACAAGGGTTGTGCTAGGCTCTTTACATGCAGGCATTGGTCAAACCCAGCTCAACAATTTTTTGTCAGTTTTAAACATTCCCTCAATAAACAGTGTTCTCTTTAAAAGACGGGAAAGGGAAATTGGAAATGCTACTGAGATGGTTGCCAAAGGCAGCTGCATGGCCAGCTTAGACATTGAGAAATTAGCATATGAAAACTCAAAAACAGAAAAAGATGATTTAACAGACATAGCAGTTTCATATGACATGGGATGGCAAAAAAGAGGTAAAGGCCACAACTCCCTGACAGGGCATGGAGCGGTTATGGGTCCTATTACAGGAAAAGTTTTGTTGTTTGCCACAAGATGTAAAACCTGCAGGGTGTGTGACACCAGCAAAAAGATGGGCAAAACTGCAAGAAATCATGACTGTAGAAACAATCATACTGGTTCGTCAAAATCCATGGAGAGAGAAGTTGCATGCCAGCTTTGGTGTAGTGCCCCTGATGCTGGAGTTAAGTATTCAACATACATTGGTGATGACGACAGCACCACTCTGGCTGACATCAACAATAAGGTTCCATATAATGTTGAAAAATATTCTGACATTATTCATGCAAAGAGGTCCCTAACTACACGTCTATACAACCTGAAGGATAGATTTAAAGTTCCAAACTGTTCAATTTTTGAGTTCAAAGGTTATTAGTTATTTTTCAAAATGTTTTAGCTACGCCATATCCCAAAATGTTGGAGATCCTCAGAATTTAAAAACAAGCTTAAATTGCATTGTGCCTCATGCATTTGGAAATCATTCAATGTGTAACCCTTCATGGTGTGGATACAAACAGAGTCCTTGTGGTTATAAACACAGTGATTTGCCATATGGAAAGGATTTACATGGTGAGCCATTGCAAAAGGCCTTAACAGAATTGATGTCTGAGTATACCACTGATGTTGTTATCAATAAGCTCTCTCCTGGTGCTAATTCTCAAAGAAATGAATCCCTAAACAACACCATTGCATCCAAAAATCCAAAAACACATTTCTACGGAGGCAGCGAAAGCAATGACTTCAGAGTTGCTTGTGGAGTAGCTCAAAAGAACCTTGGTTACAATTATGTTAGTACAGTGCTAGAAGCTCTCAACATTGAATCTGGTCATTTTTGCAAGTCTCATAGTGATGCAATGGATAGAAAAGTGTACGAAGACAGGAAAAGAAAATCAACCAAACAATTCAAGTACAGGCGAAATCAGCTCCACAATCAAAAATCTTCCCAAACAATTCTCAAAGAAGCTAAAGAGGGAACTACATATGCAACATCTGTTGGTTTAAACTTAGATCCTCATATAAAGCAGCCAGCACCTAGACCACTGGCTGACTTGGATCACCTCCTGGAAAGCATTACAGTCACCGAGTTAAAGCAATATGAAAACTTGGTATCACCTTCCTTAACAAAGCCTAATCAAGCTACACTAAAATTTGATCCTTCTAAAGCTTACTTTTTTGTTGTTTTTGACACTGAGACAACCTGTACTGGAAGAAACGCTGAAATTTGTCAGTTATCTGCGACTGATGAAACAGGACTCAAAATTTTCTCTTACTACATTCTACCTTCAGGAAATGTCAGTAATGGAGCTTCACGTGTCAATAAACTGTCTGTAAGAACTATAAATGGAAACAGGAGACTGTACAAGGAAAATCAACCGGTTGAAACCGTTATGTACACTAGATCACGCACTACAGAAATTTCTGACCTTCCTTGGCAATGTGAAGTATCCAGTCAACAGTGAGTTTCTCATCATTTTGATTGGCCACAATGCCTCCGTTTTTGACACTCCGATACTGCTTCGCAAGAGTAATACAGAGTTCCATTCTAAACTAAGACAATTAAACGCTTGTTTCGCCGACAGTCAAATTCTTGTAAAGCAGCTTATAAAAGAGAAACACCCAGCACTGCAGGTTCCATCAGGGGGTTTCTGCAAATCAAACCAGTCTAGTCTTTACAATCAACTCTGTCAGGAAGATTTCGACGCCCATGATTCTTTGGAGGATGCAAAAGCACTACGAAAAATAATTTTTCAGTCACCACTCAAACTAAACAAAGAAAAAATTATAAAATTATCATCTGTAACAGCTATTTCGCAAGCAGTTGACAGCATGTTGTACTTTGATCGGCGCCATGAAATCCTCCAAACCTTCAACGGTAAACTCTTCAACTCGAATGGCGATAATGGCATCATCAAACAATCCATGGCTTTAACCATTGCTGGAACTGGCCTTTCGTACCCAAACCTGGCTGAACTGTACAAAAAGTTCGGGACGAAAGGCTTGCTAGCGATCCTGAGCATGCCACCTTCGCAGTCAACATCAAAGCGACCTCGTGTTACACGAACGAAGCGAATTCTCGCCGCCATCGCAGAACACTTTGAGAAGACAATTCCAAACACGGACTGACCGTTTTCATCGACGTTAAATGGTAATTTTTATGTTAGTGTCATTCAAGCTTTATAGAACGTGAATATTTACGTTCGAAGAGCAGGTAAAAACTCGAACCCAGCTATCTAGCGGTCAGCGGAATGTAACGCGCGTGCGCAGAGTCTCATCTTGCAAGGTCAAGATTTTTTTAGCGTGGGAATCTCGCGCGGAGTTTGGTGTTACCCACGAATGTAATAACGCAAAAACGAGTTCGGTGACCCCTATTTTTTTTAGTAGGAAACGAATTACCTAATAAACTAGAAGGTGTCTACAAAAAATTAAAAAATTCTGTGGAGAATTTTTTTAACAATTTGGTAGATGTGATTTTTTGCGATTTGCGAAAAATTTCTTCCACAGAATTTTTTTTAATTTTCATATGTTAATTCTTGAAGTGTGCTAAGTTGATCCCACCCAAAAAAATATAGGGTCACCGAATTCATTTCCAAGATAAACTACGATTAATGCCAAAAAAGGGTTCAACTTCCTGTGACGTCATTCGACAGAGCCACCTTAAAAAGAGTTGCAAGTATTGTAAAAGGCAAGTGAAAGAGTTGATCTAATACTGTGCCAAAGCTGATATCTGGAAAAAAATTCAAAGGCAGAAAAAAAGATCCGTATGCTTTGGCAATGTGTGAAATGAGAAACTGTTATGAGCCACCTTAAGGGATCATTCATTCTTTATGGAGGAAAGGCTGGTGAAATTTGACAGATGTGATATATATGATATCCTCCTCCCCCAAAAAAGATAAAGTATAGGTATTGAAACTTGTATCAAGCTGAAGGTAAAAAAAATATCACATAAAATCTGCCAAAACATGTTTTTAAATTATATTGTAAAATAAATTCAATTTTCACAATTGCTGGAACATTCTACCTGTTCAGACCTAAGATTTAAGTGATAATAATAAATGCTGGTACATTGATTAACTGTTTATTGATGGGATGTGATTGGTAGTGGGGTAATAAGAGTTGCATTCTGGTAGAAATTTTGCACTATACTGCATAATTCGACACTTAGAAGTAATTATTTTGGGTGCCTCCTCCCTTACACAGCAAATTTTTCTGATGCCCTCAACCCTTGAAGCCATACTTTTTTTGGGTGCCAGATGACCTACCACATTTCCTGTTCCACAGTCATTGAGAATATCTTGAAAGAAGTCCATGATGTCCTCTTCAAAGCATCGTCTTGATGTGCCTTCCCGTGAATAATGAGGCTCCAGAAGTGAGAAGAGGTAGTCAGCATCAGGAGTAACATCTTCCTTGAGATCCCCAGCAACAAAAAGAGGCTGACAGACAAGTGGATTCTGGATAATCATTTGATCCAGGCCATAACTACTCAAACCGAGCATGAATTCTTTCATGTAGAGACATCTACGGGATACAAAGCTCACTTGTAAAGACCTGATAATGGCATCCAAATTCTCCTCTTTGATAGCACCTGTGTATCCATTATCAATGATAAGATCTGTGTGCTTTTGGCAATCAGATCTGACCTCTGAAAGCAGCTGCTTTTCTTTAAATGTCAGATTTTCTTCTCCAATATTCGTCATGTCAAATTTTTTAAATGTTGCTTCATAGGCACACTTTTCAAGGAAACAGAGGGGTTGGCCTCCCTGAGCAAGTGAGACAGCAACAATTTCTCCACATGTTCGAAAACCGCCATTTTGTACAAGAAAGTTCCTTCCGGCTTCCGCTTCTAAAATCAACTTTCGCCGTGGCTTTTCAGTTCAAACGCCGTGCCGTTCACAAACTTTTGCCGTGGCATTCACAAACTTTTGCCGTGGCGTTCACAAGCTTTTGCCGTGGCATTCACAAACTTTTGCCGTGGCGTTCACAAACTTTTGCTGTGGCATTCACAAACTTTTGCCGTGGCGTTCACAAACTTTTGCCGTGGCGTTCGCAAACTTTTGCTGTGACGTTCACAAACCTTTGCAGTGGTTACCAGATCTTTATATTGGCTAGTTTAAAAATAAGATTCCTTACATAAAACTTAAGTTACTAAACTTAAGTTAAAGTTGACGCAATTTTTTAAATAGTGCAGTATGAAATTAATGCTTTTGCCGTGATACTTGTGGGCCACCGTAAAAAGCAAACTAAAAATAAATAATAGGAAAGAAAGGAAATCTTATTTACATCTGAATGAACAGATTATACTTAATATTGCTACTTAATGGTAAAGTCTTGATCATTGAGCTACGTAGAACACGTTCAAAAACAGGAGAGAACAACGAGTACTTTTATACTCAAACTTTTAGGCCATAGCATTGATATTTTTGTGAATTAGTTATGACACTGTGCGGGTTTTTACTAGCACTCCGTTTATTCAATTCAGTGAGTTGGCCTGGTTGAGATGAGACGAGATAAAAGAGCTTTTAAATTGCTCAAAAAGGCGGGCGTATTTTCCAAGGTGAGAAACTAGAAAACAAACCCGGCCGCACGCACAGGTAAGCCGGCTTCTCAAGAACATACGAGAAGTATTAGGATAAATTCTTGCCACACGGGTTGACCCTCAGCAACTTGGGAACCAGTTAATTACGGTGTGTGACATCAGTTCGCGTTCATCTTACTATTTAAAAGCAGACAGAAATATACGGATCAATTAAAGTACAAAAACGCCCGAGTTAAAAGAACAAGCCCCCTTTAAAATCGTCTACAAAATAAAAGACCAACCGATGAACTAAAAAATGTTGTTTGATAGGAAACACATTGGATTAATAACCGCGAGTTCAAAAGCTAGACCTTTACTTTATATATTACAAAAAGGTGGACTAACAGGACGTTTTCCTTTTCAACTGAGTGAACTGGGCCACCCATGTTGGTTCAAATCAAGGATGATTTTCAGAAATTAGGTGAGGCTACACAGACTAAGGTATGTGACGCTTCCTGTAGTTTTATTTCTGCTTACGTCAGTTTCGCGTTATTATATCAAAAGCCATGAAAATCGTTTGCGGTTTTTTGTTGATCTTGAAGGTAGCGGAGCGCGGAGGTACTAATCAGTTTCATGGATATTCAAATAAAACTTGACACATGCCGGCCGCTTTGAATAAAGTTTCTGGAAAAACAAACTGACAATTCTCAAACGATGTAATTGATGTAATCTATAATATCTACCACCATCAATACATGCAACATGAAGAAGTCATGTTTTGGAGTTGTCAGTTTCAACCAGCTGTCGAAGGTAAGGAAGGTCAGGAAGTGTTCTGCGGAAATAAAAATGAAACTGCGGTTTCCCGCTTTCGGCACCACCCTCCGGGTTTTGATTGGCTCGTTTTCGTGTTTGCGTAATATATAGATTTAGCCAAGCCTAAAAGCGAAGCTCCACGATTATTATTTTTTACTGGTATTGAACAACACCGCATGGCTTTCCTTGCGCCAATATTTTGTGTTTAGAGCAGTCAACAGGAATAGACTGTGGTTCAAAAACCTCAAAATGTTACAAGGAAACAATACAGTCGACGCGTGTGTTTGTTCGAAAACAAATTTAGCAATCTAAGAATGATCAAATATTTTTATCCAAAATCGTTGGAAGAGCATGGTTGAACGTTCAGCCACCTCTCACAATAGTGCATTAAATGGCTTTCCATGTTTGATTGAGATCAAACATGTTCATCCAAAATTTCGCAGTTACGAACAAATGTTTGATCGTCTAGCCACCCCAACAAACAAATCGTACACAAACGGTAAAAAGCAACCAAATAAACCACATAACGTCGAAAATTTCAGCGATAATACGCAAAATCATTTTTTGGACTCACTTGGTCCGCTGTTTGGTCAAACATTGTTATGCGTTTAGCCACAAAACGTTATGTGTGAAAAACACGATGTTGGATGAAAATGTTTGATCTTTTGCCGGGGCTTAACAAACATATTTCGTAGAAAAGAGAAAAACGAAAACAATCCTGATAGTTTGGATAGGTAATCGCATGGGGTCGAGTAAAATTAAGGATTAATATCACTTGTATTTTCAGAAATTTGCTGAAATTGCCCTCGTAGCGCAAAACATGAGAGATACTTTACGAAGGACTCATTGCGATTACGTGTTAATAACATAAGGGCAAACGTTTCTTTCAGTTCTTATAACTATAGAAACACTGACGTCAAAAAAAACATGCCACAGTCAGCCAAGCGGAGGAAAACACTCGTTCGCTTGCAAAACAACAAACAAACAATTCGACTAGCTACTTCTTTGTGTCCAAAACGAGTAGATTTGTATTTTTATCCGGTCGAGACAAAAATCCAAGTTTCATTCCTGAACAAAAGTAATAACGATTAAACCTCAAATGCTAACCTTCAATTGATTTAAGTTACTTGTGTTGTCGAGCTTTCTACGACTTGAAAATATGCATCGATCCATTGAAGCAAAACCACGCATCTACAAAAATAGCAAACGGTTTGTCCAAAGAAAGAACTTCTTCCACCAAGTTTGAGCTACTCGTTCCTCCCATTAATGCCGGTGAATTGTTAAGTGAACTTTCGTGGTGAGCTGCAAGATGCCGCGGTAAAGTGAACAAGCTCAGCCCTTGAAGCGTTAAATCATTTTGTTTTTCAACCACACAATCCGGGCGCCAAACAACTGGATCCAAAATTTAAGAATTTCCTGAGGAAATGTTTTGCTCTTCCAATTTATCAGTTGAAAATTCACCTTCCGGAGTATCTTTTAAGACGTTCTTGATTTTCATGCCTTTTACGTGAATTAAAAGAGAGAGCTTCGAAAATGAAGTTGTTGTGCTCAAAATGAAGAAACCAACTGAATGTGAAACCTCGAGCCGCAGAAGGCGCGCGAAAAATTAAGCCTCGTTTTGGTTTGGGTGTCCCACACCTGGCTTGAGCCTGCGATCCAATCGAAAACCAGTACCTGGTCAGCGGTCAACTTAAAAAAAAACAGCTGACCTCGATGTGGTCTTAACGTGAGTCCCCGATATGGTCACGTACTACTGGTCAGCGGATACCTTGTTTTCACAGGTGTCAATTGGCCGTAAATTGACGTCCAATATCAAAAGATGAACACAAAAAGATGTACACAAAACGCGGGTTACAACATACAATTAATGGGACATTTCACATCGCATACATGGAGGGGAGGACGTACGCACGTACGTACGGTGACCAAAACCACATTTTCTCCAGGAGATGGGTTATCATAGCGGAGCTCCGCGGAGCACCATACCTATAGAAACCCGTCAACTGCTTTTCTCATAATAATCTTAGCTAGCGGTATTGCTCGTGGGCGCGTACGCACGACGACGACGGAGTCGCCCAATAATTAATAATATCCTAATAATAATCGTAATAATCCAACATGGCGGCTATACTCCACCTGGCCAACCTGACTGCCCTGACAAGCTAGTTTACAGCGTACGTCTTTGATACTAGACATTCCTCTTATAGCCAATTGACACCTGTCGAAACAAAGTATCCGCTGACCAGTGTCACGTGACCATATCGCGGGCTCAAGTTAAGAATTCATCAAGGTCAGTTGTTTTTTTTAAGTTGACCGCCGACCAGGTACTTGCTTTCGATTGGAACGCAGGCTCAAGCCAGGTGTGGGACACCCAAACCAAATCGAGCGCGCTTTCTGCGGCTCGTAATTTCACATTCAGTTGGTTTCTTCATTTTGAGCAAAACAACTTCATCTTCTTCGATGGAAGTTTGTCTTTAAATTCGCGTAAAAAGCAGAAAAATCAAAAACTTGTCAAAAGATACTCCAGAAGGTGAATTTTTAAGTGATGAAAAGAAGGGCGAAAGATTTTTCTCAGGAAAGGCTTCAAATCTGGATTGATTGTGCGGTTGAAAACAGTATAATTCAACGCTTCAAGGGCTTTCACTTTACCGCGGCATCCTTCATCTCACCAAGAAAGGTCACTTAACAGTTCACGGTATTAATGGGAAGAACGAGTAGCTTAAACTCTGTGGAAGAAACTCTTTCTTTGAACAAACCGTTTGCTATTTTTGCGGATGCTTATTTTTGCTTTACTGAAGCTTACGTATTTTCAAGTGGTAGAAACCTCTACAACACAGCGCAGGAGAGTGAGGTAAGTAATAGTAATTGGACCGAGTGGAGTACAATTCAGGGAGTAATCGCGCGAGTAATTTCAAAATCAGACGAGCGCGAAGCGCGAGGCTGATTTGAAAATACGAGCGCGATTACTCCCTGAGTTGTACGACACGAGGTCCAATTACTAATTAATCGTATCCATAACAAATTTCGAGGTCCAATTACTAATTAATCGTAACTATAACAAATTTCGGAATTAAAAATTTCTTTTGGGAAGGTCTTTTGAGCGAAAACGTCTGTAGCGCTTTCCATATGTTTTGAAAACTACAGGAAACGTTTGCAAAGGAAGCCATTAAAGCGCGCGTAATTGACGTGAAAATCACGTGGGTATCCAGTTACAGGTATCCAATTACAAAAAGTTCAAATTGGATACCTGTAATTGGACACCCACGTGATCGCGCGCCGATTACCAATCACGATCGAGAATTTTGTTATAGATACGATTAATTAAATAAATAGAAGCTTAACATTTGGTTTAATCGTTGTTACTTTTGTTCAGAAATGAAACTTGTATTTTTCTCTCGAATGGATATAAATAACAATTATCTCTACTCGTTTTGGACGCAAAGAAGTAGTTGAATTGTTTGTTTGTTTTGTTACATTGTTTTCTTTGCAAGCGAACGAGTGTTTTTACTTGGCTTGGCTGACTGTTTTTCGAACCTTGTGCCTCAACAGCGTTAAGAAACTTTTGCCCTTATCTTATTAACACGTAATCGCAATGAGTCCTTGTAAAATTAAGGATTAAAGGCAGAAACTCAAGCTCGAGTGAAAAAAAAAGTCAATCAAATGCATGTGCATGTGCACATCTCAAAATCTGAAATAAAGTTTCAAAATGCTGTCCAAAATGTCTAAAACCAGAGCGCTTCACTCGTCATTTGAAAAAACTTTTAGAGATCTTCGTCGAAGGCGGCCTGTAAACAACAATTAAGTTTCGCCGTCTATAAACACGTCGTCTTAATTTGTTTGAACCGGTAAGAATCAGCGTTTGGATGTTAAAAACAGCGAAATGGATTGACTGGCTGGCTGGCTTTGATAAATTTTATAGTGGACGGGTCTGCGAGATAAATGCTCGTGTGGTTTGGCAAGCGCTTTCTTCGTTAACTGGATGATGTTTTGCCACTGAGAATCATTAATTGAAGAAGGTTCTTCGGAAGACATGGGAAGTAACAGTAAGCCAAGGAAAGATTTTGTGGGAAATGGCTCCATTATTCAGCTCTGTCGCGTTCCGAGTGATTGCTGTCTCAGTGATTCCTGTTCACTGCTCTTAACGATCAGGTGCGGACGTCTTTTTTGTCTTTTCTACGGACATTTATGTCTAAATTTAAAGATATTTATGTCAAAAGAAATACCGATTTTCTAACTTAATCAGTACAGGCTATTTTCATTACTAGCTAGTCTTGTTTAATTTCTCCACCTTTTCCTTCTTCGAGCAAACACTCGCATCGTACTTTGTTCACTTGTAGAGTTTTCTTTATCCGCTTTTGAATTCCTTACGCTTTCATCTGAAAGTAGTTAGGACTCAAGAATGTCTATCTTTTTTTTTTTTTGCAAACGTTTGCTATCGAAAACCCTTTGTTTTCCCCACTGCTGCTCAATTGTTTTGAACACAAATTAAACTGGCCCAAATAAAGCCATGCGAAGTTGCTCGGTGAGATTGTGCAGCTCCGATTCTAGGCCTGGCATGGCTAAATATATATATAGCCTTCAGCTTTTCTTTTTATAATCGCCACATAACAGACTGGACGGTGTTCCATCGAACATCATGCATGCACCTTCTTTAAGCAGTTTTAAGTCCTATCTATTACATTATTTGTGTCAATTTTATATCAGATGTAGCTTGTGAATGACAAGTATGTAATTTAATTAGGTTAGCTTTGGATTGTATTTAAATTTTACTTCTTAACTTTTAGTGTCAATCTCAAATCAGGGGTGACTTGTAAGAGACAAGTATTCGATTTAATTTGATTAAATTTCACTTCTTAGTTTTTAGAATGTATAATACTAGGTAATATTCTTTGTATGGGAATTTAGTTTCTCCCAATTATTCTCCAGTCATACACTTTTTTTGTCCTGTATCAACTTAGTTGTATTCGCATGACAAAGTATTATTAAACTTAAAACTTAAAATTAAACTTAAAGTAAGCTCTTTCTCATCAATGTACATATCCTTTGGACTTCCTTCTCCTGCATACAGTCTTTCAGTTAATTTTATTTGTAGCTGGTCACACTAATCTTGTGGGATGTTTGAATGTGAGACTAGTCCTTATCTTTCTTGCAAAATAGAAAATCAAGTTAATTGACGAACACGGATTTCCAGCACTTTTGCTTTGATGAATCATTACCTTAAATCCTCACACTACATTGTTAGTGGTATCAACCAAATGCCCAATATTTTATTATCAAGTTGCTTGGTCTTGCACTTGGCTGGCCAGAAAAGCAGCTGGATTTCTTTTTGAAAACACTGTAGGTGCATTGATTGATGAGCTTAATGTTAGCAAGCAGTTTTTTTGTGATAGTAAGGTCAAGAAGTAATTGATCAGAGAAATATCTTGGTCTTAATTCATATTTTACATTTATTGATTTCCATGTATCTTTCTTTCATTTTTTTTTTTAAGGCATACATATATCCAGAGGATACACAATTTCTGATTTCCGACTGTCTCATGGGAGGCTGTGGATAATTGAAATTGCATTCGTTATGAAGTGATGATCTGAATCACTATATATCTGAATTGTGATACCGATTCAAAGGAGCAATCACCATGCAGACTTCTCCACCAATTTCTAGTGGCTCTAAACCATAACTAAGTAGCCTACAGTTGAACGGGGAAACAGACCTGTCCTTAGGTATTGCTCTAAGATGTTAAGAAATGTTTTGTTTTAAAAATTTATAGATGCAGACTAGAGTTGCAGGTTCTTTCTTACACAAGGTATTAAAACCTAAGTCAAAATTTTTATTTTGCTTTTTTAACATCTCCAAACTCAATTTGCAAAGGAATTTTTATTACCTTACTCAATAGAACACTTGTTTTAGGAGGGGTGGGGAGTCCAAATCCGTAAAAGGGGGTTCATATTTGCTAGCAGTTCTGGACTAGGGTGTCCAAATCTGATCCACAAGCAGATCTGGACTGGACTGTGCAAATCCTCGGGGGGTCCAAATCCACTGTGCCACTGGCTCAGATCACCTTTCCATAGTATTTTTTACAGCATTGGGTCTGTAGCTTGAGTGAGGTCAGATGGGTGATATGACAAGCAGACTATATGTAAATGCCAGTAGAAAAAGAATGCTTTTGGAGCTTTTAGCCTTGGTTAAATATATATATTATTTTCTTAACCATGGTGCTCCGCTATCGTGATTGGCTTGTTCTCGTTTGTTTGGGTTTCATGGCAGTAATGTGATCTTGAGCGCTTGGCGATGTTTAGATACCCATAAAGTAATCTATCCCTTTCAGTGAAATAAACAGTCAATACACTGTCCATGATAATTGCTTTAAAGGCCTGTTCAAACGCACTATACACGCACTATACAACACTCGACTTTGTATGATCGACATTGTATAGCGTTGTTGGTTTTAAAGCTCAAGACATTATATTTGACACTGTGACTGAATTTTTCTACAGATGAAATGTAAAAGCCACAAACACTTACGTGTTTAACATACGAAGTCTTCATAGTTTACCGCAAGTGCTGTGAAATCACAGTTTTTAGCTATTTTATGCTGCGTAAAAAGCTAAAACTTGAGTTGTATTAGTCGTTGAATAATGATTTCGGTGACCTTGCAAAGCTTCTGTATTTCCGATGAACCGTTAAAGCATTCAGAATTAATCGCGTTTCTCACCGTAATAACATGAGTCGAGGTTGTTATAACGCGAGCAAAGGATGTAAACAACCGGCGATCAATCAACGCCATCTTGGCGCCTCAATATGTGACAGTTCTATTGCTTTTCTTTTTTCGGGACAGTGTCCCTTTAAGCGCCTTCTTCTATTTTCACGGATGGCATTAGCGACCATAACAAGCTCCGAATTTGCACAGTGTTCGTTTCGACGCGACATATTATTGAGAGGGAAAACACTCAAAAACAGAAATATAACAAAAAATAAATGAATAAACAAACTGCACAAAGGATGTCTAAGGCATGCAAACGAGAGTAAAAATCAGTTTGTTGTGTTTGGTTTTACAGCAGCAGATAAGGCGATCGCTGAGCTTTTAAACACACGATCGAGATTACATGTACTACCTGCGTTTTTATTTCAGGGGCACCCAACGAGCCAAATCAACCAAAAGCTGTAGAAAGGCATTTTTAAGTACCTCATGGTGTTTGAAGTCTGTTTAAAGTGATGTTTTCATTAGCCAGAAGAAGTTCATCTGTTCGGATTCCCTAGCTGAAATTTTAATTTCCCGAAAATGTTAGGGAACAAAATCTTCCTTTGAGAAAATGCAAGCTGAAATGAAACTTTCCACGAACTTTCTAGGGAACTATTTTCTTTCCGAAAATGGTAGCTGACGTTTTTGACCGCCAAAAACAGCAATTATGACCTTCCCGAAAACCGTAGGGGCTATGATTTCCCAATTGCGAATCTTTTAGGCCACGTTTTAGTTACGAAAATGCGAGTGCACTCTTTATTCGACGCCGAAAACCCAAGGCGAATTACCCTCCACCGAACAGATATCTACCGAAACTTGTGGTTGGGTGCCCCTGTTATTTAAACCCTTCGAGGGGTGCCCCTGTTATTTAAACCCTTCGAGGTTTCTCCAGCTAAAAGCATTACTTATCGCTTATCCGATTTTCAACATGTTACGGAAACGTCATGCGCCAGTACCGGTCAGCGGTACTTAGTTTTGTCATGCTCACGTATTCGTTGGGGCCCGTGTCTTTTTCTCTCGTGAGTCGCCATCTTGTATTGTAACTCGACTCGTGTGTTAGATTTGCTCATTAAACTACTGGCGTGGTGGCAGCGGTCAGTCGAATTCATGTCCAAGTCTTCCTTTAAAGAGCCTATAAACCAAAGTCAGCAACTGTGGTAAGTCTAAACCTCGAAGATTTTCGTTGTTAGAGCACGACCGATACCGTAAACATGGCTAGTACTCACCGAGCACCGAAACAGTGGTGTTTGTCAAAGTCAGAAACTA
>JAEMWC010000493.1:617500-622500 GCA_016490735.1 Pachyseris speciosa
AGGACAGACGTTTTGTTTCTCTGCTTTCCCGTTAACCCTTTTTTGCTTCGCATATCCCTTGTTCCTTTTTACATGAGAAGAGAGAGATTACGCCAGTACCGGTCAGCGGTACTTAGTTTTGTCATGCTCACGTATTCGTTGGGGCCCGTGTCTTTTTCTCTCGTGAGTCGCCATCTTGTATTGTAACTCGACTCGTGTGTTAGATTTGCTCATTAAACTACTGGCGATGTCCATTCAGACGCAAAAATTGATCTTTGTGGTTCACATTGTCCTGAAAACTTCAGAATCAATTATTTTTCACGTCGAGGATTTTTTCTAAATCGTCGGTGAGGACAAAGAAATAATTCGTACTTTTCGGAGAAAAAACGGTGTTCAGCTTACGATTCCGCGAAAACCCGTCTCTGTGCTAAAAAGGGAAAAATTGGAACACGGCACAGTCAGCTGATCTGCATTTTTCTTAAAACCCTGCTTTAAAGTCTTGTCATTCTAAGAGGGCAGATGTTCTTTAAAAGCACAATTTAAATCGACTTTTCAAGTGGACAGCAATGTCATCAGTACCTTTAATCAAAAGCAATACAGTGTTTGATTGGATAGCTTGAGAGGCACAATTTTCGTTTGCAGTTTTCTTCTTTAAGGCACAGAGATAATAAAGAAAAGAGCATTAAGCCTGGTTTCCATATGATCGTCCGGATCGTCCCGATCGTCCCAGTCGTTTCCAAAAATTTCGAAACGATCGGGACGACTGAGACGATTGCTGGTTTCCATATGATCGTCTCGATCGCTTCAAACACTTGTTTTCTGCCGCCATTTTGAAATGGAGCACGTGAAATAAGAGTGATGACTTCTGGGATAGCCTTCGATCGTCCCGATCGTCTCAGTCGTCTGAGAGCGTTTCCATATGATCGCTTCAAAATTTACACGATCGTCCCGATCGTCCGGATAGAACTCAACTCTATCCAAGCGATCGAGGTCGTCTCAGTCGTCCGGGTCGTTTGCGATCGTCTGGGTAGCGTTTCCATATGATCGTCCCGATCGTCTGAACATTTTTTTGAGACGACTGGGACGATCCGGACGATCATATGGAAACCAGGCTTTACCGAGGAAAAACTTGTGTTTAACGCGACATTGTTGTCAGTGTTTTTCTCACTTGGTATCACTTAGGCCCGGAACAAACTGAACGCATTCAAAGATGTACTTGGTACGAGAGAGCCTTCCATTGTCCTAACGCGAGTTGTATTCCATTCATTTCTACCAACAAGAAACAATTATCGAAAAGAGAAGCTATCTTATTTCAAACTGGACGAAAAGTACTTTGCTCTTAAATGTAAAAATTTTTTTTTAACTGGCTGCCTGGAATTTTTAACTCTAAAGATATGTCAGTTAGCTAGCACCCCATCACCTGATATAATAATGTAAATTCTGTTTTTCTTTTCATTTCAAATTCCAGTCTGGGGTGAAATAAACACTTTCCGCTGACTCAAGGGTCCTCGATCCACGAGAAAGGTTGTCATGAGCTTCAAACTTGAAAACGTCACGTTGTCAAGTAAATTGAGTCTATTAATTGAGAGAAGCAAAATTTAAAGAAAATTCAAATAAACTCTCGAGTATATATCTTGAAAATACCACTTCATCGCCTCGAAAAAGATCCTCAGAGATTCAGTATGCTTAGAAAACTGCAGAACAAAGAAAAGTGAAACGGAATACTCCCAATGAACACTTTCATAAGTTTGGAACAGAGTCAGCTATTGTAATTGAAAGATGGTAAAACACATGCAAGGCACGTAAGCCCACTAACACTGATATCTGCAAACAGTAAAGACATCAACTTCAATTTGCTAAGACGGTCAGCTTTACCATACGACTGACTTGGTGTCAGCATGACCAACCTCACTGCGCTAAATTCTAACTATAATAACACATTCATAAATAACACCATGACAGACGAGGCACGACAGACTCTTACAGTGCAGGTCAATTTCATAATCGTTCTCGTCATTAACATCATAACTTGTCCTTTGACAGTTGTGCTCAACGTCTTGGTTATGATGGCCGTGAAACGGAGACCAAGACTCCAAAGCAACGCCAACATCTTGCTGGCCTGTTTAGCAGCAACTGACACCTTCACTGGGGTGGTAGTACAGCCAACGTTTATCCTTCAAACATTACAGTCACTTGGTGTCATCGGTCACCCCGAAACACTCGATCTTCATAATTTCCACAACCGCGCTATTACCACAGCACTCGTGTGCTCCTTGCTTCATCTGACATTGGTGACTTTTGAGAGGCTAACAGCGATCAGATTCACTATACGCTATCCCTACATTATCAAAGAGGAGAATATAAAGAAAGCTGTTATCGCATTTTGGGTCTCTGCGATTTCGGTTTGGGTGTTATGGTACATATCGCGCCTCGCCGTGCTCGTTGCATTATTTCTTCTTCTGCCGTCTTGTGTCCTTTTCGTCGCCTTTTCGTACGTGATTTTGTACCGCGAAACACGCCGCCATCTCAAAAAAATCAAAACGCAACAGCTGCCCAGTGAAGAGGTAGAAAGGTTTGTGAAGGAGAGCAAAGCTTTCATCACAACACTGTTTTTGGTTGGAGCAGTTTTGCTTTGTTTTACCCCATCTATTCTTGCAGTTTCCGTGTTTGTTATAATAAAGCAACATTGGCAAGAAATAGAAGTCTTTCAAGACTGGATTCACACTTTCGCTATGTTAAATTCTCTTCTCAATCCACTCATTTACTGTTGGCGGCAAAGAGAGATGAGAAAGTTTGTGTTCAGGTTTCAAACGAAAGCCGCAGTGAATCCCTCGCATTAACCAAAACCTTGAAAAAAAAAAAAACCAACAACAACAAAAACGAAAAGAAAGAAAAAACAAAATAATATGTTAAGGCAATTTCACGTCCATCCAAAGGCACAAAAAGTGACCGTCAGTTTTCACATGAACGTTTTTTCGATAACCGCTTAGAAATGTACAAAGATACTGAGAACAGATGGACATGACTGCACTAGACGAACTCTCGCGTACATATCTAAAAAATACCACTTCATCGCCTCGAGGAACATATCCACAGAGGCTTAGTTTGTTAAGAAAAAAAAAACTGCAGAAAAAACAAAAAACCGAAACAGAATACTCCCAATGATCACTTAGACAAGGGATAAAAAATTATGAGCTTTCAACAGACTCAACGAATAGAGTCCTAAAGGGTGAGGTCGCAAATATGATGAAACAGGTGTAAGACACTTAGATCCACTGACTTAGCCGCTGAGCAAAGCGCAAAGACATCAACTTTAACTGAATTTCCTTTACAATACGATTGGTTCGCCATGACCAACCAAATTTGAAGGGACATTCATAAATAACACCATAAAAGACGAGATACGACAAACTCTTACACTTCAGGTCAATTTTATAATCGTCCTTGTCATTAACATCATAACTTGTCCTTTGACAGTTCAACGTCTTGGATATGATGGCCGTGAAACGGAGACTAAGACTCCAAACCAACGCCAACATCTTGCTGGCCTGTTTAGCAACAACTGACCCCTTCACTGGGGTGGTTGTACAGCCAACTTTTATCCTTCGAACATTACAGTCAGTCGATGTCATTGGCCATCACGAAACAATCGATCTTAGAGGTTTCTACTACCGCGCTCTTAGCATAGCCCTGGTGTGTTCCTTGCTTCATCTGACATTGGTGACTTTTGAGAGGATAACAGCGATCAAATTCACTATGCACTATTCCTACATAATCACAGAGGAGAATATTAAAAAAGCTGCACTCGTCTCTTGACTCGCTGCTAATTCTGTTTGGGTGTTGTTATACATATCAACCAGAGCCGTGGCCGTTGTACTATTTCTCCTTGTCCCGTTGAGTGTCCTTCATTGCAGTTTCGAACGTGATTTTGTATCGGGAAACACGTCGCCATCTAAAAAAGATCAAAGAGCAACAGCTGCCGCGTGAAGAGGTAGAAAGGTTTGTGAAGGAGAACAAAGCTTTCATCACAACATTGTTTTTAGTTGGAGCTGTTTTGCTTTGTTTTTCTCCATCGATCTATGCAATTTTCGCGCTAATGATAACAACGCGATTATGGCAGGAATGAAGAGGTTTTGACGTCTGGATTCGCACTCTCGCTATGTTAAATTCACTTCTCAATCCACTCATTTGCTGTTGGTGACAAAGAGAGATGCGAAAGTTTGATTCAGATTTAAAGCAAACGCCGCAGTGAACCCCTCGGATTAACTGAACTGACTGAATCCACCAAAAAAAAAAAAAAAAAAAGATTAAAAACATGTATTTGTCTAATACAATAGTAGTGCCTTTATTCTATGTGATTTTTCAATTTGCTGCTGTAAGCTTGTTTGATTTACTCATTTTTCTTAGGTAGATGTTAGTGTACGGGTTAGTATTTAACAATTATTCACCCAAGTGAAGGTGAATAGCAAGTACTATTCACCTCCGAGCTATCCAATCAGATTATGCGCAGAGAGCACTAATCATTTTTGTGTTATAAACTACTAATTAAAACTACTGTAATTTTTTTCATGTAATTTGGCTTCCTAGTTCTTTAACTCTCTGGTTTTTGCTTTAATTAATTTCATTGTATGTAGATTCGTACTTGTGTTTGTAATTGTAAATAAAGTTGTTGAAAGAAAGAAGGAAAGAGACAAAGAAACAAAGCACCAAAAAATAGAAATCAAACCAAAAAAAAAAAAAAAAAAAACGCGCAAATGATTTCTAAGGCACACAAACGAATATGGATATAAATTTGCTGTGTTCACAGATACGCCTAACACGGAGCCTTTAAACGCAAAGATTAAATGTACTAACTACGTGTTTCACTCTTGTTTAAATCCTTTCAGGTTTCTCCAGCTGAAAGCATTACTTATCTGTTATCCGGTTTTGAATATGTTAAGGCAATTTTCACGTCCATCCGAAGACATAAAAATTGACTTCTGTGGTTGCCATTGTCCTTAAAACACCAGAATCAGTTATTG
>JAEMWC010000493.1:627500-635000 GCA_016490735.1 Pachyseris speciosa
AGAATGTAAAAAAGAAAGATGGCACGCAAAAATATAGATTAAAAAAAAAAAAGGACACTAAAAAACTGCGCAAATGATCTAAGGCATACAAACGAGAGTGAATATAAGTAATAATGATGATGATAATGATGATGATCGTGGCATGGTATGAACATATCGATCGATTATGTCACTTCTAAGGTTAAGCAGCGAATTGGTTTACTTAAGCGTATTCGTAATAAAACTAATTTGGGCTGGAAGTAGCCGGATTTGTAGCGCAAAATAAATGAACGGCAATAAATAAACTCATTAATGAGCTAATTGATTATGATTTTATATTCATCACAAAGGGACGTACATAGCCATGACACCTACAACATCCACATAAGCAATCCAAAATTATCCACGTTAGTAATCCAAAGAGAAACTGGGGAACACAGCATTTTAGCTATCGCGCAGTCACGGGCTGGAACTCGTTGCCTTTAGAAGTCCATAACAGCACCTCATTGTCCTTATTTAAAAGTAGGCTGAAAAGCATTATCTTAAATTTGGCTTCGTCCCCTTGATTGTATTTATGTCAGATTTTTTAACACAGTTAAAAAATGTTTTTATCTGTTTTTATCTATTTCATTGAAAATACCTTGATGACATGGACTTCTTATCATACTTACAGATTCTTAATGTTCAGTCTTTTAACACTGCTAGTTGCTCATAATAATTTTTCTTTTTAAATCTTAGTATCAATTTTCATTGCAGGACCTGAAAACCACTTCGATGTGCGGAGCTTCCTGATGAAATATTAGGGAGCTTTAGCAGCGACGACGGCGACGGCAACAAAAACGTCGTTTGAAAATTGAAGTTTTCGTTTTTGTAACTCTTTCAAAATTATTCAAATTTTTTAACTAGGAAAATGATGGCGAATTATTCAGGGACTATATTACTACGGACGGCGTTAAAATAAGAAAAAGAAAGAAATTTTACCGTCATGCGCTCACGTTCTCGAGAAAACCAAAAATTTGGTTATTTCACTCAAGTTGTTTTGCCGAGGACGGCAAAGAAATGTACCAAAATGTAAAACGAACGTGCACAGCAATTAATTGTTTTTGCTCATTAAATTGCTGCTGTTACATGCCATGGTATTACTGATCGTATTGACCTGAGGTTGTAGCCGTGGGTGTGGCCTTTGCTTTTGGGTAGGAAATAGTGATTTGGGTGGTTACTGTCATGTAATTTTTGGAAGTATTTAATGCATAATTGATTCCTCAGGTCGTTGCGAGGCTTGTAAGCTAAGCAAAACTAAGGGCGTCCGCATAGTCCAAGGATAGATATATAAGCAGATTCCTTTTCTGAATAGATTAGGGCTTTGTTGGGTACGGCTTTATAGTTAGCAGATACGCCGAACACAGAGGTTTTGAACACCACGATTACATGCAATACCCACGTGTTTCGCTATTGTTTAAATCTTTCCAGGTTTCACCAGCTGAAAGCATTACTTGTCAGTTATCCGGTTTTGAATATGTTGCGGCAGTCCAACAACGAAAATTGACCTTTGTGTTCACATTGTCCTGAAAACCCCAGAATCAGTTATTTTTCACATCGAGAGTTTTTTCAGATTACCTCTTAAAAATGTACCCAGATACAGAGAAAAAGAAGCCTTCCAAGGGGTAGAAGCGACAAGCGACATGGCTCCGAAAACAGCCGACAATCTTCTTCCAAAGCACCAACAGCCGACAGAAATTGGCAGAAAACGGGCGAGAGTTTGCGACAGCGACAATTCACTTTCCATTTCTCTTTGTTTTCCTTGCGACAGTGGCATTTGCCCCTAAAGAAACAAACGCCCACAGTCAGAGTCGTAAACGAACAACAAGGCGACGCCAGACCACCCCTTGTAAGGCCTCAAAAACATGTACAACTGTTCTTAAACCTTTTCCGTCGTGACAAAGTCATAGTCGAAGTCCTTTAATACTGTCCTTAAACTTTCCTCCTCAGCTACTGCCAAAGTACATGCATATGATGATGCGCACTATGACCAAGCCTAAATTTCGTAGTTCTTGTACACTCTGCAGCTTAAGGGCCTACTGTTTATTTGATCTCGGGAACTCGAGACAAACCCTCCACCCGAATTACCCTGGGCTAGCGGCCTTTTTTCCGCTTATTTCTTTGACAAGCTCTTCCAACCTTTTACATGCTGTGGGCGAGACAACTCGGCTGGGGGACACAATCCAATAAACACTTTGGCTCGTCTACCCGAGACGAGACGGCTAAAAAAATTAAAATATGCATTAAATAGGGATGTTGTGGCCCAGTGTTTGGGTTTAGAAACGCAATTTTCATTTTGAGTCATTACATTTTAAAAGTCAGCATCCGGAAGAAACTCAAATGCGACAGCTATTAGGAGTTACGTAACACATTAACTCCGAACGTTTACTGATCCTGGTTCCCGGGTCCTAGCTTCGAGTTTGCTTTTATAAAAACAAGTATTTGAAAAATTCAACCCAAGAGGTAAATTTTCATTAAACATTGGCGATATAAAGCGACAAAGTGCACAGAAAAAAGGGCAAATGAGGAGTTATGAATTTAAGATGCTATGTGAATAATAATCTGGTAGAGTCATCTTTGTCTCGGTTACGCACTACTCATATAAACGCTCGGTAAAATTGTCGCGAGGAGGAGGGTTGTCTCAGGTATCCGCCATCATATTCTCATATAAACGGGGCCTTATACAGAATGGCGGTTGGTTTGCAACAATAAACGAAAATCAGAGCGATTCTCGGCTTCTTTTTGTTACGAAATCTGAAGGGTTGTTTTGACCCTTTCCCAAATCGTCGGTGAGGACAAACAAATGATTTGTACACAGTTTCGGAGGAAAAACGAAGGTGTTCAAAAGTAAAACAAAAGTCGAAAGTCCTGTTGAAAGCCGTAAGCTAAAGTTTTTCCTTGAAAAGCCGCTTCTACGCTTCAAAATTTGAAGCACGACACAGTTGACCTCATAAATTCCTTTCAAAATGTATCTTTTTTAAAACCCTACTTCAAAGTGTTGTCGTTCGACGAGGGCAGATGTTTTTAATTTAAAAGAAAAATTTTCATGGAACTTTACGTTGACATCGATGTCGTCAATACTTTGAAACAAACTTGGAACAAACGGAACGCATTAGATGTACTTGGTACGAGAGAGCCTGCCATTATCCTAACGCGAGGTGTTTTCCATAGAGCAGGAAGCGTATTACACACAATTCTACCATTAAGAAACAATTATCGTAAAAAGATTATCGTAAAAATTATCGTAAAAAATTGTACGTAAGTACTTTGCTCTTCAGGGCAGCGGATTAATACTAAAAATGTTCAGTTGGTTATCAGTGAAGTTCAGAGGCTGCTGTTGTAGATTAACAGAACACTTTCGCCAGTTCAAGGGTCCTCGACACGAGAAAGGTTGTCATGAGCTTCAAACTTGAAAACATCACTTTGTCAAGTAATATGAGCCCCTTGATTGACAGAAAAAAAAATATAACGTGATTCACGAGAAAAGAAAACTGATGGCGAAAATCACAAGCAAAGAGGAAAAATTGAAATAAACTCTCGACGTGTGAATATCTTGAAAATGCCACTTCATCGCCTCGAAAAACATCCTCAGAGATTCAGTTTGTTTAGAAAACTGCCGGGCAAACAGAACAGAAACAGAATAGTTCCAATGATCACTTAGACCGAAGGATGGCAAAAATAAGAGCTTATTCACAGACTCAGCCAATTGAACGATGGTAAGACAAGTGTAATACGGTACACTTAGAACCACTGAAGTATCGGCAAACCGCTAAGACATAAACTTCAATTTCCTTAGAGCCATACATGGCTTTACAATACGCCTGGCTTGGTGTCAACATGACCAACTTCTCTACGCTAAATTTTGATGATACACTCACAAATAACACCATGAAAAACGAGACACGACAAACTCTTACAGCCGTGCAGGTCAATCTTATAATCGTCCTCGTCATTAACATCATAACTTGTCCTTTGACAGTTGTGCTCAACGTCTTGGTTATGATGGCCGTGAAACGGAGACCAAGACTCCAAAGCAACGCCAACATCTTGCTGGCCTGTTTAGCAGCAACTGACACCTTCACTGGGGTGGTAGTACAGCCAACGTTTATCCTTCAAACATTACAGTCACTTGGTGTCATCGGCGATCCCGAAATATTTAATATCTCAGACTTCCACAACCATGTTTTTGCCATAGCCGTAGTGTGTTCCTTACTTCATTTAACATTGGTGACTTTTGAGAGGCTAACAGCGATCAGATTCACGATGCACTATCCCTACATAATCAGAGTGGAGAATATGAAGAAAGCTGTAGTCGCCTCTTGGCTCTCTGCTATTTCTGTTAGCGTTTCATTATACATATCGTTCACCGGCGCGGTCGTTATCGTATTTATTCTTCTGCCGTCGTGTGTTCTTTTCATTGCGGTTTCGAACATAATTTTGTACCGCGAAACACGTCGCCATCGAAAAAGAATCAAAACGCAACAGCTGCCGCGTGAAGAGGTAGAAAGGTTTGTTAAGGAGAACAAAGCTTTCATCACAACACTGTTTTTGGTTGGAGCAGTTTTGCTCTGTTTTACTCCAACTATTCTCTCAGTTTCCGTGATTTTTATAATAGGGCAATATTGGCAAAAATTGAAAGTCTTTCAAGACTGGGTTCTCACTTTCGCTATGTCAAATTCTCTTCTCGATCCAGTCATTTACTGCTGGCGACAAAGAGAGATGAGAAAGTTTGTATTCAGATTTAAAGCAAACGCTACAGTGGATCCGCATCCAATTATTTAGCTAAAACCATGTAATAATTAATGCTAAGAACTAATATCAAATGATTACAAATGGCTTTCTTCACTCGTCAGTTTTAATGCTAATACACTGTAACCTCTTACGGTCGTTAAATATTGTGAAATAAAAAATTCAAGAGAGTTGCTCTGTCACTTTCTCTTGTTTTGGCGGTTTATTTTTGGCAACCTTGATCCTCCGCAACTGTTGATCATGTTATATGTTAGAATAATCTCTTGGAGGAGAGAGGAGAGTAACAACAAAAACTCAACCCACTTATGACGTTGAGTCCGGGAGTGGAACCCGGCTCACACTGGCAAGTGCTCGCACCACTGCGCGATCTCTACTCCAAATCAATCGCTGAAAATATTTAGAACTTTTACAGAATTTCAAGGCAACCAGATAAAAATTAAATGACTGGAACTTTCTCAAATTTGATTTCTAAATGGTGTCGTTTATAGAATATAATAAATAATATATTATTGTTAAATCTTTTATCGTTGAGCAGTCAAAATTACTGCATGCAGCGATATTTTAAAATTTTAGTTCAAAGTATGTTATTCTGTGAAGAGAACCCTATATTTTTAACTCTTTTTTCTTGGAATCGTTTTTTGGAAGAGCTTTATCTTCCCACAGTGGGTAAAAGTGAAACGTGTTGAGTCGGTTGCAGAATACAGAATAGGTCGTTGTTCAAGGCAGTGTTGTTGGTGAGATTAATATGCCGTGCGGCCTACAGTACATGCAACAAAGTAAGATCACTTAATCGCCAACCGGTTAGCTCAGTTAAGATAGAACACCGGACTACCGTGCGGGAGGTTCAAACCAAGCTGGACCATCTATCGAGATCTTTAAATAACTGAGGAGAAAGTGCTTCCTTTATAATGACATCTGCAAGTGGGTAGACTTTCTAGACCTCTTGGATAAGGACGATAAATCGTAGGTCCCATCTTATAGCGGAGCTCCGGCGGCCCGAAGTGCCGCCAAGCGGAGCACCATGGTTAAGAAAATATGGTAACCCATCTATTCGAGAAAATTTGGTTTTGGTCCGCTCTTCCATGTATGCGATGTGAAATGTCCCATTAATCGTGCGTTGTAACCCGCGTTTTGTGCACATTTTTGTGTACATCTTTTGATATTGGACGTCAACGTTATGGCCAATGGACAACTGTCAAAACAAGGTATCCGCTGACCAGTAGTACGTGACCATATCGCGGGCTCAAGATAAGACCTTATCGAGATCAGCTGTTTTTTTTAAGTTGACCGCTGACCAGGTACTGGTTTTCGATTGGATCGCAGGCTCAAGCCAGGTGTAGGACACCCAAACCAAAACGAGGCTTAATTTTTCGCGCGCCTTTTGCGGCTCGAGATTTCACATTCAGTTGGTTTCTTTATTTTGAGCAAGACTTCATCTTCGAAGTTCTGTCTTTTAATTCGCGTAAAAGGAATGAAAATCAAGAACTACTTAAAAGATACTCCGGAAGGTGAATTTTCAGCTGATAAAACGGAAGAGCAAAACATTTTTCTCAGGAAATTCTTAAATTTTGAATCCACTTGTATGGCGCCCGGATTGAGTGGCTGAAAAACAAAATGATTAACGCTTCAAGGGCTTGTTCACTTTACCGCGGCATCTTGCAGCTCATCAAGAAGGTTCACTTAACAATTCACCGGCGCCAATGGGAGGACTCGGGAGTAGCTCAAACTTGGTGGAAGAATTTCTTTCTTTTGACAAACCATTTGCTATTTTTGTAGATGCGTGTTTTTACTTAAGTGGATCGATGCGTATTTTCAAGTGGTAGAAAGCTCCACAACAAAGGTAACTTAAATAAATTGAAGCTTAGCATTTGGTTTAGTCCTTGTTACTTTTGTTCAGGAAGGAAACCTGTATTTTTGTCTCGACTGGATATAAATAACAATCTACTCGTTTTGGACACAAAGAAGTAGCTAGTCGAATTGTTTGTTTGTTGTTTTGCCTGCAAACGAACGAGTGTTTTTCCTCCGCTTCGCTGACTGTACATGTTTTACGATGTCAGTGTTTCTATAGTGTTAAGAACTGAAAGAAACATTTATTCTTATGTTATTAACACGTAATCGCAATGAGTCCTCGTAAAGTGTCTCTCATGTTTTGCGCGACGAGGGCAATTTCAGCAAATTTCTGAAAACACAAGTGATATTAATCCTTAATTTTACTCGGCCCCATGCGATTACCTATCCAAACTATCAGGATTGTTTCCCTTTTTCTCTTTTCTACGACATTTAAGCTTATGTCTAAGCTTAACGTACTACGAAATATGTTTGTTAACAAAAAAAAAAAAAAAATTGGCCCGGCTAAAAGATCAAACATTTTCATCCAAAATCGTGTTTGTCACATATAACGTTTGGTGGCTAAACGCATAACAATGTTTGACCAAACAGCGGACCAAGTGAGTCCAAAAACTGATTTTTGCGTATTATCGCTGAAATTTTCGACGTTATGTGGTTTATTTGGCTGCTTTTTACCGTTTGTGTACGGTTTGTTTGTTGGGGTGGCTAAACTATCAAACATTTGTTCGTAATGCGAAATTTTGGATGAACCGCATGATGAAACATGGAAAGCCATTTAAGGACGGTGCCTCCTATTGCTAGTGCGCATCCATTCTGCGCACCACGCAACCATCTTATCTTGCGCGATTACTCGCGCGATTTCCTCAGAAGATTGTTTGTTTTGAT
>JAEMWC010000493.1:640000-643245 GCA_016490735.1 Pachyseris speciosa
ATTGTAATGAAGTGAAAATGGATTAAATTAAATTCAATTGAAATCAGCATGGTTTCTTCTATGTTTTTCAGTAAAATAACGGGGATCACCTTTGCTCAGTAGCCTGAAATCTCAGTTGATGTGAGGCCAAGTGAGAGGAAGCAGAACGTTTTCAGCTTATTTTAACATTTTTTTAGCTATTTTGGGGTGGTTTCTATGGTGTTTTCCCTTTCTAATAGGGCGTATGCACGTTACGCCATCACCGCCACGTTGGTGTACCGTGAACAAAAGATTTCTCATTAGCTTCTTTTGTTATTGTCCACCAATATGGCCCATCGCCCAGAATGCTATTGTCTTTCGCGACATGTACTTACAGCGCCCAGTTTTTCAGCGCGTGGCATAATGATTTGCAAATCCAGAAATAGTCGGCTGTGAGTGGTAGGTAGATTCCGCTTTGGGAATACTCGAGTTGCTTCAAGATTTCTGCTGCTGTCAATCAAACGCTTGGATGTGTGAACTGAGATCCCAAGACGCGATGTAAATAACAAAGGCGCTCTAGTTAAAGGCGGGCTGCGAATCGAACTAAAAAGTTGGGCGAGATTCAACTTTTACGTTTACGCGTGGCTTTTCACACATCGCCGCTATTTTAGTTACGCAGGTAAAGCCAATAGGTGGTTTACAGCCAATCTCTAGAGACACAGATAACAATGGTGAAACGAACAAATGCTGGTGGACGAACAAGAGGAGTTAATGAGAGATGTATTGTTTACGTCCACCAGCATGGCGGCGATGACGTAACGTGCAAACCACCTATAAGTGGTTTGCAGCCAATCTCTGGAGACACAGATAACAACGGTGAAATGAACAACTGCTGGTGGACGAACAAAAGGAGCTAATGAGAGATGTATTGTTTACGTCCACCAGCATGGCGGCGATGACGTAACGTGAAAACCACCTATTCAAATTTACGTCCTTGCGCACGTGAAAATTACGCGACAGTGGAAATCCACCGCACAAGTTCGCACGCAGCGACATCTTTTAATTTGTCCCAAAGGACTTCCAATGGTCAAAACGTTATCCGAAGTTTACGCAGAATAAGGTTGCTAATTTTAGTGTAAAGGCCTGATGAGTAACTGCAGAATATCCTGCCACTACAGCTTTTCGGGCTTGCGAAATGTTTTCGGAGTTTTGAAAAACGCATGCCAAAGCCGAGTTGTTTGTGGCTGCGTAGCTGGCGGTTTTGCTGGGAAGAGCGCCGCGGCGAGCGAACGGCGAATCCGCGAGGAGAATGGAGTTTCGCCACTCGCTCGGTCGCGCTCCCCAGCAAAACCGCCAGCTACGCAGCCGAAGTTGACTTTAAGCTGTTCGAAAGCCGATTAAACCACGATTTGAAGTTAACCGAGGAGTTTAAGTGAACGGTAAAGACAAATCTTGTTCAACTTAAATTTCACGGCTGATTAGTGATTAACAAACTTACACCCTCGCGGGAAGTTTAAAACTGGCCAACTAAATACCCATGGGCGATTCGAAAGAACGAATTTGCATGTAAGTTCATGACTGTAGAAGTTGGTTTCAAGAAAGCTACAAAAAGTAATCCTTCCACCAGTCAGAATTCTGCAAAACTTCGGGAAGTGAATCTTTAAGCGTTAAACAAAAGAAGCCATATGAAACCCAAATTGCTCGTCCCTTTTTTATCAAGATTTTACACCTGAAAGTGTCGAGGCCATACAACCAAAGTGCCCATAAAGCTACTTTTGTAGCCAGAAAAAATATTGCTTCTCAATGAGCCACCAACATAAAAATAGTCGTATTTTCTTTTCTAACTTCTCAACTACAAAAGCCATATGAAACCTAAATTGTAAACTGAATAATTATCCCATGAAGGACGATTTTCTAAGCGGTCCTCGCCAGTTTTTGGCCGATTTTCTCTATTGTTTGCGTACGTCTTCCTAATTAGCTTTCGAATTGAGCGCCAGAAAGCGCGGAAAAGTCCCGGATATGTCGCGCCATTCTGCGCGATGGGCCAACCCATTGTCATTCGAATCTCTGGAGCTGGGTTGCATACCCTCTATTAATGTATTTCCTAATTACAGGAGAAATTTTAATTGTTAGCTCGCTTGTTCCCCATTCCCACGTACACAATAAACCTTATCCTCACAATGATTTTTCACCTTTTTATTATCTTCACAACCTAAATGTAATTTTGAAACCCACCTTCCAATTTATATCTCTTTTCGGCTCCCTTCCTATTTCTTTTTCTTTTCCACTTCTCTATCATTTAGATATTTAAAAGGGCTTCATTAAAACATTTCGAACACACATACCTTGAGACTGTACAATTCCAATGGAAGGTATACTCCCGCCTTATTCCAAAATGGCGTCCGCTCGGAATGATCTGGGGAGAGCAGCGCGGAAACGAGGCATCGAGGGCCATGGCGTTCGTAGTATCTATCAGGAGAATTGAAGACATACCTGGCAGTTCGTTGAACGGATGGGATACTAATCAGTTGAAAAATGCTTAACTAAAATTTTGGTTCAAGTGTCGTGGTGATTCTTGTAAAGGTTTACGTAATTACCGAAGCACAATTTTGTAAGCGGTAAGTGATATAGTGATTTTGCTTTAGGAAACGCCGACCTTGCTAAGGCTGCTAAGGTCAATTAAGTATCTCATTTGCTTCGTTCTTTTACAGCGTGAATGAGTATTATTTGAATTAAAAGACCGACTAACTTATAGTTAGCCTGCGTCGCAGATGTTAACTAACCCCGGTTAGTACGGTCTGCGAAGCAGCGCCAAATTCCTTGTTCTGTACCAGAATTTCGATATATTTGATATATCTGGTACAGAACAAGGAATTTGGCGCTGCTTCGCAGACGGTACTAACCGGGGTTAGTTAACGTCTGCGACGCAGGCTAACTTATAGTCGACCCGGACGAAAATCTCATCTATACCCGGCATATAACGACTGAGCCGGTAAAGAGCTTTTCAGGCTGAGGTTAGCGCTAATCATTGATTGGCCGTTTTTATGCTAGAAACGTTAAAGTCGTCCAGATGTATTTAACGTCTGAGACGATAAAGCCGTCTGGTATAAAAATGGGACGCGTAAAAGTAGACGACCTAACAGAAAAAACAAGGTTTTTTCCTAAAATAGACTGGGATCTCTTCTCGAAAGACAATGGACAAGAAGAGACTTGGCGCCAAATAAACTTTAAACGTGCGAATGTAGCAACAAATAAACATGGCGAAATTACTGCTTGCGATGATTTCT
>JAEMWC010000494.1:0-5000 GCA_016490735.1 Pachyseris speciosa
AAAATGTATCAAGAAATGATATTTACCCATGACTTTGAGTAAATCCGAGGCCAAACTCACCAACTTGGTGAGCTTTTTAAATAACCACCATAATCTTTTCTTTTAACCACGTACGTTTTTGTCTTAAAAACTACTGAAAAAGATTGGATTTGGGTCAACATTTGACAACCCTTTAAAGCTTTTTCTGTTTTGGTTTTTTCTGGTTAGAACGTATGAAGGAATAATATTTAGCAATGATTTAGAGTGGGTATAAGTCCAAGAAGACCATCTATGAGGATTTCGAGTTATTGGCTATTTTCTTAAGGGATAAATCCTATGGTTTTGGGTCAAAAATTGGAAAAAGTGAAAAAGTTTTTGTGCGCTTCTTTATGGCTAAAATACATCAAGAAATGAAATATGGCCATGATTTTGAGTAAATCCGAGACCAAAAACACCAAATTAATGTGTTTTTTTAAATAACCAACAAAATCTGTTCTTTTAACCACCATACATTTTGTCCTAAAAACTAGTCCAAAATGTTTGGATTTGGGTGAAAATTTGAAAACCTTTGAAAGCATTTTCTGTTTTGTTATGTGCCTGATTAGGAACGGATAAAGGAATGATATTTCGCAATCATTTAGGGTAAGTACAAGACCACGAAGGCCATTCACTAGAATTTCCAGTTTTTGGCCATTTTCCTACAAAAATGGCCGAAATCTCACAATCCTCATAAACGGTCCTCTTCGCCTTGTACCCACTCTAAATCATTCCCAAATGTCATGTTTTCGTCCGTTCTAACCAGACACACACCGAAACAGAAAAAACTTTAAAAGGTTGTAAAATTTTGACCCTAATTTAAAGATTTTTTAGAAGCTTTTAAAATTACAAATATTCGTGGTTATTCCAATGACATATCAATTTCGTGTTTTTGGCCTGGTATTCAATTAAAATCATCGCCATATATGATTTCTTGATGCATTTTAGCCATAAACAAGCCAAGAAAAAAGTTTCAAATTTTTCCAATTTTCCACCCAATACCATAGGCTTACCCCTTACGAAAATGGCCAAGAACTCGAAATTCTCATAAATGGTCTTCTTAGCCTTGTACCTACTCTAAATCATTCCCAAATGTCATGCCTTCATCCGTTCTATCAGACACAAACCAAAACAGAAAAAACTTGAAATGGTTGTCACATTTTCAGCCAAATCCAAAGATTTTTGAGTAGTTTTTTGGTACAAAAAAGTACCGTGGTTAGAATCACAGATTTTGGTGGTGATTTAAAAAGCACTCCAATTTGGTGTTTTTAGCCTCGTATCCGTTTAAAATCATCGCTATATATAATTTCTTGATGCATTTAAGCATAAACAAGGCAAGAAAATTTTTTTGACTCAAAACCATAAGTTTAATAGACTCTGCGATCCCTAAGGCTGAGAATAAACAAGAGGCTACAATCAGCCTAAACTTGGGCTTGCATAAAATAGTCTTGTATCCCTAATTTAGCGATAAACAAAAGAATAGAGAGAAGTCTGTCTTTCTTACATCGGACGCATTGTGCTTCGCTTGTGTTGGAGTCTATTTCTTGGCATTGTGTATCCGTAGACCCCTATCAGATGAACACATAACCCTTTTAAATTACAAATTGCTTTACAGCTCAACCATTGAGAACAATAATAATAACACTTGTAAAAATATTTATAAAAGAAGAAGAAAAAGAGAGACGAAAAAAGAACCCACGCTAGGTGCCACTAGAAGAAGTCGAACCCGGGTTATTTACAGCAGAGGCAGTAACAATGACCTCCAGACCACTGAGGTTCAGCATAGCTAATGAGGTAAAAATAGTGTTTTTATTGCAAAAAAACTAAGCACATTTGTTTTCGCTTCGATGAATATTTCTGCTAAGTGTTTGAGAAAGGAAACATTTATCAAACGATGTAGGATATTTTCGCATAAACGTTAATGGAGTTTCGGTGAAACGTGTGGAGAAAAAATAATCTGTTTACAAATAAGTAATTTGAAACATAAGAAAGAGAGTAAGGTTTCTGCGGTCAGTTTCTCGGCGTCACGTAAGTAAAACAAAAATTGCTTATCATTCAAAAACTAATGACCAGAAATTGAGATATTGTGGGAAAATAGTAAATAAACGACCTGTCAAAGTCTCAGGGGTGTGTGATGTCCCGTACTTGACCCCATCAACATATATCCGTTGTAAATTGGTTTACAGCTCAACCATTTATAACTTACAATAATTCTAACACTTGTAAAAAAAAAAGATATTTAGAAAAGAAGATGAAAAAAAGGCACGCAAAAAAAAAACAACAACAACAACAAAAAACAAAACAAAACAAAACAAAGGTACCGATAGCGGAAGTCGAACCAGGAACATCTGCATTACAAGTGCTTACGATAACCACTAGGCCAAGTTTCGGATGAAACTCGACGTCGACGACGACGAAGAAAAACAGAGCTCATTTTCAGACTCGGGCGGCGTTCCTCGCCGAGTAATTATCTCCAAGCTCAGTATACATAGAATGTAAGGAAAGCACTAGATAACATCGACCTAAGCCAGGTGAGCTATCGATATGTCAGCGGAGTCTTGAAAGATGCTCACTTGATGCAACCGCTCCGACACCCGCTCCTCATCTGGATCTACCCACAATTCACCAGGAACTGCTCATTAGCAAAACTGTGCAATTTAATGCATTCTAATCCTCCGTAAACCAATAAAAATATTCCACTGTGGGAGGGGTGGTCAGAATTAGTTTCGAGCTTTGAATGATCGATAGCTAGTCGCCGGACATTTTCAATGTTAACGAGCTTCCCCCGCAGTTTTTACGATGCAAATACTCTCATGTATTTGCAATCAACTCACTACAAACCAGTAAATTTAAACCAGTAGTTTGCGTGTTAGCATCATCTCATTAAAAAGATTCCCGCCAAGATTCCGCCCAAGATTCCCGCCAAGATTCCCGCCAAGATTCCAGCCAAGATTACCGCCAAGATTCCCGCCAAGATTGCCGCCAAGGACGGCCGGGAATCTTACCGGGAATTTTGCCGGGAATCTTGGCTGCAATCTTGCCAGGATTTTTGGCGAAATTCCTTGCGGAAGTCTTGGCGGGAGTGTGTGCGGGAATCTTGGCGGGAATCTTGGCGGGAATCTTGGCGGGAATCTTGGCGGGAATCTTGGCGGGAATCTTGGGGGAATCTTGGGGGAATCTTGGGGGATTCTTGGCGGGAATCCTTGCGGGAGTCTTGGCGGTAATCTTTCCAGGATTCTTGGCGACCCATGGCAGAGGTCTCTTTCCTCCTGCACGCTGAGTACAAGAGAAAAGAGGCCTCTGTTAGCAGGGAAGGCGGTAATCTCTCTAGGATTCTTGGCTGGAATCTTGCCAGGATTCTTGACTGGAATCTTGTCAGGATTCTTGGATGGAATCTTAGCGGGATTCTTGGCGGGATTCTTGGCGGGAATCTTGGCGGGAATCTCGCCAGGAATCTCGCCGGGAATCTTGCCGGGAATCTTGCCGGGACTCTTGGCGGGAATCATGGCGGAATCTTGGCAGGATTCTTCCCAGGATTCTTGGCGGGAATCAAAAATCTTTGCGGGAATATTGCCAGGATTCTTGGCGACCCATGGCAGAGGTCTTTTTTCTCCCGCACGCTGAATACGAGAGAAAAGAGGCCCCTGTTAGCAACGAATGCGGAAATCTCTCCAGGATTCTTGGCTGGAATCTTGCCAAGATTCTTGTCTTGGCGGGAGTCTTGGCGGGAATCTTGCCGGGAATCTCGCCGGGAATCTTGCCGGTAATCTTGCCGGGAATCCTGCCGGGAATCTTGCCGGGAATCTTGACGGGAATCTTGTCTGGATTCTTGGATGGAATCTTGGCGGGATTCTTGGCGGAATTCTTGGCGGGATTCTTGGCGGGAATCTTGGAGGGAGTCTTGGCGGGAATCTTGGCAGGAATCTTGGCGGGGAATCGTTGCGGGAGTCTTGGGGGGAGTCTTGGCGGGAATCTTGGCGGAAGTCTTGGCGGGAATGTCGCCGGGAATGTCGCCGGGAATATTGCCAGAAATCTTGCCGGAAATCTTGGCGGGAATCTTGGCGGGAATCTTGGCGGGAATCTTGACGGGAATCTTGGCGGGAATGTTGGCGGGAATGTTGGCGGGAATGTTGGCGGGAGTCTTGGTGGGAGTCTTGGTGGGAGTTTTTCCAGGAGTCTTGCCGGGAATCTTGCCGGGAGTCTTGCCGGGAATCTTGGCCGGAATCTTGCCGGGAATCTTGGCTGGAATCTTGCCATGATTCTTGGCTGGAATCTTGGCGGGATTGTTGGCGGGATTCTTGGCGGGAATCTTGGCGGGAGTCTTGGGGGAGTCTTGGCGGGAGTCTTCACGGGACTCTTGGCGGGAATCTTGGTGGGAATCTTGCCGGAAAACTTTGCGGGAATCTTGGCAGAAATCTTGGCGGGAGTCTTGGCGGGAATCATGCCGGAAAACTTTGCGGGAATCTTGGCGGGTATCCTGGCGAAAATCTTATTATTATTATTATTATTATTTTTATTATTATTATTATCAACAATTGTAATTGCTGTATTTGCGATTCAATAAAAGCTATTAAAAAAAAGGGCACCAAGTCTATTCCTGGTTATCAATACGTTTCATTGCAGAAAGAAGATGCAGAAACAAAGGATCTAACGTTTGAAAACACATGGTATTCTTCAGCACTAAGTTATGCCGGTTAAAATAATTCTCTGAGAAATACAGTCCTGGTCCAACACGTTAGTGTTCCCCTTTGGGTCAGCAACATGGCCGTCATAAAGTCGGTTGAAGAAAGAAAAGAGCTAAATAAACTTTCTTTTACGTCATGGTCCCCTTCTCCCCAACTCAGTTGCTCACTGTTACGCCATAAAAGCGCTAAAGCGTTCGCAGCCGTGTATACATAAAGGTAAGGAAGCCATGAATTTATAATGTCGTTGGAAAACCAAATCTTACCGGGAATCTTTGCGGGATTCTTGGCGGGACTCTTTGT
>JAEMWC010000494.1:17500-40000 GCA_016490735.1 Pachyseris speciosa
CTCAGGTTGGTCAGTCCCTTCTTATTCGTACCGTTTCCAACGTCCCATGAAAATGGTTTTCAATGATTGTGGAAGTTAACTGGAACCCTTTTACTGGACACCCCTTCGGAGCGTCGTTATACTGCGTAACGTCGTCAGCGTTGAAGTCCCTTTTTTGCATCATCGAAACTGCTTTGCAGATCGATGTATTTAACTGTGACAATTGGGTCAGTGGTATTGATAACAATGCAGTGCCATTTGCAAATACCTGGTTCTTTTACGAATCCGAGATCCATGCTTCAAATTTTCTAGTGTTCGAAATGGCCAACTATTCGGCTGTTCGTTGTAAATGTCTCATGATTTGTGTCCAAAATGATAAGCGAAAGGCATACGGCAGCCTTCAGAATTCATCGGTTCTCTGTACAGTGAGTTTCGGCGAGTATTTGTAAAAACATCGATATCTTTACAAACAAAATTGAAAGTCTTCAGACTCCTACCTTGTGGATTGCATTGTATGCAGCTTTCAGCCGCCGCGTCATATTTTTGCGTTTTTCGCCATTATACAGCGTAACAGTGTCGGGGCTAAATTCCCTTTCTGTGTCATTGAAACTACCTAGCGGATCGATATATCTAATCGTCACATTTGCGTCGGTGGTTTTCATAACGAATATTGGAAGGTCACTGGTTTAGTTAAACGGAACTTTATCACTGGATAATTTAGAGAGCCCAGTATTTGATTAACGCAAAGGAATATTTGAAGGTGACTGATTTAGTTAACTGGAACTCTAACTTAAAATACAAGTATAAGCCAGGGTTCTTATATTAACTGGTGAAAGAGGCCAATGTTCGTGTCTTTACTGTAAATATCCATAGTTGTTCTATCGAGAGAAATCTCCATGAAATGAACGTTGTCACTCTCAATTTCCTCTGCCTCCTAGAGCAGAGCTGTTGTGCGGAATACATGGCAAGAAATGAGGGACACGCGTGCGCAGTTCGTAGCGACACGAGTAAAAACATGGCGGGCATAAATAGAGAGACTTGAGTGAAGAAAATTACATTTTTTGACATACCTCTCTAAGCTTTTGACTTTTCCACTGGTAACAATCTGATCCTGTTTCTTGGCTTAATATTATCTATCTTATTTATTTGTATATATGTATTTTTTATCGAGAAATAATTTTATCATTTGAAATATTGTAATATATTACTGTACTTAATTTATAAGTGTTTTCTTTTTAATTATTATTTTATATATTTATTTATTTATTATTATTATTATTATTATTTTTTTTATTTATATCGACTTGATGCGAAAGCGTTGTTGATTAATAAATGTAGATGTAGATAGATGTAGATGTTGGCATCGATAGTCGTTCTTTGACACAAAAATTAGTCACTTTCCAGCTTTATCCGCCACGGTTTTGAACTTTGAAGATAAAAGCTTTCTTCTTTGGTAAGAAAAGTATGGCGGGATGCCTTTTCCAGCTGAATCACCTTCGAAAAATCTAACTTTGCAAGCCCGTGCGAGAACGAATTCCCGGGTATCAATCAGAAATATTCTTCCAAAACAATGTAGTTCACGTCCACGGAACTGTTTTTCTATCACAGTTTCGGTTCACCACGGTAATCAGCATTGAAGATCGGAACTTTTTTCAAGCGGTGTCTGACATTTGTAGATTGTAGACTGCAGACCAACGCCACTTCCGGTTTTCGCCGCCTCGAACTTCCTAAGATTGTTTCTTCACACGAACATGTACAAGGCTTTCGTAGGAAACCGCTATAATTAAAAATCAGTGGGAAACAAAACTACCTATAGTCTGCAGTCTGCAGTCTGATTTCTGCAAATGTCAGACACCGCTTTAGAGGGTCAAATTCAGCTAGATAACACTGAACACTACAGGCCACTTGAAAAACCAATGGTAGATGAGACAAGCCGCAAAGTCCGACAACTAGTTAATGAACTCTACCACAAAAACCACATAGACGAAACAACTGAAAAATGGTTTTGTGAAGCACCAAACTCGCCTCGAATTCCGTTTTTCTACACCCTGACAAAAATTCACAAACCGATTCCAGTCGGGAGACCAATAACATCAGGGTGCGATGGCCCGACAGAGAAACTATCAACATTTTTTGACAGACTTCCTCAGCCTATAGCAAAACAGCAGAAGTCATATCTGAAAGACGCCTGCCCACTGATTTTATCAACTTCATAGAGAGAACGAAAGTCCCGAAGGGGACTATCCTTGTTTCAATGGACGTAACGAGCTTATATACAAATATACCACAGAAGGAAGGAATCCGAACAATATGCGCAGCATATGATGCATTCCATGATAGAAACAAACCTCCTATTCCTACTCAACAGCTTCAAGAAGTGTAAAGGCTAATTTTACAAGAAAATTCGTTCCATTTTAATGGCGTAGATTATCTCCAAACGCATGGAACTGCTAGGGGACGAGAATGGCTGTTGCCTTCGCCAATATCTTCATGGCAAAAGTCGAAACAGAGGTTAGAAGCCAAAGCGTGATTAAACCGCTCGTTTGGAAACGCTGCATAGACGACATTTTCTCCCTCTGGAACACAAACAGAGGAGATATAACACAGTTCATTGAGCAAGCAAACAAACACCACCCTACTATTAAATTCACGACTGGCTTCAAATCCCGTACCAAACCAAACACTATTTTAAAAATATTTTCAATCTATTTTGAAAAAACTGTTTTTGTAGTAGTTTCAAAAGCATATTAAAAATAGGTATTTAAATTACATTTTTAAAGGATTTTTTGACTACTTTTATCGGTGTTTTGATCTGGTTAAAATAATGTTAAAACTTATTTTTAAACAAAAGCTTAAGCAAAGGTTGGGTGGATTTAAACGCTTGAAAATACATTTCAACTACGTTTTAACATCTTTACAAATACAGAAACCATAATGTAAAAAGAGCTTTAAAAATATCTTTTAAATTTCCAAACTATATGAAAACGTTTGTAAAAAGCTATTTGAAGGGTATTTTTAATGCCAAATAGGTTCAAAAACGTACTTAAAATATATTTTTAAAGTAGTTTTGTACTTATTTTAATGGTGTTTTAACCTGTTTAAAACATGATTTTAACGTATTTTTAAATGCGTTTTAAAACCTATTTAAATTTGCGTGAACAAAGAAACTGGCCGTCTAGGCTTTATCAAAATACACTATAAACAGATATTAAACAGGCAAAAAAACGTTTAAAATGCAGTTAAAATACAGTCAAAACAGATTTCAAAATCATCACTGTATGACGTTTAATTTGGGGCAGCGTGTTAAAACCGGTTTTAAATATATGCGTAATTGAGCCACAGGTAAGGCAAAATACAATAAAAATATATTTGAAATAGTTTTGAAATGTTGTACATTTAATTATAGAAAAATACAATATAAATATAATCGAAATTGCATGACAACAAATACTTGAAAATACAGTCAAAATACATACGCAATCCAAATGTTCAATTTTGAGAATTATGTAAAAATATACATTGAAACATTCAAAACAGTTTATAGATGATTCCAAATACAGCTTTCAAAGTATAGGTACAAATGTAGCTTAAAATAATAATAAAAATGCCTTAGAGATATATTCAAAATGATTTACAAAATACACTGTAGGTTATATAAATAATTTCCAAATAGCTTTCAAAGTAGCTACGATTGAAGCTAAAATACACACGTAGCAAAATGCCTTAGAAATATAAAATTATTCAAAATGATAAGTCTGAATTTCATTTGCTTGCTCCTCAACTGTCTCTTTCTTTGCCCTTTTCATTTCTTGATACTTTTCTGCAAAGACACAATGAAAGGCTGCAGTTACAAACCAGATAAATAGTTTACAACACTTCTATAGCTGCAGTAAATACACTGTAACACTGTTTTTCCAACGTGACTAAAATCTGTAAATACAGGTACCCAATGAACTTGTACTTAATATCAGCTTCCATCAAATGAATGAAATAATAGTTGAGGTATTTTTATGTTTGTAACTGCAGTGCCAAAAGTTCATTATTAAGGACAAGGAAGCATATTACAGTAAGTCAAAAGCTTAAAGTTTGGATTTTAGCGTTGACTTTAATTTCCTCAGTTTCTAACATGTACAAAATAATAGTCAACTCTTAAAAAGCTCATTAATAATCCGTGAAGGAAATACAAAAGAAATTAATTTTTAATCAGTACATGTAGTTCATATCATATCATTTCATCTGTTGTCACTGTATATTACTCGAAAGGTGTCAAAATTGGTGAGGCAACAGGGAAGACCACTCGAGGAATCCTCCTAGACACAACCATGGATTCACCTGCCAGATCATCATGGCTTAGTATTAAGCAACACAATGGATACTGTGGATGCCCAGCATGTACCGAACCTGGGAAGAAACTTGATCTTGGTCCAGGGAAAAAAATTCAAGAAGGCAGTGCCACATTTACCCATTCAACATCGAAATGGCTCAATCAACTGGACATGCCAAAAAAAGAACTCACAACGAAGTCAAGAAACAGGCTCTTGTTGCTATGACTCAAATATCCCAAAAAGGAAAAGTGACTGTAAGTAACTTAATGGATTTAATTATTCTCATTTTTGCTACTGGTTTAAAGAATGCTTGGCCTCTTTGCAAGTTTTAGGTGAAGTAAGAATTTGGAAAAGTGAACATTTACACCTGTAGCATTTTTGGGTGCTACTGTACTGTGCAAAAACATTCTGATGAGAAGTTAACAGCACTTACCAAATCAAAATGCAAATACAGCTGTAGTACAAAACTTTGTAATTGTCTACATTGTATTAATACAGCTGTAATTCGGATTGAATCAAATTGCAGAAAGTGCTCCACGTAGAATTATACAAGGCACATTAATTAAGTACCACAGACATCCCATGTGAGGAACTCATGGCTCTTAAGATTGCTTTTCGTCACCTTTTCTTTGTGAAAATGTTAAAGTTTATTGACCTACATTGTATGTAATATTGATGCCATAATTTTGCCATTACTTTAAAATGAGAAGCTCTATAAAGTTGGTAAACTCTTGAATTGCAATATCAATGTGTGTACACTAAACTACATGTACAACATTTCATGGTACTTTCAGAATCCAGTGGAGAGTGTTCTTGGTTTGTCATGGGCATTCGCACTGCCTTTTCACGATGTAATCGCAGGGACTTCTGTTGATTACATGCACTGTATTTGTGAAGGTAAATGTCATTCTGCACTCTAACACAAGGTATACAAATTTTACTATGCTTTTAAAGTCAGTTTGACTCCTCTACAAAGTCAGGTTTTGAAAATTTGGGGTAATTTCATACTTAAAATTAAGAACCAGAGAACATTATACATGTACATGTATAAAAAAAAGGGAAAAAAACAGAAATGAAGAAAGCAAAACAGAAAGGGAGCACAACTTTATTTGCAACCTAGACAGTAATTTTCTCATATGACTGCTAATCCCTTCATTTTGTATCCTTTTATGAGGCTCCTTGAAGTTTTGATAATGTGAATTGGCTAGCAGAAAATAAAATTCTGCCTCCTCCCTGCAGCAATTGTTTGAGTTTTGAAAATTTTTTACCTAATCTGCTTACATGCATTAAAATTTCAAATTTCTTCAGACAATTTTTTTATTTTTATTTTTGATAGATGTTTTGCTTTGTTCACCTTTTGTTTTTGAAGGAGTAGTAGATCAACATTTGAAAGCATGGTTTGAGGATAAATCAAGTGAGAATTACTTGGGTGACAGCCTTGCTGAAATTGATAGCCAGTTCCTTTCCTTGAGGCCCATTTCTGAAATAACCCGCCGCCCAAGAAGCATCTCTGACTGGAAGCAATGGAAAGGTAACTGATCAAAATTAATGCTTATTGGTTTATTCTTTCATCTTAGTATTTTTTTGCAAAGTTAACCACTCCTCTTGTTTCCATCTGATTTTCTACTGCAGCATTCCACAACTTTCAAAAAGTAGTAAAGTGTCATGGGACTCTTTGATGTTGTTTGTATATTTTTGGGGATATTTGAAGTCAACTTTTCACAAAAAATCTGTATGTGGGAACTCTGATATTATTATTTTGATACAATGTACAGCTGTGCAAGGCTGGCTAAAACACAGAGCCCCCTGTTCAACTGGGCTCAAAGTAGTTTTCCTTAGTCTCATGTTAGAGTATACAGTGTAACTTAATACTACATATACATGTATTGATCTTATTTTAAATATTGGAGAAAATAAATCTTTTGTTTTCTTTTCAGCCAATGAGAAGAGAGCTTTCCTTCTTTATTATTGTCTGCCATTGTTGTTTGGAAGACTGGAAGACAGCTCCTTTTTACACCTTGCTTTTCTTGTGGGAGGAATTTATCGCCTCCTCAAAGACAGCATTTCAAAAGCTGATATAGAGGAGGCTGGTGCATTCCTCAAGCTGTACTGTGCACAGGCTCCAAGGTTTTATGGTGAGAATGAACCTGTTCTGATACCTGTACATGTACGTTTCAATTTTTAAGCTACTCTTTTCATTATACAGAGTGATTAGTTCAACGTGCAGGGTTTTTTCCAACAGCAAAGTTGCATTTGTGGTGTTAATGCAGGCTTCCTATATTGATCAACTTACATGTACGTTAACTTCCAGGTGAAAGATTCCAGACCTTCAACGTTCACCAAGTCCTTCATTTAAAGGAAGTAGTAGAGAACTTGAGACCATTGTGGTCAAATTCTTGTTTTCCATTTGAAGATTTCAATGGTGACTTGTCAGGATATTTCCATGGAAGCCAAAATATCCAAGGACAGGTCAGACAATTTATCTTGTTCAAATGGTTTGACGTTTCGTTTGCATGCATGTTAATGCTCATGTTTGATATGAATCTATAAACGTTTAATATTGACTCAAAAATAATTATGATGAATACATGTACCAAGAAAGTAAATGACCATTTTAAGTTACCCCCATCCCACATTCCATTAAATTTTAGAAATATAGATCTTAACCTTCAATTACATGTAATTACAGATGATATGTTACGGCTGAGTCTTTACTGCAATTTGATCCAACAAGAACAGACAGTAAAAACTAATGAGTGATGTCTGCAGTCTTTTGGGGGCACAGTGTAAACTTATGATTTCTTTAACGTTCCAATTTTTATAAGCGGCAATGGCCTTTTCAACTGTCGTTGGTTCTCTGATTTTTAGATTGTGAAGTCAATCTGTGTGCACCAGAGTCTTCCACTGCTGGCTGAAACTCTGACTGAGGGCTCAGTTGCCAAGCAGTTCTACAAGAGCCTTACGTCAAAGAACTATCATTGTAGGTATGTTTACCCATCTGCTAAAATTAATTAATGTTAGCACTGAATAAAATTACTCCGTAGCTTTTTCAAGTTCATTGCTTGTGTTGTGGTTTAAAGTTTGTCTTCATATTCTTCATGGGTATGGTAAAGGATTATAAATGTAAAGAGATAGTAGGTTGTGCTTGTAGTGTCGTCTGGTTGTACCTTAGCTTCGTGTGTTCCAGATTGGTTTTGAGATGTATATTTGCTTTTCTCTCCATAGGATTGTTGGGGAAGAAATTTCAGAGGGTACTTTTGTTGTTGGATCTTTAGAGCGTGTGTGGGAAACATCGAATTTGTTAACGGAAGAGGAAAGGGCAGTTGTTGGAGCAGTGTCAAGAGTATGGGTCTTCAAGCGTGCAGTTATCAATGGTGTTGAGTATCAAAGCTCCCTTTATAAACGGGTGTCTAGAAAACGAAGACCGAAGACCCCCAGAAAACGAAGACCCCCCAGAAAACGAAGACCTAGAAAACGAAGACCCCTAGAAAACGAAGACCTAGAAAACGAAGACCCCCTAGAAAACGAAGACCCCCTAGAAAACGAAGACCCCCTAGAAAACGAAGACCCCCTAGAAAACGAAGACCTAGAAAACGAAGACCCCTAGAAAACGAAGACCTAGAAAACAAAGACCCCTAGAAAACGAAGACCCCCTAGAAAACGAAGACCCCTACACGCTAGTGTACACATCTCCAAAAGAACCTTGTCCTATTCTCTGCTTAACAGCTGGCAACTCACTGCATTTAAAGCGTGGGACGTCTTTACAAATTTCACTTCCAGGTGACCCTTTTCGAAACAGCTGAGGAAGCTTAAAGCCGCGAAACATGGACATAGCTGGAATCTTTCGATCGCTCTAAAACACAATTTTCGCGCCAAAATTTTACATTTGTCTCACGTGCGATCGCCGACCTTCGACCTCAAGGCAAGCCATCGTTTTGTCACGTCACCATTGTATCTAAACACAGTCTAAGACATCTAAGTTTTGCAATGAGCTTCAATAACACAAAACTGTTTAACGCAGATTTCTGAGCTACACTCCCTCGCCAGATGTACTGTTTGAATCTTTTCACTTACATCATGCGAGACATTCAAATCAAGATAAAAAATGTATTCGAATAAAACGTTCTTTCATTGTTCACTTCCGTCACGCAATATTAGGTCAAATAAGATCTTTATTCGGGTCGCTTGATTTGATTTAAAGTTGGGGATTAGATATATTCGGGCTATGGAACCTTCGCGAAACAAAACAAAGCAAAGTCGGCCCACCAGGAGCCGAAGGCAGTGACGAATAAAGCTCAACACGGCGCGCAACGCTGGAAGTAATTTCGCCGAATGTTTTGGTGTTCGTTTCTTGAGGGTCTTATTTTTTGTAACAGCCTGGCACGACTTCCATAAAATTTATCGTTTATCAGGTTGTTTCCACACTACATGACCGAACAAAATGTTGTGACATCGATCTTTCGCCTCACGGATAGAACTTCCAGGGGTCTTCGTTTTCTAGGGGTCTTCGTTTTCTAGGGGTCTTCGTTTTCTAGGGGTCTTTGTTTTCTAGGTCTTCGTTTTCTAGGGGGTCTTCGTTTTCTAGGTCTTCGTTTTCTAGGGGGTCTTCGTTTTCTAGGTCTTCGTTTTCAAGGGGGTCTTCGTTTTCTAGGGGTCTTCGGTCTTCGGTCTTCCGTCTTCGTTTTCTAGACACCCCTTTATAAACGAACGACTGCACGGAACAATTTCACCGTTGTTTTTGAAGAAAGAGGAAAGACTTATTACGGTTCCATTTTAAAGTTCCTGAAGTGCCAAGCCAAATGCGCCTCAATGCAACGCACCACCAAGTGTAGCTGTTCATTGCCATTTTTCTTCATTGCGTTGGTCCAAAAGAAGAGAAAGCATGCCACCCAGCTTCCATCGTACATGGGAATCCGTGTGGTTAAACATATGAAACGTGTGACACTCGAGGAGGTCATTTCTGTGCCTATTTCTTCCATTAAGAAGAAGTGCATGAGAATAGATGTTGATGTTGACGTGATTTTTGTCACTCACATGGCCAATTCCTTTGAGAAGGACTAAAGCCTGGTTATTTCCATATAATCTGTAAGGGCGTAAACATAGTACATGTATTTCTGAGATCGCTAAAATCAACGGGTTAATTTTTCTGTGGTTTCAAGGATCGTATGAATGTTTGACTCGATTTGGGTGGAAAAAGTACGTGGCGCCAACCGCGTTAGTAATTGTGACAGAACCAGGTCTTTGGTCTCAGTTAAATATATTTTGAATCGGCAAGACGGCTATTTATCATTAAAAATAAAAGATTGTGGGAGTATCGATCCATCAAAGAGTTGGTGTTTAAAAATAATCAAGCTGTTTTGAGCCACCTTAAGCTGATTCCATCCTGTTTGATGGTCTTTGATACTCAATTAGTAGCGCTCTTATCCCAGACAGTCCTCCAGCTAATAGCATTAGAATGAAGTAGAATCAACGAATTATGATAGTATCGGGCGTCATTTCTGCCTAAAAAATGTTGCAGTGAGTTCAATTCATGATGCGGATAATTACGGTGCTGTCTTGGTTACAGTTTTCTTCAATGTGGACAAGAGACTGACTTTGGATTTTTCCTGATATTTTCTTGCAAACACGCTTATGTACCACGAAATGTCCTTCTTTGCAAACCAATCGGTCTGAGATTCACGGTATTTCTGTGACAAAAATCTCGCGGCCCAGTCCTGGGCTATCGTCACCGATGACCCTTCTCATAAGCTGTCTCATTGGTCCATTCATTGTGGCCATGTCCTGCCTGTTTTTTGCTGACGGAAACGGCTTTTTACTCTAAGTAAATTCCTTACTGCATAACAAGTGATCACGTGGCGGCTGCACTTGCTGCTGCAAGCACTGAAAAAAAGTAGTGGGACACCCACGCACAAATACTTCGAGAAGCTCCACTGCAGCATCCTGTCCCCTGTGATAACTTTGACCTATAAGCCTCGTGTCATGGGAACAAGCTGACTCAGCTCAGTGTTTCCATGATAAAGCACATTTTCAAAATACTTTATGTTAAACAATGAACAACCAACAGTTGGCAAGAAGGTGCCATATGTTGCACTGATAGGCAAACTGATACAGCCATGCACTTGTCACGAATAGCAATAACAAGGTAAGAGGAGTGCCCCTTGCTACCAGTGCATATCGGCCCGTGTGTCCAAGAGGCAAATAGCAGATACAGAAGAAATGCTTCAGCCTAAGCTCCTCTCCCCCCTTCCCACACAAACACACACCCAGACACACCCTGAAGAGTGACCAGCCGCTGACCAAGGAGTTCGAGGGCCCTGGGTACGAAATTGCTGCAATGTAAACAGTGAGCACAAACTATTTTGATACGATCTCAATCTCCGCTTATTTTCCTCTAGAAGTCATTCTAAGATAACAAATCTGCTTTATAGATTTGTTAGATTTACCTCATTAGCTATGCTGAACCTCAGTGGTCTCATTTTACCTTCCCGCCAAGAATCCTGGCAAGATTCCTGCCAAGATCCCGCCAAGAATCCTGGCAAGATTCCCTAACAGAGGCCTCTTTTCTCAGAAAAGCGTGCGGGTGAAAAGAGACCTCTGCCGTGGGTCGAAACGGTCTTTGACGAAGCCGCCGTCAGAGTTCGTGGACGGAGTTTTTAAAAAGAATCCTGGCAAGATTCCCACCAAGATCCTGCCAAGATTTTCCCTTCCCGCCAAGAATCCTGGCAAGATTCCTGCCATGATCTTTTCTGTCCCCCAATTTTCTCGTTTTGGAGCCAAGTTATAGTGCCAACTGATATAGCGAGTTTGATGCATCTATTACTGAATAACTCTCCCACGTTTGCAAAATGCTTAACTCAGACAACTGATGTGCGAGCTATACTTTTCTATATAATGGCAAAACTTTAAACGCGATCACGCTGTTTTTACGGTGATAACTGAAATTCCTCCGTAATTCCCGCTGGATCAGTTCCAAAATCGCATCACTCCCTGAAAATTATAGCAGAAAGCAGCAACGACAATTTCCAACGCACAGGAGTGCAGGTCGGCGTCCTGTGGCTGCCGGGTGTGATATTTCGCTTGTTGCAGCTTTAGGTGTATCATTGCCGCAATTAATTGCTCTCCAGTAGGAATACTACTTCTGGATACTACATTCACAGTAGAGTGTTCGCAAGACTCTCCGGGAGTCCTCGGCAATTTCACTTTCCGCCAAAATCCTGGCAAGATTCCTAGGCAACATTTGGTTCTTGGGAAGTTTAATTTGCCTCCCGCCAAGAATCCTGGCAAGATTCCAACAAAGAATCCTGGACAGATTCCCGCCTTCCCAGCTAACAGAGGCCTCTTTTCTCTTAAAATCAGCGTACCGGAGAAAAGAGACATCTGCGATGGGTCGTCTAGAAACCTGGCAAAATTCCCGCCAAGATTTTCCATTCCCGCCAAGAATCCTGCTAAGATTCCTGCCAAGATCCCGCGAAGATTCCCCCCAGAAGTCCCGCCAAGAATATCGGCAAGATTCCCGCCAAGATTCCCGCGGAAGTTTCCGGCGGGAATTTTCCCTGGCGGGAATTTTCCCCGGCAAGAATTTTCCCCGGCAGGAATCTTCCCCGGAGCGAATCTTCCCCGGCGGAAATCTTCCCCGGCGGGAATCTTCCCCGGCGGGAATCATCCCGGCGGTAATTGTCCCCGGCGGGAATTTGCCCCGGCGGGAATCTTCCCCGGCGGGAATCTTTCCCGGTGGGAATTTTACCCGGCGGGAATCTTTCCCGGCGAAAATCTTCCCCGGCGGGAATTTTCCCCGGCGGGAATCTTCCCCGGCGGGAATCTTCCCCGGTGGGAATTTTACCCGGCGAAAATTTGCCACGGCGGGAATTTGCCCCGGCGGGAATCTTCCCCGGTGGGAATTTTACCCGGCGAGAATTTGCCACGGCGGGAATTTGCCCCGGCGGGAATTTTCCCCGGCGAGAATTTGCCCAGGCGGGAATCTTTCCCGGCGGGAATCTTCCCCGGCGGGAATTTTCCCCGGCGGGAATCTTCCCCGGCGGGAATCTTCCCCGGTGGGAATTTTACCCGGCGGGAATCTTCCACGGCGGGAATTTGCCCCGGCGGGAATCTTCCCCGGCGGGAATCTTCCCCGGTTGGAATCTTCCACGGCGGGAATCTGCCCCGGCGAAAAAATGGCCAAGGCGGGAATTTGCCCCGGCGGGAATCTTCACTTCCGATCTACCTAGCTATGCTGAAGGAACATGGCCTAGCGGTTATCGGAAGCACTTGTAATGCAGATGTTTCCGGGTTCAGATTATATTTTCTCCACACGTTTCACCGAAACTCCATTAACGTTTATGTGAAAATATCCTACATCCCAGGCCCAGGCGGGAATTTGCCCCGGCGGGAATTTGCCCAGGCGGGAATTTTCCCCGGCGGGAATTTGCCCCGGCGAGAATTTGCCCAGGCGGGAATCTTTCCCGGCGGGAATCTTCCCCGGCGGGAATTTTCCCCGGCGGGAATCTTCCCCGGCGGGAATCTTCCCCGGTGGGAATTTTACCCGGCGGGAATCTTCCACGGCGGGAATTTGCCCCGGCGGGAATCTTCCCCGGCGGGAATCTTCCCCGGTTGGAATCTTCCACGGCGGGAATCTGCCCCGGCGAAAAAATGGCCAAGGCGGGAATTTGCCCCGGCGGGAATCTTCACTTCCGATCTACCTAGCTATGCTGAAGGAACATGGCCTAGCGGTTATCGGAAGCACTTGTAATGCAGATGTTTCCGGGTTCAGATTATATTTTCTCCACACGTTTCACCGAAACTCCATTAACGTTTATGTGAAAATATCCTACATCCCAGGCCCAGGCGGGAATTTGCCCCGGCGGGAATCTTCCTCGGCGGGAATTTGCCCCGGCGAGAATTTGCCCAGGCGGGAATTTTCCCCGGCGGGAATTTGCCCCGGCGAGAATTTGCCCAGGCGGGAATTTGCCCCGGCGGGAATTTTCCCCGGCGAGAATTTGCCCCGGCGGGAATCTTCCTCGGCGGGAATTTGCCCCGGCGAGAATTTGCCCAGGCGGGAATTTTCCCCGGCGGGAATTTGCCCCGGCGGGAATTTTCCCCGGCGGGAATTTGCCTCGGCGGGAATTTTCCCCGGCGAGAATTTGCCCCGGCGGGAATTTGCCCCGGCGGGAATCTTCCCCGGCGGAAATCGGCGGCGGGAATCTTCCCAGGATTCTTTCCAGGATTTTTGGCGGGAGTCTACGCCAGCAGCAGCTGCAGCCGTGCAGCTAATTGAGTTTGTAAATCACACTACTGGCCCTAAAATATGGCCGTGAATAATAACATGAAAGTTCTGATCTAATTTATACGTCCATTAAATGTCCGTAGAGAGGGAAAGCAATTGTCTCTGGGCCGCGGTAAAGCGACCCATCTATAATAAGCCTTTCTACCTGCATGGAATCTTGCCGGGAATCTTGGCGGAAGTCATGGCGGGAATCGTGGCGGGAATCTTGGCGGGGATCTTGGCGGAATCTTGCCGGGAATGTTGACGGGATTATTACCGGGAATCTTGGCAGGAATCTTGGCGGGAATCTTGGCGGGTATCTTGGCGGGAATCTTACCGGGAATCTTGCCGGGAATCTTGCCGGGAATATTTGGGGGGAATCTTGCCGGGAATCTTGCATGGTATCTTGCCGGGAATCTTGGCGGGAGTCATGGCGGGAATCTAGGCGGGAATCTTGGCGGGGATCTTGGCGGGAATCTTGGCGGGAATCTTGCCGGGAATCTTGCCGGGAATCTTGCCGGGAATCTTGACGGGAATATTACCGGGAATCTTGGCAGGAATCTTGGCGGGAATCTTGACAAGAGTCTTGCCGGGAATCTTGCCGTAAATCTTGCCGGGAATCTTGGCGGGAAAATTACCGGATATCTTGGCGGGGATCTTGGCGGGAATCTTGCCGGGAATGTTGACGGGATTATTACCGGGAATCTTGGCAGGAATCTTGGCGGGAATCTTGGCGGGTATCTTGGCGGGAATCTTGCCGGGAATCTTACCAGGAATCTTGCCGTGAATCCTGCCGGGAATCTCTACGGGAATATTACCGGGAATCTTGTTAGGAATCTTGGATGGAATCTTTACAAGAGTCTTGGCGGGAGTCTCTGCGGGAATCTTGGCGGGAATCTTGGCAGAAGTCTTGTCGGGAATCTTGGCGGGACTCTTGGCGGGAATCTTGGCAGGAATCTTACCGGGAGTCTTGCCGTGAATCTTGCCGGGAATCTTGTCGGGAATCTTGACGGTAAAATTACCGGGAATCTTGTCAGGAATTTTGGCGGGTATCTTGACGAGAATCTTACCGGGAATCTTGCCGTGAATCATGCCGGGAATCTTGCCATGAATCTTGGCGGGAATCTTGGTGGGAATCTTGGCGGGAATCTTGGCGGGAATCTTGCCAGGAATCTTGCCGGAAATCTTGCCGGGAATCTTGCGTTCAATAAATTAGAACAGTACAGTCGTACGGTATGTGTGTGCGGGAATCTTCCCCGGTGGGAATCTTCCCCGGTTGGAATCTTCCACGGCGGGAATCTGCCCCGGCGAAAAAATGGCCAAGGCGGGAATTTGCCCCGGCGGGAATTTGCCCCGGCGGGAATTTTCTTCGTCGTCGTCGTCGAAAGCTCACTTCCGATCTACCTAGCTATGCTGAAGGAACGTGGCCTAGCGGTTATCGGAAGCACTTGTAATGCAGATGTTTCCGGGTTCAGATTATATTTTCTCCACACGTTTCACCGAAACTCCATTAACGTTTATGTGAAAATATCCTACATCCCAGGCCCAGGCGGGAATTTTCCCCGGCGGGAATCTTCCCGGCGGGAATTTGCCCCGGCGAGAATTTGCCCAGGCGGGAATTTGCCCCGGCGGGAATCTTCCCCGGCGGAAATTTTCCCCGGTGGGAATTTTACCCGGCGAGAATTTGCCACGGCGGGAATTTGCCCCGGCGGGAATCTTCCCCGGCGGGAATCTTCCACGGCGGGAATTTGCCCCGGCGGGAATCTTCCACGGCGGGAATTTGCCCCGGCGGGAATTTTCCCCGGCGAGAATTTGCCCAGGCGGGAATTTGCCCCGGTGGGAATCTTCCCCGGCGGGAATTTGCCCCGGCGGGAATTTGGCGGGAATTTCCATGGCGGGAATTTTCCCCGGCGGGAATTTTTCCCGGGGGAATCTTTTTCGGCGGGAATCTTTCCCGGCGGGAATCCTTCCCGGCGGGAATCTTTCCCGGCGCTAATCTCTCTACTGTTTTTCTTCGTCGTGGTCGTTGAAAGCTCACTTCCGATCTACTTAGCTATGCTGAAGGAACGTGGCCTAGCGGTTATCGGAAGCACTTGTAATGCAGATGTTCCGGGTTCGACTCCCGCTATCGGCACCTTTGTTTTGTTTTGTTTTCTTGTTTTTTGCGTGCCTTTTTTCCATCTTCTTTTCTAAATATCTTTTATTTTTTTACAAATTTTAGAATTATTGTAAGTTATAAATGGTTGAGCTGTAAAGCAATTTACAAGGGATATATGTTGATAGGGGTCTATAGATATCTGATACATTGCAAAGAAACAGACACGAACCGATGAGATATGCCTGTTGTCACGTTTCGGAAAACGTCGATTCACCTTGTGTTTTTGAAGTCTGAACAACTGATATGTTAAGAGAAGTGTCCATACGAATGTTTGCAAGTTCAACGGCGAGAAGAAAGCTTTTAACATGACCGAACTTAACTCCAGATGTTTTCAATTAGACTGCCGTGTTTCCCCGTGGCCGCTCCAGACTAAACTAATTTTGAGCGGTTGTACATTTTCTTGAATAACTCAAGTACGGGACATCACACACCCCTGAGACTTTGACAGGTCATTTATTTACTATTTTACCACAATATCTCAATTGTTTTAAATGATAAGCAATTTCTGTTTTACTTACGTGACGCCGGGAAACTGACCGCAGAAACCTTGCTCTCTTTCTTATGTTTCAAAAGACTTATTTGTAAACAGATTATTTTTTCTCCACACGTTTCACCGAAACTCCATTAACATTTATGTGAAAATATCCTACATCCTTTGATAAATGTTTCCTTTCTCAAACACTTAGCAGAAATATTCATAGAAGCGAAAACAAATGTGCTTAGTTTTTTGCAATAAATACACTATTTTTACCCCATCAGCTTTGCTGAACCTCAGTGGTCTGGAGGTCATTGTGACTGCCTCTGCTGTAAATAACCCGGGTTCGACTTCTTCTAGTGGCACCTATCGTGGGTTTTTTTTGTCTCTCTTTTTCTTCTTCTTTTATAAATATTTTTTACAAGTCTTATTATTATTGTTCTCTATGGTTGAGCTGTAAAACAATTTGTAATTTTAAAGGGTTATATGTTGAACTGATAGGGGTCTACGGATACACACTGCAAAGAAATAGACTCCAACACAAGCGAAGCGCAATGCGTCCGATGTAAGAAAGACAGACTTCTCTCTATTCTTTTGTTTAGGGCTAAATTAGGGATACAATACTATTTTATGCAAGCCCGAGTTTAGGCTGATTGTAGCCTCTTGTTTATTCTCAGCCTTAGGGCTCGCAGAGTCTATTAACGGCTTATGCCCAACGACGAAAGGTGAATGGCAATGTAGACAGCGTTCAGCCGCCGCGTCATATTTTTCTTGGTTTCTCACCATTATAAATGGTAACGGCGTCAGGGTTGCATTCTGTTTCGACATTATTAAGACTTCCCTGCGGATCGATGTATTTACGGTCACGATTGATTCCGTAGTGTTTATGACCCTGCAGGCCATTTATTCCATCCTTTTCAGTTTCTTCTGAGCTGATCGTCAACAGTCTGATCAACTGAAAATTTCACTTGGCGACCATCTCTCCTCCTTCTTTTTCTTCTGACGCTTCTTCTGACGCAGTGGAAATGTCGTCTGGACAGTGAATGGTCAGTTTACGATAGCGATGAGAAGAGGCTAACGTTAACAAGAGTAATTTAGAGGGACTTACCTCCCTGATTCCCACCAGCGCTGTAACCAACGTCCGTTTGGGAAGACCCCTATAAAAACAATCGTTTCAATATCCATTACACGGACGCTGTTTATTTATTTATTTATTTATTTATTATTATAACACATTGATTCTTAGACAGCTAAGCACACAGCTAACCACATTTATGAATGTCCTTCAAAACCTTAGCTAGCCAAGTTCCGCTGTTTTGACGACCGAATCATTTAGGTACTTTTGTGACAAGAGCGTTACTCGGCCCTTTGGGGAACGGAAGAGTTAATACTTTTGAATTTTTGTCATTCATTAAAATCACTAAATGACAGTGTATTTTAGTGTTTCTTGTGTTTCTTACTGAAAACATCTTCTCGAAATACTATTCAGTGGCTCACTTAAGTTTTTTTGGGGTGCTCACCCACGTATTTTAACGTAACTTTTGAGGAGACCTGTGTACTAGTAAGCGATAGCTCATTGAACATGGATGGATGAACAGCAAAAACACTCAGGCTAGCTACCTTAAAAATACTATTCTGTGAAATAAAAGTGTTACCTCTCCACCCACAATCTTCTCAACCTTCTCAGTAAATTGTATTTCCTTGACAGTGCAGGATGAAACTCTAAAATAAAATATGGTTGCCAGTTTGAGAAACGTCAGTACTGTTAGGTTTCGATTTAAGGGCTCATACAAACCCCTGCCCATTTTGAAAAATGAAAATTAAGAGTAAGTTTTATTTGTCGGTAGGGAGACTTTATAATATTATTGAATTTGTGTCTCGCGATCCTTACGCAGTCAGTATAATCAAGCACAGAAAGTTGCTCCTAATTCCATTATAAAATTAATCAGCGTCTTATGACTGGGCTGAAACAGGACGCAAATATCAGGCTTTTTTGATTTATTAACGCCTAATAAATGGTGTGTAAACTCACCTTGATTTACACACACACCATTCAACTTATATTTTTGGTAGTTGATCTGAAATATAAAAAACGAACTGTATTAAATTAAACATGGAACAATTCTGAAAATATACTAGAACAATACAAGTCATATTAAAGGGCAACAGGGAATAACTCGCAAAAGAAACAGTTTCATTCTGTGCTCGCACAGATTTTTTTCCTTTTCTGGTTGGTAATAATCTTAAAAGTATCTTAAAAGCTAAAGCTTTAAATTGCGCAAGTCTTATTCTTGAGCCCACAATTCAAACGGGGTTTGCAACCTGAGGTGTGAAAATTGTCACCTCATACATCACTTTTTTTAAGTTTACTTTTTGTTGTCTTAGCCTATCTTGTTTTTATTTCAGTCTGAGAAATGTCTACGGTATTTCAAAATGGGCCGTTTAAAGTCAGGTCTACCACCTTAAATGTATTTGATTACGCTTGGCCAAGATGGAAATGGATGCCAACATAAAAAAGTCGGGCCGACGTTTTCTAGTTATCCCCTTGTATTTTAGATGAAATTGGTAATAACTTACTGTAGCATAACCTGGACAGCAAAAACAGTCCCACACGCACAGTGGAAATGTGTCACATTTTAAACTGCCGTGTCCCTAAGCGGGTAATTATTACCTACCTGACGCGGGCACATGTAAGCCGTTTTGGTCGCGGTTCTCCTCATTATGGTAACACTCTACGTCAAAAATCATGGACATTTGTGTAAGTTTTACTCTCTTTGCTTTATTTTCCATTTTTTCTTGCGGTGACCCTCCCAGGGACTTCATAATAATAATAAATAATAATAATAACCTTTATTTACCCTCGGTAGTATTTATAGCACAAAGGCTAGTGGGGCCGAGCAGATACAGAAACAAATAAAGTCAAATTAAATCAAATGTTGGTTTTTGGAGAGAGGGGAAAACCGGAGTACCCGGAGAAAAACCTCTCGGAGCAGAGTAGAGAACCAACAAACTCAGCCCACTTATGACACCGAGTCCGGGAATCGAACCCGGGCCACATTCACTCGCATTTGGTGGAAGGCGAGTGCTCTCACCTCTACGCCAACCCTGCTCATTTTTCTTTAACCTGGGGTAAGCCGCGTCCTTAGTCCGCCTTTTACTTCTGTCCTTGGCGGTCACCCATCAGTTTTTCTTGACCTTTTCAGCAGGTCTTTACTTTAGCCGCTTTCTTTTCTTTTTTTTCGGCTTTTCCCGCGCCTTAACGCCCGGCGGGCCTGCCTTCCCTTGTTGGATTGTGGGCCTTGTCCGGGTAATTGTCACGCTTTGTACGCTTATTGCATTAGCCGTTGTAGTTTATAGCTCTTGGAGATATTGCCTGAGTAACTTATCTTTTTACCGCGCCTTTGTGCCTGGCGGGCTTGCCGTCCCTTGTTGGATGAATTTGTGGGCCTTGTCTGCATGTGTAATGGTTACGCTTTGCATGCACGCTTATTGCATTAGCTGTTTTAATAGTTTTGGGGGTTTGCCTTAAGTAACTTTCCTTTTTCGCCTTTTGCTTTTTTCGTTTCGATTTTTGCCTTTTTTCACTGTTTTTTCTGTCAAATTGCTTGACAAGTTTTTCCGCGTCTTGGTCTTGGTCTTGGTCTTGGCCTTGTCCAGGTAATATTCTCGCTTTGCAGGAGAACTAGCTTTGCGTTCCAAAAATGAATTATTTGATGATTGGATTTCACTAAGTTTGAAAGTAGTTTCCAGATTTTCTATAGTTACGAACTTAACACTGAAGCAATACCCGAAAACAACAAAGGATATACAGTTCAATTTCCTTTCATCCTGAACTATTCGAAGATCTTGCAAATGATATCGAACATTTTTCTTCCCGAGAATCAATCCTCCTCGTCGGTAATTTTTATTCCATAAGAGGATAGCAAACGATCAATCCGAATTTTCGCTCCGCTCCACTCAGATAAATAGTTTTGACAACGAGATAACAATCACGGTAAGCGTTTGTGGGTGTGCAGATCTTGATATTCTCAGTGGCGGAGTTAATAGTGGTTCATTGGGAAGACCCACCTTCCGGCCATGGAAGGACTGGAAATGGTGTCATCGACTACGCAATATGTGACCAATATTAATTTACACATGTCGCAAACATCAATGAAGGACTGGCCTTTTTGTTTGACCGACCATAACTTGACTTGGCTAAATATTAACACGAACTTTAGAGTATCACTTTCAGGCAATGTATCACGGCTACTGACGCGATTACCAAACAATTTCTCTGGGAATTGATTTTTCACAAAAGTTCCAAGGTGCGCTGCGGTCTCCTAATATGCAAATTAATAAATGAATGAATGAATGACCAGGCTATATATCCCCGGCAAGAATCCCAACTGACAACTGTTAATACCGGAGGATCTTCATGAAAAACTACTATCAACATCGAAACACTATTTGATATCACTTATGATCACTTAATGGCTACAATTGTAACTTATGTACAAAGCGCTCACAAAAATTACTTACTCAGTTAAGAACTCCAGCAATAATAAAATGGTATGATTAAAGGAGAAGATAGAATGAAAACAAACTAAAGCAGAACACAGGGGCACCCAAAGAGCCAAATCAACCAAAAGCTGTAGAAATGCATTTTTAAGTTCCTTATGGTGTTTGAAGTCTGTTTAAAGCGATTTTTTCATAAGCTAGAAGAAGTTCAATCATCTGTTCGGATTCCCTAGCTGAAATTTTAATTGTTAGGAAACAAAATCCTCCTTTGAGAAAATGCAAGCTGAAATGAACTTTCCACGAACTTTCTAGGGAACTATTTTCTTTCCGAAAATGCTAGCTGACGTTTTTGACTGCCAAAAACAGCAATTAGGACCTTTCCGAAAACCTCAGGGCTATGATTTCCCAATTTCGAATCTTTTAGGCCACGTTTTAGTTACGAAAATCCGAGTGCACTCTTAAATCGACGCCGAAAGTGCAAGGCGAATTACCCTCCACCGAACAGATATCTACCGAAACTTGTCGTTGGGTGCCCCTGAGAGCAGTCAAATGCCATGTTCGTACAGTCAGTATTGTTGGTCGTTAAAAGAGACACGTATAAAAGGCTTTTTAGCACAAAGAACAGGCATTAATTTCAAGCGATTCATTTCATTAATTTCGGGCGAAAATAAACAGATTTCAGTTACTGACAAGCTATTTAATGTCATGTTTTGAGTGATTTCCTTTTTCAAAGTGACCGTTTAATGCAGGTTAAGACATTAAAAACGGCTCTATGGGACTTAGTAAAGGACGACTCCACGACCGCTTAATAGACAACTGAATAGAGCCGGTGACCGCTTAGTGGAGGTCAGGATTATAGTGATTAAAGTAAATAATTTTCGGCACGGTGCCGCTTAATACAAGTTTGACTGTATCACGTCCACTGAAATCGGTTTCTAAATCTTGAATTTGAGAAGTTTTCACAGGAGATCCCCTTTGTTCCTCACAGGCTTTCTCATTTGTTCTTTCCGCCTTCTACTCCACAAAAATCTTCATCTCCCATTTATTTACCGAACGGGTAAACTTTAGGACAGCATTTTCCAATATTTCACCTTCTCCTTATTATCTTGAGATTTCATGCAATCCAAAAGAGACACAATAGTTTTGTAGTGCATAACCCCATAAACATCTTAGAATTTTTGGGTGATTGTTAGAGTGTTTATGAAGAACGAGAAAAGGGGCGAGGGGGTGGTGGGGAGGGGGTGAGTGATTTAGGGGAGATTAGGAAAATGAAGATTGCAAGGCAATTAAAAGTTAAATTTGGAGGTTAAAAGTTAATGGACAAACACCAAACAGTTCGCCCTCGACTTGACATGCACCCATGTTGTAGTGGACTGTCTGAATGTTTGTGTGTGCCTTACTGACCCTTTTTAATTTCGTCATCAAATAACTTAATTATTTCATCAACATCCAGGTATAACACCCCTTAAAAGGGTGGTAGGATGAGATGTGCGAGTACTGAAAAGTTTCAGTGGGCTTGAAGGATTTTGAGAGTTGAAAGTCGAGGTCCATTGAAAACCTAGATGTCGAGGAAAACAGCGCATGCTGATGACATTTCATAAGTGAACTTGATTGTGTGGTGGAAGGAGTTAGCGAACTTTACGAAATCAGAAATTTCTGTCATATGGTTGTTCCATAATGTAAACATATCATCAATATATTTTTTCCAAACGAGACGTTTCTGTGGAGTACCCATTAGTAGTCGTTTTTCGAGATCTGCTATAAATTTGACAGAGAAAGCGACAGCCATTTGTAGTTTCCATGG
>JAEMWC010000494.1:47500-72500 GCA_016490735.1 Pachyseris speciosa
AAAGCCAGCCCAGCCAGTCAACCCATTTCGGTGTTTTTAACATCCAAACGCTGATTCTTACCGGTTCAAACAAATTAAGAAGGCATGTTTATAGACGGCGAAACTTATTATTGTTATTTACAGGCCGCTTTCGACGAGGATCTCTAAAACGTTTTTCAAATGACGAGTGAAGCGCGCTGGTCTTTGACATTTTTGACAGCATTTTGACAACTTTATGTCAGATTTTGAGACGTGCACATGCACATGCATTTGATCGGCTTTTTTTTTTACTCGAGCTTGAGTTTCCGCCTTTAATGCTTAATTTTACGAGGACTCATTGTGATTACGTGTTATTAAGATAAGGGCAAAAGTTTCTTAACGCTGTTGAGGTACCAAGGTCGAAAAACAGTCAGCCAAGCCGAGTAAAAACACTCGTTCGCTTGCAAAGAAAACAACGTAACAAAACAAACAAACAATTCAACTACTTCTTTGCGTCCAAAACGAGTAAGATGATTGTTATTTATATCCATTCGAGAGAAAAAGACAATTTCATTCCTGAACAAAAGTAACAACGATTTAACCAAATGTTAGGCCTCGGCTACACGTTCAAACATTTTTATAAAACATTTGTTGAATGAACAATGTTAGAACGTGTAGCATGCATGTTTGATGACGTTTGCTCAACATTTTTTGTTGGAAGAATGTTTTGATTTCGATCAAACATTTTCTCCAACATACAACAAATGTTGAAGCGTGTAACCGCCCTTTCAGCAATGTTGTATTGCAAACAGATGCAAACACCAATCAGAGTTAAGGGCCCAGCCTCCAATCCGAGAGCCTAATGGCAGAGGTGGAAATTGTGAAAGTCAGACCCCCGAAGCGACATGTTTTCAACAATGTTATATGCGTATCCAACATTGTTAGAAGCGTTCTTACAACAATGTTGGGACGTGTTCGTCTAACAATGTTAGAACGTGTAGCCGGGGCTTTAAGCTTCTATTTATTTAATTTACCTCACTGTCCTGAGCTGTGTTGTAGAGGTTTCTACCACTTGAAAATACGTAAGCTTCAGTAAGGTAAAAACAAGCATCCGCAAAAATAGCAAACGGTTTGTCCAAAGAAAGAGCTTCTTCCACAGAGTTTGAGCTACTCATTCCTCCCATTAATACCGGTGAACTGTTAAGTGACTTTTCTTGGGGAGATGCAAGATGCCGCGGTGAAGTGAAAGCCCTTGAAGCGTTGAATTATACTGTTTTCAACCGCACAATCGATCCAAGTTTTCCTGAGAAAAATCTTTCGTCCTTCCTTTCATCACTTAAAAATTCACCTTCCGGAGTATCTTTTAACAAGTTCTTGATTTTTATGCGAAAGACAAACTTCGATCGAAGAAGATGAAGTTGTTTTGCTCAAAATAAAGAAACCAACTGAATGTGAAATTACGAGCCGCAGAAAGCGCGCGAAAAATTTAAAAGCCTCGATTTCGTTTGGGTGTCCCACACCTGGCTTGAGCCTGCGATCCAATCGAAAGCAAGTACCTGGTCAGCGGTCAACTTCAAAAAAACAGCTGACCTCGATGAGGTCTTAACTTGAGCCCGCGATATGGTCACGTGACACTGGTCAGCAGATACCTTGTTTTGACAGGTGTCAATTGGCTATAAGATAGATGTCCAGTATCAAAGACGTACGCTGTAAAGTAGCTGGTCAGCTGGGCCAGGTGGAGTATGGCCGCCATGTCGGATTATTATGATTACTATTAGGATATTATTAATTATTGGGCAACTCCGTCGTCGTCGTGCGTACGCGCCCACGAGCAATACCGCTAGCCATTTTTACCATGAGAAAAGCAGTTGACGGGTTTCTATAGGTATGGTGCTCCGCCGGAGCTCCGCTATAAGAAAACACCAGTCGGTAGACCAATTGTTTCTGGTAGTAGCGGTCCTACTGCACACCCACAAACGCTTACCGTGATTGTTATCTCGTTGTCAAAACTATTTATCTGAGTGGAGCGGAGCGAAAATTCGGATTGATCGTTTGCTATCCTCTTCTGGAATAAAAATTACCGACGAGTAGGATTGATTCTCGGGAAGAAAAATGTTCGATATCATTTGCAAGATCTTCGAATAGTTCAGGATGAAAGGAAATTGAACTGTATATCCTTTGTTGTTTTCAGGTATTGTTTCAGTGTTAATTTCGTAACTATAGAAAATCTAGAAGCTACTTTCAAACTTAGTGAAATCCAATCATCAAATAATTCATTTTTGGAACGCAAAGCTAGTTCTCCTGCAAAGCGAGAATATTACCTGGACAAGGCCAAGACCAAGACCAAGACGAGGAAAAACTTGTCAAGCAATTTGACAGAAAAAACAGTGAAAAAAGGCAAAAATTGAAACGAAAAAAGCAGAAGGCGAAAAAGGAAAGTTACTTAAGGCAAACCCCCAAAACTATTAAAACAGCTAATGCAATAAGCGTGCATGCAAAGCGTAACTATTACACATGCAGACAAGGCCCACAAACTCATCCAACAAGGGACGGCAAGCCCGCCGGGCACAAAGGCGCGGTAAAAAGATAAGTTACTCAGGCAATATCCCAAGAGCTATAAACTACAACGACTAATGCAATAAGCGTACAAAGCGTGACAATTACCCGGACAAGGCCCACAATCCAACAAGGGAAGGCAGGCCCGCCGGGCGTAAAGGCGCGGGAAAAGCCGAAAAAAAGTAAAGAAAGCGGCTAAAGTAAAGACCTGCTCAAAAGGTCAAGAAAAACTGATGGGTGACCGCCAAGGACAGAAGTAAAAGGAGGACTAAAGACGCGGCTTACCCCAGGTTAAAGAAAAATGAGCAGGGTTGGCGTAGTGGCGAGAGCGCTCGCCTTCCAACAATGTGGCCCGCATTCGATTCCCGGACTCGGTGTCATAAGTGGGCTGAGTTTGTTGGTTCTCAACTCTGCTCCGAGAGGTTTTTCTCCGGGTACTCCGGTTTTCCCCTCTCGCCAAAAAACTACATTTGATTTGATTTGATTTGATTTAATTTGACTTTATTTGTTTCTGTATTTGCTCGGCCCCACTAGCCTTTGTGCTATAAATACTACCGAGGGTAAATAAAGGTTATTATTATTATTTATTATTATTATTATGAAGTCCCTGGGAGGGTCACTACAAGAAAACAAGAGGTAGCTAGCCTGAGTGATTTTGCTGTTCATCCATCCATGTTTAATGAGCTATCGCTTACTAGTACACAGGTCTCCTCAAAAGTTACGTTAAAATACGTGGGTGAGCACCTCCAAAAAACTTAAGTGAGCCACCGAAAAGTATTTCGAGAAGCCGTTTTCAGTAAGAAACACAAGAAACACTAAAATACACTGTCATTAAGTGATTTTAATGAATGCCAAAACTTCAAAAGTATTAACCCTTCCGCTCCCCAAAGGGGTCTAAACTTAAGCCAAAGCGCAGGGTAGGGAGGGGGGGGGGGGGGTAAGATGTAATTTCTTAAACATTTGTAGGGGGCGTTAGAAGTTAAACTGAGAGGTCTGGTCTCAATCCATGGACTCAAGATAATGTATATTACATGTAAGCTAATCAAAATCAAATTTTCCCATCGGGGGAAATTCCCGCCGGGGAAAATTCCAACCGGGGAAAATTCCCGCCGGGGAAAATTCCCGCCGGGGAAGATTCCCGCCGGGGAAGATTCCCGCCGGGGAAGATTCCCGCCGGGGAAGATTCCCGCCGGGGAAGATTCCCGCCGGGGAAAATTTCCGCCGGGGAAAATTCCCGCCGGGGAAAATTCCCGCCGGGGAAGATTCCCGCCGGGGAAAATTCCCGCCGGGGAAGATTCCCGCCGGGGAGGATTCCCGCCGGGGAAAATTCCCGCCGGGGAATAATCCCGCCGGGGAAAATTCCCGCCGGGGAAGATTCCCGCCGGGGAAGATTCCCGCCGGGGAAAATTCCCGCCGGGGAAATTTCCCGCCGGGGAATATTCCCGCCGGGGAAAATTCCCGCCGGAGAAGAATCCCGCCAGGGAATACTCTCGCCGGAATCTTGCAGGATTCTTGGCGGGTAGGTAAAATGAGACCACTGAGGTTCAGCATAGCTAATGAGGTAAATCTAACAAATCTATAAAGCAGATTTGTTACCTTAGTATGACTTCTAGAGGAAAATAAGCGGAGATTGAAATCGTATCACAATAGTTTGTGCTCACTTTTTACATTGCAGCAAGTGATTGGCCTTTGGTTTTCACTGGAAAACTCACCCGCTTTTGGAATCAGCGAGGTCTTCCCCTCTTTAACCAATACGGTACCTCCTGATCACTACGCGCTATAGCCTGAAAAGACTTAGCAACACCCTCATGAACATAATTCACCTTTTTCCACCAAACGTTGACAATTCGGTCGGGGCCTGGCGCGCTCCAGTTCCGTTTCTTCGCCATCACACTGTTCGCCTGCTCTGTGCTCAGCTCAAAATCCTCATCAGACGGTTCAGGAACCGTTTCATTTATCGCGCTTCGAATTTCCTCAAGCCACTCAGCTGAAGTGTTTCCAGTCTCTTCAGACTCCCATAAAGACTTCTAAAAATCACCCAAAAATTCTAAGATATTTATGGGGTTATGCACTACAAAACTATTGTGTCTCTTTTGGATTGCATGAAATCGCCCTGAATCGTCCGAAATTAATTCCTGTTCTTTGTGCTCAAAAGCCTTTTATACGTGTCTCTTTTAACGACAGACAATACTGACTGTACGAACATGGCATTTGACTGCTCTGCGCTCAGCTCAAAATCCTCATCAGACGGTTCAGGAACTGTTTCATTCATCGCGCTTCGAATTTCCTTAAGCCACTCTGATCAGCTGAAGTGTTTCCAGTCCCTTCAGACTCCCATAAAGACTTCCAAAACTCCGTCGCCTCCTCCACACTTCCAAACATCGGCTCACCATGACCATTATCCCTTATTCCCGCATCATATATAGGATTCTAACGCCCCTCCTGTTTCTCAATAATCTTCTTAAAGATTAACTCGACCAGCATCCAAATGAGACTGTTTGTTCAGCTTTCTTGCCTCTTTCTGTTTTACCTTGCCCTTGTACCCTCGTTTTAATTTTCTCAGTTTTAATTTCTCTTTCTCCATGTATGATACTAGGCTTGCAATCGAAAGTGTTCCACATTCTTTCATCAACTGTGCACGATGCCTCTTTCCTTTTTTGTGATTTTCCCATTTGATTTTAGTCTCTCCACTTCTGCTTTAGCTTTGGATAGCTTTCCACGTATAACTTGCGCCTTCGCCTCAAACTGCTCTTTAGCCTTTTAACTCCAATTCGGTCTTCCCATCTGATCTCTTTCTCCCTGCTGTTTTTTCCATCCTTTGCTGATATAGAATGCAATAATCACCGAGTAAACGATACAATTCACAAGCCATAAAAACTCAAAAGGATTCTGCGCTGGGACTGGGACGGAGTTCTGTTTTATAATTTCCCTTAAAGCTGTGTTTCCATTCGCGATATCTTTACTGTTTGGCCTCCGCTTTGTTCTCGTATCGTAGCAACGCTCTTTAAACTCTCCCGAGTCCTGAGTCGCCGATGCGGGAAACGGGAGTGCTAATTTAATTAATTCAATCGTTTCGACGTTTTCCTCTGGGACTTGTGAACTGGTCGTATGTAAATCTGCTTCAGTTTCTTGATTTGATTGTTCAACATTCACATCGGTTCTAGAATCACAAATTAAATCATCCTGTATCCGTTTATTTACTCTACGTCCTAAACTAGTCACAAGTTCATCTCTAACATTCCCCAATGTTCCCTCCACCTGAGCCGCTTGATCCCTCAGGTTCTGACAAGATAGATTTAAACCCGCATAAACTTTTCCATGCCATAGTTCTTGCATAACTTTCATGTACCCTTTCTTCCTTCCGTCTGTGTTTCTAGTAGGATTATCCGATGCTACCATCCTTTGAGCCTCTCTCTTGCACTGCAACAAATCTCTGTTCATTTCACTGGTCCATTTCAATCTGTCCACCGAATTTTTATTATTATTATTATTATTATTATTATTATTATTATTTTAATTATTATTTCAACTATTATCGTTATGTCCACTATTTCCGTTATCATTAACAATGTTGGTTTCACTTGATTCAACTTCCTCTGTCTCAACATGATTATTTCACAGAAAATTTCTAGGTGGAAAAGGTTGAAGGCGATAAAGGGATGTTACTTAAGGCAACCCCCCAAAATAAACTACAACAGCTAATGCAATAAGGTTTGAGGCGTGCAATGCGTGACTATTTCCCGGACAAGGCCCACAGTTCAGGAAGGGAAGGCAGGCCCGCCAAGCGTAAAGGCGCGGGAAAAGGACAACAAAAATAGACAGTGAAAACATTAAAACAAAAATTAGTAGAAAAAAACTGTCAAACAATATGACAGAAAATATATCACAGACAAAAAGGGAAAATAATGAAACTAATGGCAAAAATCTGTCCAAAGGGTGAAAGAAAAATTATTAAACTGAGAAAACAGCCAAAAGAGATTCCACAGCTAGAAGCAGCCCTCAAAAAACAACGAACTATGAGGGTTCGGAGGGTTCGAAACCATCAGGAATTGCTTAATTAACTACACTGGAAACCAGACGGGCCAAGAGCAAGCGGTCGCTACAAGTCATACGAGAACACTCGAGGACCTCCGCGTGTCCGTACGGACCGCAGTGTAGACTCAAAGCACACATCACGTTCGACAAAGCATTCCAGACTGTCCTGGACCAAATCTGTCACAAAGCCCAAGCGGAACTCTTAACTCTGACGATTAAAGAGCAGGAAAAGCACCTAGCTGCAAACAACCAGGCAATTTCAGCCCAGCAGCAGCTACTACAAGACATGCACCCGGACCAGCAGAGTTCCCAAGTAACCAGAAACCACGCCAACAACAGCACCAGACGAAGGCCTAGGACTAAGACTAAGGCTGGACTAAACAAACTAGTTTAACAAAACTGTAATCTCGCTTCTATGTATGCTCAATTATTTGAGTTACAAGAAATGTTGTGTCAAATAAGTGAGGCAGTGAATGTAAATAATAGTAGAGTTGAACCAGCCTTATACTGGTGTGTCGTCCTCTGACCCTAAGGGCTCCACACGAAACATTATTAAGGGTCATAAGAAACGCTATCATAGACGAACCATCTTTAAAGCTGTTTTAACCCATATAGCTAGAGCAAAGAACGAGAAATACATCAAATTTCTCACGAAAGTATCATTCAAAATGATGAGGTTAAACTCCTTTTTAGAAGTCTTAAATTCATACCTACTCCCGGCCTGTTCTTTACTCTAACAAATCCTTACTAAAGGATTTTGATAATGTTGCAAAAACAATGCGTTTGAGATACACGTTCGCAAACAAAAGGAAATCAGTTGCTCATCCCTCATCCCCACGAATCCACATGGCAACCACCAATTCATACTCAGGTTCCCTTGAAAACCACTTGGAAGAGACCAAACTCGAATTATTTTCGACAGATTTCCAACCTTAAAATAACATTTCAGGGAACGAAAGAAAAGCTATTAGCTTACCTTAGCACAGTAGCGAAATTAATATAAAAATAGCCGACACAAAAATACAAGAAGGCTCACAACAATTATCTGACGATAAATTTTATAAGTGAGCCTGTCACATCTCCGATTGTGCTAACACATTGCCCGAAAGTTAACAAACTATTTGATTCCGTTCGGGTAATATCGACAAAATGACTCAGAAGTGGTTGATAATCGGTCTAAAACAACCGCGCACACCCAAATTTTACACGGTTGACTAAAATCTATAAGAAAACACCAGTCGGTAGACCAATTGTTTCTGGTAGTAGCGGTCCTACAGAACGTATTTCCAGTTTCATGGACTCATTATTACAACTCATCGCTATCAAACAAGAGTCATACTTAAAGACACCACTGATTTTATCAATTTAATCGAAAACACGCAACTTCCAAAGGATGTCACTTTAGCCAATCTTGTCGTGTAAGTTCCCTCTAAACTAACATTCCTCAAACAGGAATTGATGTTATTTGCCGCTGCTACGAGGCCATTATTAGCATAATCTGCCAATTTGCCAATTCCCACCAACGATTTACGTTAACGCTCATGCAGCTCATACTTGAAGAAAATTCTTTCCAATTCAATGGATAGCATTCGTACAAACCCATGCAAACTACAAATGGCTGTCGCTTTCTCTGTCAAATTTATAGCAGATCTCGAGAAACGACTACTAATGGGTATTCCACATAAACGTCTCGTTTGGAAAAAATATATTGATGATCTGTTTACACTGTGGAACAACCATATGACAGAAATTTCTGATTTCGTAAAGTTCGCTAACTCCTTCCACCACACAATCAAGTTCACTTGTGAAATGTCATCAGCATGCGCTGTTTTCCTCGACATCTAGGTTTTCAATGGACCTCGACTTTCAACTCTCAAAATCCTTCAAGCCCACTGAAACTTTTCAGTACTCGCACATCTCATCCTACCACCCTTTTAAGGGGTGTTATACCTGGATGTTGATGAAATAATTAAGTTATTTGATGACGAAATTAAAAAGGGAAAGTAAGGCACACACAAACATTCAGACAGTCCACTACAACATGGGTGCATGTCAAGTCGAGGGCGAACTGTTTGGTGTTTGTCAATTAACTTTTAACTTTTAATTGCCTTGCAATCTTCATTTTTCTAATCTCCCTTAAATCACTCACCCCCCTCGCCCCTTTTCTCGTTCTTCATAAACACTCTAAAAATCACCCAAAAATTCTAAGATATTTATGGGGTTATGCACTACAAAACTATTGTGTCTCTTTTGGATTGCATGAAATCGCCCTGAATCGTCCGAAATTAATTCCTGTTCTTTGTGCTCAAAAGCCTTTTATACGTGTCTCTTTTAACGACCAACAATACTGACTGTACGAACATGGCATTTGACTGCTCTCAGGGGCACCCAACGACAAGTTTCGGTAGATATCTGTTCGGTGGAGGGTAATTCGCCTTGCACTTTCGGCGTCGATTTAAGAGTGCACTCGGATTTTCGTAACTAAAACGTGGCCTAAAAGATTCGAAATTGGGAAATCATAGCCCCTGAGGTTTTCGGAAAGGTCCTAATTGCTGTTTTTGGCAGTCAAAAACGTCAGCTAGCATTTTCGGAAAGAAAATAGTTCCCTAGAAAGTTCGTGGAAAGTTCATTTCAGCTTGCATTTTCTCAAAGGAGGATTTTGTTTCCTAACAATTAAAATTTCAGCTAGGGAATCCGAACAGATGATTGAACTTCTTCTAGCTTATGAAAAAATCGCTTTAAACAGACTTCAAACACCATAAGGAACTTAAAAATGCATTTCTACAGCTTTTGGTTGATTTGGCTCTTTGGGTGCCCCTGTGTTCTGCTTTAGTTTGTTTTCATTCTATGTTCTCCTGTAATCATACCATTTTATTGTTGCTGGAGTTCTTAACTGAGTAAGTGATTTTTGTGAGCGCTTTGTACATAAGTTACAATTGTAGCCATTAAGTGATCATAAGTGATATCAAATAGTGTTTCGATGTTGATAGTAGTTTTTCATGAAGATCCTCCGGTATTAACAGTTGTCAGTTGGGATTCTTGCCGGGGATACATAGTCTGGTCATTCATTTATTTATTTGCATAATAGGAGACCGCAGCGCACCTTGGAACTTTTGTGAAAAATCAATTCCCAGAGAAATTGTTTGGTAATCGCGTCAGTAGCCGTGATACATTGCCTGAAAGTGATACTCTAAAATTCGTGCTAATATTAAATAAATAAATAAATAAATAATCAGTTTATTAAACCCTTTTGTAGTGTATAACGCTAAATTACGAGGGAGGTGGTCAATTCTACACAAAAAAGCATAATTACACTTGACACAGAATGCAAAAACAATTAAACCCTATTATAACAGTGAGTAACGAAACTACTAAGGCGGTCCGTTCTGACAAGGCGGAAATCAGAACGGGAACAACCAGACCTCAGCCCATACCCATTAGCGACACTCGTGGACTGTGGCAACAGGTGTGAGAGGAGACCGGACTCCTTGATGTTAGATATAAAACGCCTGCAAGCTTCATCACGGCGCGCCAGCAGCGTAGGCAAGCCACAGATCACTAGTGCCGACTCATAAGAGCAATCTGGAAAAATGATTCTTAGAGCAGACTTCTGCACTTTTTCAGCCAACTGAACCAGACAAACGGGTAACGCGGCCCACATCGGAGATGCAAATTCTAAAATGGGCCGCAAAAGGCTACAATAAACTTTAATGAGATCAGCTGGTGGGAGGCCTGATTTCCTTAAGACACGTAAAACGTAGAGACGCTTGCGTGCTTTCTTCACAATATAGTCGCAGTGAATAGACCACGACAAATTGTACGACAGATGGACACCGAGCAACTTATAAGATGACACCTGCTCTATAACACAGCCCGACATCTGTAAGGGAGATGGGTCCGAAGGCTTATACTGTAGGAAATCTATGCGTAACTCTTTACATTTGGATGGATTTAGCTTCATACCGTGACTACTAGCATATGAACAAATATCCCTTGCTACAAAGGGTAGCAAACTGATTGAACATCTAGGAATAATTTCTAAGACTGACAAATCGTCCACATACTTAACTCTAGTTTTCCAGTCATTCACTAGGTTGTTGACGAGGACTGCAAACAACAGGGGGGCTAGCCTTGTCCCCTGAGGGATACCGCCCCGCGGGATAACGCTGCTGGACAGAGCACTACAAATTTTGACTTGTTGCGACCTACCCGACAAGAAGGCCCCAATCCATCTAATTAATGACTCGTGCACCCCCAAATCGCGAAGCTCAGAAACCAAAACAGAATGATCCACCAGGTCAAATCCTTTGCTAAAGTCGGTAAACAAGAGGCGTGCATAGCAATGGCCGTTGTCAAGCGCTTCTAGGATACAGTGAAGCAAGTACACGAGCGCATGCGTAGTTGATCTGCCTGGGAGAGCAAACTGTTTTAGATCAATTTTGTCGATGACCTGGTTAAATAGGGGGGCTAACATGAACCCCTCAAATACTTTAGCTATTTGAGAAGTTAATGTAACTGGCCTTAGATCGTTCTTAATACATTTAGGTGGCATACATTTGGGGATGGGCGTGACTACAGACTCCTTGATCTGATAAGGGATGAAACCTTGCACTAACGAGGCATTGTAAATGTCAGTAACTACTGGAGCAAGTTCAAAAGCGAATTCCTTCCAAATCTTGTTAGGAACCGCTGAGGGCCCAGGTGATTTATTGATCTTAACTTTGCGTAGGGCTTTATAGCAACTAGAAACATCAACAAGGAACTCCCTTGGGACATCAAGGTTAAGATCGAAGTCAGCAACTGTGGTGTCCAGGGGGATAAAGTGTGATGTAAGAGCAGCCAAAAAGGAATTAAAATTCTCTGCTAGGGCAGCTGGAGTGGGAGTATTCTCATCAAGTAATTGAGTTACCCAATCTGTACGAGCTCTTTGACCAGTAAGGCCGTTTACCTCACGCCACCAACGACTAATGTGACTTTCTTTAAGGGAGGCAACCTTGCTATCATAGACCTTTTGCTTACATTCCCTGCATGCCCTCTGCACCTTATTACGCAACTCTTTGTAGTGCTGCGAGTCTTTTCCATAGGCAACAAGAGCTTTTTGGCGTTTAATGATCAAGGATTTGAGCTTGTGTGTGATCCAGGGTTTATCTGACGGGCAGCATTTAGTACGCTGTAAGGGAAGGTAGTAGTTGACAGCCTCTGTCAGTGTAGAAATAAACACATCATATTTCTCCTGGACATATGTAAGGCCAAGTCAAGTTATGGTCACTGATGTTTGCGACATGTGTAAATTAATATTGGTCACATATTGCGTAGTCGATGACACCATTTCCAGTCCTTCCATGGCCGGAAGGTGGGTCTTCCCAATGAGCCACTATTAACTCCGCCACTGAGAATATCGAGATCTGCACACCCACAAACGCTTACCGTGATTGTTATCTCGTTGTCAAAACTATTTATCTGAGTGGAGCGGAGCGAAAATTCGGATTGATCGTTTGCTATCCTCTTCTGGAATAAAAATTACCGACGAGTAGGATTGATTCTCGGGAAGAAAAATGTTCGATATCATTTGCAAGATCTTCGAATAGTTCAGGATGAAAGGAAATTGAACTGTATATCCTTTGTTGTTTTCGGGTATTGTTTCAGTATTAGTTTCGTAACTATAGAAAATCTGGAAACTACTTTCAAACTTAGTGAAATCCAATCATCAAATAATTCATTTTTGGAACGCAAAGCTAGTTCTCCTGCAAAGTGAGAATATTACCTGGACAAGGCCAAGACCAAGACCAAGACGCGGAAAAACTTGTCAAGCAATTTGACAGGAAAAACAGTGAAAAAAGGCAAAAATTGAAACGAAAAAAGCAGAAGGCGAAAAAGGAAAGTTACTTAAGGCAAACCCCCAAAACTATTAAAACAGCTAATGCAATAAGCGTGCATGCAAAGCGTAACTATTACACATGCAGACAAGGCCCACAAATTCATCCAACAAGGGACGGCAAGCCCGCCGGGCACAAAGGCGCGGTAAAAAGATAAGTTACTCAGGCAATATCCCCAAGAGCTATAAACTACAACGGCTAATGCAATAAGCGTACAAAGCGTGACAATTACCCGCCGGGCGTAAAGGCGCGGGAAAAGCCGAAAAAAAGTAAAGAAAGCGGCTAAAGTAAAGACCTGCTCAAAAGGTCAAGAAAAACTGATGGGTGACCGCCAAGGACAGAAGTAAAAGGCGGACTAAAGACGCGGCTTACCCCAGGTTAAAGAAAAATGAGCAGGGTTGGCGTAGTGGCGAGAGCGCTCGCCTTCCAACAATGTGGCCCGGGTTCGATTCCCGGACTCGGTGTCATAAGTGGGCTGAGTTTGTTGGTTCTCAACTCTGCTCCGAGAGGTTTTTCTCCGGGTACTCCGGTTTTCCCCTCTCGCCAAAAACCTACATTTGATTTGATTTCATTTGATTTAATTTGACTTTATTTGTTTCTGTATTTGCTCGGCCCCACTAGCCTTTGTGCTATAAATACTACCGAGGGTAAATAAAGGTTATTATTATTATTTATTATTATTATGAAGTCCCTGGGAGGGTCACTGTAAGAGAAAATGGAAAATAAACTTACACAAATGTTCTTGATCTTCGACGTAGTGTGTTACCATAATGAGGAGAACAGCGACCAAAACGGCTTACATATGCCCGCGTCAGGTAGGTAATAATTACCCGGTAAGGGACACGGCAGTTTAAAATGTGACACATTTCCACTGTGCGTGTGGGACTGTTTTTGCTGTCCAGGTCATGCTACAGTAAGTTATTACCAATTTCATCTAAAATACAAGGGGATAACTAGAAAACGTCGGCCCAACTTTTTTATGTTGGTATCCATTTCCATCTTGGCCAAGCGAATCAAATACATTTAAGGTGGTAGACCTGACTTTAAAGGGCCCATTTTGAAATGCCGTAGACATTTCTTAGACTGAAATAAAAACAAGATAGGCTAAGACAACAAAAAGTAAACTTAAAAAAGGTGATGTATGAGGTGACAATTTTCACACCTCAGGTTGCAAACCCCATTTGAATTGTGGGCTCAAGGATAAGACTTGTGCAATTTAAAGCTTTAGCTTTTAAGATACTTTTAAGATTATTACCAACCAGAAAAGGAAAAAAATCAGTGCGAGCACAGAATGAAACTGTTTCTTTTGCGAGTTATTCCCTGTTGCCCTTTAATATGACTTGTATTGTTCTAGTATATTTTCAGAATTGTTCCATGTTTAATTTAATACAGTTCGTTTTTATATTTCAGATCAACTACCAAAAATATAAGTTGAATGGTGTGTGTGTGTAAATCAAGGTGAGTTTACACACCATTTATTAGGCGTTAATAAATCAAAAAAGCCTGATATTTGCGTCCTGTTTCAGCCCAGTCATAAGACGTTGATTAATTTTATAATGGAATTAGGAGCAACTTTCTGTGCTTGATTATACTGACTGCGTAAGGATCGCGAGACACAAATTCCCTACCCTATTCAATTGCATAAATTCAATAATATTATAAAGTCTCCCTACCGACAAATAAAACTTACTCTTAATTTTCATTTTTCAAAATGGGCAGGGGTTTATATGAGCCCTTATATCGAAACCGAAAAATTCCCGAAAATTCCCGCCGGTGAAAATTCCCGCCGGGGAAATTCTCGCCGGGTAAAATTCCCGCCGGGGAAGATTACCGCCGGGGAAGATTCCCGCTGGGGAAAATTTCCGCTGGGGGAAATTCCCGTCGGAAATTCCCGCGGGAATCTTGGCGGGAATCCTTGCGGGAATCTTGCCGGGAATCTTACCGATATTCTTTGCGGGACTCCTGCGGGATCTTGGCAGGAATCTTGGCAGGAATCTTGGCGGGAATGGAATATCTTGGCGGGAATTTTGCCAGGTTTCTAGGCGAACCATGGCAGAGATCTCTTTTCTCCGGCACGCTGAATACAAGAGAAAAGAGGCCTCTGTTAGCAGGGAAGGCGGGAATCTCTCCAGAAGTTCTTGGCTGGAATCTTCCCAGGATTCTTGGCGGGAGGCAAACTTCTCAGTAACCAAATGTTGCCTAGGAATCTTGCCAGGATTATTGGCGGAAAGTGAAATTGCCGAGGACTCCCGGAGATTCTCGCGAACACTCTACTGTGAATGTAGTATCCAGAAGTAGTATTCCTACTGGAGAGCAATTAATCACGGCAATGATACACCTAAAGCTGCAACAAGCGAAATATCACACCCGGCAGCCAGAGGACGCCGACCCGCACTCCTGTGCGTTGGAAATTGTCGTTGCTGCCTTCTGCAATAATTTTCAGGGAGTCATGCGATTTTGGAACTGATCCAGCGGGAATTACGGAGAAATTTCAGTTATCACCGTAAAAACAGCGTGATCGCGTTTAAAGTTTTGCCATTATATAGAAAAGTATAGCTCGCACATCAGTTGTCTGAGTTAAGCATTTTGCAAACGTGGGAGAGTTATTCAGTAATAGATGCATCAAACTCGCTATATCAGTTGACACTATAACTTGGCTCCAAAACGAGAAAATTGGGGGACAGAAAAGATCATGGCAGGAATCTTGCCAGGATTAATTCTTGGCGGGAAGGGAAAATCTTGGCAGGATCTTGGTGGGAATCTTGCCAGGATTCTTTTTAAAAACTCCGTCCACGAACTCTGACGGCGGCTTCATCAAAGACCGTTTCGACCCATGGCAGACGTCTCTTTTCACCCGCACGCTTTTCTGAGAAAAGAGGCCTCTGTTAGGGAATCTTGCCAGGATTCTTGGCGGGATCTTGGCAGGAATCTTGCAGGATTCTTGGCGGGAAGGTAAAATGAGACCACTGAGGTTCAGCATAGCTAATGAGGTAAATCTAACAAATCTATAAAGCAGATTTGTTACCTTAGAATGACTTCTAGACACAAAGTATTTTGAAAATGTGCTTTACCATGGAAACACGGAGCTGAGTCAGCTTGTTCCCATGACACGAGGCTCATAGGTCAAAGTTATCACAGGGGACAGGATGCTGCAGTGGAGCTTCTCGAAGTATTTGTGCGTGGGTGTCCCACTACTTTTGTTCAGTGCTTGCAGCAGCAAGTGCAGCAGCCACGTGATCACTACTATCATTTTGTGCCTGTTGATGATGTAGCTTTCCAGCTTGTCCAGAAAGGTAGGAGTGTACTTGTTATGCAGTAAGGAATTTACTTAGAGTAAAAAGCCGTTTCCGTCAGCAAACGACAGGCAGGACATGGCCACAACGAATGGACCAATGAGACAGCTTATGAGAAGGGTCATTGGTGACGATAGCCCAGGACTAGGCCGTGAGATTTTTGTCACAGAAATACCGTGAATCTCAGACCGATTGGTTTGCAAAGAAGGACATTTCGTGGCACATAAGCGTGTTTGCAAGAAAATATCAGGAAAAATCCAAAGTCAGTCTCTTGTCCACATTGAAGAAAACTTTAACCAAGACAGCACCGTAATTATCCGCATCATGAATTGAACTCACTGCAACATTTTTTAGGCAGGAATGACGCCCGATACTATCATAATTCGTTGATTCTACTTCATTCTAATGCTATTAGCTGGAGGACTGTCTGGGATAAGAGCGCTACTAATTGAGTATCAAAGACCATCAAACAGGATGGAATCAGCTTAAGGTGGCTCAAAATAGCTTGATTATTTTTAAACACCAACTCTTTGATGGATCGATACTCCCACAATCTTTTATTTGTTTTCTTGAACATGGTATCAAAAATTTCCCATTTATTTCTCAACAATTTGCGATCAATTGTTTTACATATAAGGTTACCATAGCAACAGTACAGCCTCTTAGAAACACCCTAAATTTTGGTTTTATGTGCCTGTAACTCAAACGATTTCTATTTAAGAAAGTGAGGTAAAGGGGAGGGGTGCTTATTTGCTATTTTGGCTGAGGGGGTGGGCGCTTATTCGAACTTGGGACACTTATGGGAGGAATTACGGTATAAGTGCCATCAACTAATGCATGAAGCTTGGCTGTTTTAAGAAATATATAATAACTAAATGGCAATTTTATTTTTAGGTGAAATACGTAGGGTATTCATTTATTTCTTCCAATCTCTTTTTTGTTTTTTTTGTTTTTTGAAGCGCACGGTTTCCATATACTTCCTAAATTTTATCCTAGATGATGTGTTACTTACTCGGGCAGTCAAACATTCTCTTGCGCGAAAAATCATAGTGCTAACTATTCAAATATTCTACGTCATATGCTGGTTATTTAAAGTTGACAACGTTATAGATCTGTTGCTTGGTTTTAGCCATGACCAGTTTCTGTGGTACATTTCAACAAACGTATTTACCGGGGATCTTCAAAAATTTCAAAAGCGAAGGGAATCAGGAGCGCACAAACAACATACCGTTTCGCGAAGCGAGATTAGTGTTTTCCAGTTTTTCAGTGAAGGGTGTACCAAAGTTTATGAAAGATACTCGGCCCTTAAGAACACATGTCGTACGAAAGGTGAGAGTTACGCCCAGAGAGAGCCACACTTCTTGACCAAGCTAATAAAGAAATCTTCAGTTGAAAGAGGAAAGAGCATCAAGTCAAGGTCCTGTTCAAGGAAGCCTTGCGGATACCAATCAACCTTTGAAAGGGTGGGCACTGGAGCAAACAAAGAAGGCTGGGCACTTCAATGACAATAAAAAGATACCCTGTTGCAGTGAGAAGTTCAGTATCAGGGGCACCCAACGAACGACAAGTTTCGGTAGATATCTGTTCGGTGGAGGGTAATTCGCCTTGCACTTTCGGCGTCGATTTAAGAGTGCACTCGGATTTTCGTAACTAAAACGTGGCCTAAAAGATTCGAAATTGGGAAATCATAGCCCCTGAGGTTTTCGGAAAGGTCGTAATTGCTGTTTTTGGTAGTCAAAAACGTCAGCTTGCATTTTCGGGAAAAAAATAGTTCCCTAGAAAGTTCGTGGAAAGTTCATTTCAGCTTGCATTTTCTCAAAGGAGGATTTTGTTTCCTAACAATTTCGTGCAATTAAAATTTCAGCTAGGGAATCCGAACAGATGAACTTCTTCTAGATTATGAAAAAATCGCTTTAAACAGACTTCAAACACCATAAGGAACTTAAAAATGCATTTCTACAGCTTTTGGTTGATTTGGCTCGTTGGGTGCCCCTGCAGTATCGGCCAACAAACAGGTCGCAAACTAGATCCAAAAATGCTGAGGGAAACCGGATTTTTACTTGAAGTAAATTCCTTACTGTACAACAAGTACACTCCTGCTTTTCTAGACAAGCTGCATCAACAGGCGCAAAATGATAGTAGTGATCACGTGGCTGCTGTCATGCACTGAACAAAAATAGTGGGACACCCACGCACAATTACTTCGAGAAGCTCCACTGCAGCATTTTGTCCCTGTGATAAATTTTGACCTATGAGCCTCGTATCAAGGGAACAAGCTGATTCAGCTCAGTGTTTCCATGATAAAGCACATTTTCAGGTGCCATATATTGCACTGATAGGCAAACTGATACAGCCATGCACTTGTCACGAATAGCAACAACAAAGTAAGAGGAGTGCCCCTTGCTACCAGTGCATATTGTGCCCGTGTGTCCAAGGGGCAAATAACAGGTGCAGAAGAACTGCTTCCGCCTAAGCTCCCGCCCCTTTCCCCCCCCTCCCCCCCCCTCACACACACACACGCCCCGACACTTAACCCCGGCACTTAACACCACGACACACACACACACACACCCTGGAGTGACCAGCCGCTGACCAAGTAGTTAGAGGGCCCTGGGTACGACAATGTGAACAGTGAGCATAAACTGTTGCGATACGACAGGGGCACCCAACGACAAGTTTCAGTAGACATCTGTTCGGTGGAGGGTAATTCGCCTTGGGCTTTCGGCGTCGATTAAAGAGTGCACTCGGATTTTCGTAACTAAAACGTGACCTAAAAGATTCGCAATTGGGAAATCATAGCCCCTGAGGTTTTCGGAAAGGTTATATTTACTGTTTTAGGCAGTTAAAAAATTTACTTCACATTTTCGGAAAGAAAATAGTTCCCTAGAAAGTTCGTGAAAAGTTCATTTCAACTTGCATTTTCTCAAAGGAAGATTTTGTTCCCTAACATTTTCGGGCAATTAAACTTTCAGGTAGGGAATCCGAACAGATGAACTTCTTCTAGCTTATGAAAACATCACTTTAAACAGTCAGACTTCAAACACCACAAAAGTACTTAAATATGCCTTTCTACAGCTTTTGGTTGATTTGGCTCGTTGGGTGCCCCTGATACGATAAACATTCTCCACTTATTTTCTTCTAGAAGTCATTCTAAAGAAAAAAATATGCTCTATAGGGTTATATTGCCTTCTGAAGACATAACTATTCAGGTTAGTCTTGTCTTGATTGTAGTTTTCGTGCTCGGAAAATTCATTGGAAACCGTAAACGTTCAGGAATGAAGTCATTTATTGGATCAAAATGTGATTATATTCGCTTTGTAACCTCTGTATTACTTAAGATTGCAAAATAACTTTAAATACTACTTTTCAGACAACTAGATCTCTAGAAAATGTTTGAAATCAAGAAAAGTTTACAGTTTATTCCGTTTGCACAGGGGTCAGAGGTCATATTTTTGTGAAGTAGTGCTGTATTTACTTCGCGGCCTAAACGCTCACAATTTTATTTACCCAAAAATTTTCTTTCAGTTTTTTGAAATAAAAACAACGCTCTTTCAGACTAAATAGGCCGTTTTTTTGTAAATCCATGTACCAGCATGAATTGTCAGCAGTTGAAAATAGGCTAAATTTTGCGACCTCCTCGAGTGGTCGTGAGTCATTAATTTCAAATTTCGTGAAATATTTGCATTATTGTTAAACTGCAATCTAATTAGCTCTTCTTACACAGAAAATGATGTAGAATTACGAGATAAATGAGTTTCATCGACGGACTTTATTTACGAAAGTAGGAACATCTGAATATGCCTCCCATTTTAAGCCGATCTCAGCAGTTTTGAGCATCGGGTAGGAAAAACTCAATAATTGCCCAATCGAACTAAAATCAATATTTTTGTTATTAGTGTCCCTAGTGCTTCATTCTGGCAGAGTTTGACGAAATTTCATTTTTGGCTATTTCCCGGCCTAGTTGATAATTACGCGGAGCCGGTCTTAATGTGTCTGACATCTTCCTTGCTGGCTTTCCTTTTAAGTTCAACACTGTACCATCTTTGTCGGAGTCGTTATTTTGTTATAATCGCTTTTGCTGTCAGTCATAAACCTTAGGAAAGAGACTAGTTGAAAAACATGTAAGTTAAAGGGGCAGTATGATTTTATTCATGAATTGCTTCTGGATTAGCAGTGAGGTAAAATCAAGTAAATTTACATGAACTACAGTAACTTATTACCAATTCAATCTAAAATGCAAGGGGATAACTAGAAAACGTCGGCCCGACTTTTTTATGTTGGCATCCATTTCCATCTTGGCCAAGCGTAATCAAATACATGTAAGGTGATAGACCTGACTTTAATAAAGGGCCCATTTTTGACAGAAATCGCCGCAAGGATTTGTTGTCATTCTCTTTTACCGAGGATTTCTATTCATAAAAAGCCTGGGAAAGAGAAGAATGATATAACAGAATGGCCGGCAGTACTTCGAACTTGCGAAACTTGGAACTTGCGAAACGTTTACAGCACTCATGGCGCTTCTATGAAGACTTACATTAATCCAAGTAGACTCGAAAAACGATTTCTGACATTTGCAGACTGCAGACTGCAGGTAGTTTTGTTTCCCACTGATTTTTAAGCGGCCGTCACTTAGCGACGAGCCGCTTCTAGTAATACCCAATTTTTTTTTTGGTTATTTTTCGTCGTGGTGTCCGTCGAGAGGCCCGTGCCCCTCTCGGCCAGAGGAAGAAACAATGACATAAGTGAAGAAACACGTTCCTACTAACGGTGCCCGGACTTGAACTCACGATTATTAGATCCCAATCTCGGTCCCTTATTCGATTGCGCTAATGAGACATCTCTTGCGGTTACGAGAGAATTTTGTAGTAAATAAAGTCATTAGGTCGGTCACGCATCGTCTCTTTAAAAGCCTTTCAATGCTCAAGGGTTACAGAGGAAAGAAATGTTTTGTCAGAATTGAATTACTCCAATGTACATTCAGTAGGAAAGGAATTTATTTGAAAGCGTTTATTTTGAGCAGTATTTCACAACACCGATGACTTAACTAAAGCTATTGAGAAGACCGTAAATGTTTTTAAACTGAACTTGTACATTTTGGTGGCCATAAAATACAGGGATCAGAGACGGAAATGGCGAAATCCTTTCAAAAAGAAATGTTTAGTCAGAATTATAGGAAATGAATTTATTTGAGCGTTCCTTTTGACCCGGTTTTGAAGATAAACAAATATTGACCGAGTTAGTGATGGTGCAATACCGGAAGTGAAATCAACCAACAGAGCTCTTTTGCGTGGCGTTGTTTGAACATACCTTAGTAGTATTGAGATATCGGTTATCGTCGAGAAACTGGTCAACGGATCGAAGACTCAGATTTATACCAAATTGTTCGCTTTCTTTGAAATTGTCAAACAAATCGGAGTGCCAGTGTTTTGTCAAGCTTCAGCTGGCCTTGGTTTCTCGCGTAGCGAATATCCATAGAATCGGTTGAGTACTTTTCCGTGTTAAATTGCAAAATAGGGTTACAGCTTAAGCATTGACAAAAGAAAAAAGAAAAACAAGTGAAAAGGAATAGAAAAAAAAAAAGAGATCAAGGAAAAAAATATTCGCGTTGTGGAGGCTTGAACCACCGACCCTAGGCTGCCATTTCAATGAGGAAAGACCACATTAACCCACTAGGCCACCAAAACCTTCTCTGAACGCATGATTGAATTTTAAATCCTTAATCATTCGGAGTGACGAATTGACTGTCATGCCAACTGAAAGGTGACAAAAATTGAATTACGATCAACTTGAACTTATCCTGTGCATTAATCCGGCTCAGATTGTAAAAAAGGCCGCTTCTAATTCTCGCAGAATTTCTTGTTAATTATAGCTGTTGCTGTTTAAGACGTGAAGCTGCTTGTTGAGTTCTAACATCAAATGACCTTTTTAGGTGTTCTAACAGTTGTGTGGTCAACAAGAGATTTGTCCAGGCCGTACTAACGAGAGGTTAAAAAAGCTTCTCCCAGGTGTGAGCAAAGCCATCCAAACAAATGATGCAGAGGAATTGCTGTATTCTGAAATTGTCAAAGAAGTTTCGAAAAAATAGTAGCATTTGAAGCCAGTCCTGAATTTAATTGTAGGTTGGTGTTTGTTTGCTTGCTCAATGAACTGTGTTATATCTCCTCTGTTTGTGTTCCAGAGGGAGAAAATGTCGTCTATGCAGCGTTTCCAAACGAGCGGTTTAATCACGCTTTGGCTTCTAACCTCTGTTTCGACTTTTGCCATGAAGATATTGGCGAAGGCAACAGCCATTCTCGTCCCCCTAGCAGTTCCATGCGTTTGGAGATAATCTCCACCATTAAAATGGAACGAATTTTCTTGTAAAATTAGCCTTTGCACTTCTTGAAGCTGTTGAGTAGGAATAGGAGGTTTGTTTCTATGGAATGCATCATATGCTGTGCATATTGTTCGGATTCCTTCCTTCTGTGGTATATTTGTATCTCCTGATAAGCTCGTTACGTCCATTGAAACAAGGATAGTCCCCTTCGGGACTTTCGTTCTCTCTATGAAGTTGATAAAATCAGTGGGCAGGCGTCTTTCAGATATGACTTCTGCTGTTTCGCTATAGGCTGAAGAAGAGTGTCAACAAATGTTGATAGTTTCTCTGTCGGGCCATCGCACCCTGATGTTATTGGTCTCCCGACTGGAATCGGTTTGTGAATTTTTGTCAGGGTGTAGAAAAACGGAATTCGAGGCGAGTTTGGTGCTTCAAAAACCCATTTTTCAGTTGTTTCGTCTGTGTGGTTTTTGTGGTAGAGTTCATTAACTAGTTGTCGGACTTTGCGGCTTGTCTCATCTACCATTGGTTTTTCAAGTGACCTGTAGTGTTCAGTGTTATCTAGCTGAATTTGACCCTCTAAAGCGGTGTCTGACATTTGCAGAATACAGACTGCAGACTGCAGACTATAAGTAGTTTTGTTTCCCACTGATTTTTAATTATAGCGGTTTCCTACGAAAGCCTTGTACATTTTCGTGTGAAAAAAGAATCTTAGGAAGTTCGAGGCGGCGAAAACCGGAAGTGGCGTTGGTCTGCAGTCTGCAGTCTACAATCTACAAATTTCAGACACCGCTTGAAAAAAGTCCCGATCTTCAATGCTGATTACCGTGGTGAACCGAAACTGTGATAGAAAAACAGTTCCGTGGACGTGAACTACATTGTTTTAGAACAACATTTCGGATTGATACCAGGAAATTCGTTCTCGCACGGGCTTGCAAAGTTAGATTTTTCGAAGGTGATTCACCTGGTAAAGGCATCCCGCCATACTTTTCTTACCAAAGAAGAAAGCTTTTAACTTCAAAGTTCAAAACCGTGGCGGATAAAGCTGGAAAGTGACTAATTTTTGTGTCAAAGAACGACTATCGATGTCAAGAAACAGGATCAGATTGATACCAGGGAATTCGTTCCCGTACGGGCTTGCAAAGTTAGATTTTTTGAAGGCGATTCAGCTGGAAAAGGCATTCCACCATACTCTTCTTACCAAAGAAGAAAGCTTAACTTCAAAGTTCAAAACCGTGGCGGATAAAGCTGGAAAGTGACTAATTATTGTGTCAAAGAACGACTATCGATGCCAAGAAACAGGATCAGATTGTTACCAGTGGAAAAGTCAAAAGCTTAGAGAGGTATGTCAAAAAATTTAATTTTCTTCACTCAAGTCTCTCTATTTATGCCCGCCATGTTTTTTCTCGTGTCGCTACGAACTGCGCACACGTGTCCCTCATTTCTTGCCATGTATTTCTGCACAACAGCTCTGCTCTAGGAGGCAGAGGAAATTGAGAGTGACAACGTTCATTTCATGGAGATTTCTCTCGATAGAACAACTACGGATATTTACAGGAAAGACACGAACATTGGCCTCTTTCACCAGTTAAGAACCCTGGCTTATACTTGTAGTTTAAGTTAGAAGTTCCAGTTAACTAAATCAGTCACCTTCAAATATTCCTTTGCGTTAATCAAATACTGGGCTCTCTAAATTATCCAGTGATAAAGTTCCGTTTAACTAAACCAGTGACCTTCCAATTTTCGTTATGAAAACCACCGACACAACTGTGACGATTAGATATATCGATCCGCTAGGTAGTTTCAATGACACAGAAAGGGAATTTAGCCCCGACACTGTTACGCTGTATAATGGCGAAAAACGCAAAAATATGACGCGTCGGCTGAAAGCTGCTTACAATGCTATTTACAAGGTAGGAGTCTGAAGACTTTCAATTTTGTTTGTAAAGATATCGATGTTTTTACGAATACTCGCCGAAACTCACTGTACAGAGAACCGATGAATTCTGAAGGCTGCCGTATGCCTTTCGCTTATCATTTTGGACACAAATCATGAGACATTTACAACGAACAGCCGAATAGTTGGCCATTTCAAACCTAGAAAATTTGAAGCATGGATCTCGGATTCGTAAAAGAACCAGGTATTTGCAAATGGCACTGCATTGTTATCAATACCACTGACCCAATTGTCACAGTTAAATACATCGATCTGCAAAGCAGTTTCGATGATGCAAAAAACGGACTTCAACGCTGACGACGTTACGCAGTATAACGACGCTCCGAAGGAGTGTCCAGTAAAAGGGTTCCAGTTAACTTCCACAATCGTTCAAAACCATTTTCATAGGACGTTGGAAACGGTACGAATAAGAAGGGACTGACCAACCTGAGGAGTAGTGTTCACGGCGAGGTAGTCTAGGCAAATCTCGGCTACAATAAGTCCACCTGGTCAGTGCATGATACCCCAGCGAGACCTCTTGAACTAAAACCAACCTTTTAGTGCTTGACGCCTCGAGTGGGTAATACCGAATTCAACGGGGCGACCGAGCAACCTGCCTACATCAATAAAAACCATTGCAGAATACTTGTTGTACTGTCTTGTAGGAAGCCGTGATCACATCATCAACTAGACCAAACAAACCAAACAACCACTGACTGCTAACCCTAACCCTAAACCAAAGTTTAACCCTCACTCTAACCCCAACCCCAACCGTTAACTCGAATACTAACACCAACCGTGCAAAACACTTTCCTTCACATTCTAATGCACAATACACCTTATTCCAAAATGGCGGCCAATTTATTATTCTTTTGTTTGCATGTTAATTAGCCCTCTTTGCCTCGTCAATATGTACAAAATACAAAAGAATTTCGAAGTGAAAATGAGGCAAAGAGGGCTAATTAACATGAAAACAAAAGAATAATAAATTGGCCGCCATTTTGGAATAAGGTGTATGGTTTCTTCTTAG
>JAEMWC010000494.1:77500-80000 GCA_016490735.1 Pachyseris speciosa
TGCCCGTATATCGGGAGTTTTGTTTGTTTGTTGTACATCTTTAATTATTATCTAATGGGCTGTCATGCTTTCGTTACCCTAATCTTTTGTTTGCTTGGCTTGCTTCTAGCCCTCTTTCCGTTTTCGTCTCGCTTTAGGGCGCGTTGGTAGTTTACATCTTGCTGACTCTTATGTCTAGGACCCTCCCGAGGGCGACGTTGCGGCCCTGAGAAGAGAGGTGGCTGCGCTTAAACAGATTCATGACGTTGGTACCGTCGACACGGCGCAGGCCCTTCTCCGCCAACATCTAGCCAGCCCCCCTGGCATCTTCGACCCCCACGCGGTATTCGCGGCCCTGGAACACTTTGTGGACGTGGCGAGGGACAAGGCCAACGAGAGGGCCCCCCCGTTTAGCGTGGTCCTTCGGCAAACACGCCCTTTGCTGACCAATCCAGCTTTTCAACAGCTCCTGTTAAAGCTCGTCGGGGTAGAGGAGGAGGTGCTCGTAGCCAAAGAGATACAGAAGGTCCTCAAAAGTGCGCCCCGGGAGCAACATGCGTGGAGTCCTCCAGCCCGCCCCGCGCCCTACCCACGGCGTCCCCCGGTTTGTTTTAACTGTGGCCGCGTGGGCCATGTTGCTTCGATTCTACCTGTTACTCCCCTATTCGCCGTGTCTCGACTGGCCGAAAGCGCTTTTAATTTGCGCTGTTTAGAAGTTTTACCTTTTGTTTATTCCCGGCTATTTAGTTTTGTCTTATTTCGCAATGTTGTTAATTTTGCCTCTGTGTATTACCGGCTATTAAAGTTTGTCTTTTTTGCGCTGGTTTAGTTTTGTCTCTGTGATTACTAGCTCTGGCTTTTTAAGTTTGTCTTATTTTGCACTGTTTTTAGTTTGGTTTCTGTGTATTACCGGCTTCTAATGTTTGTCTCTGCTATTCTCTGGTTATTTAGCTTGTCTCATTTTGCGCCGCTGTGGTCTCGGTATATTTTTTCGTCCCAGTACGCCCCGACCCCATCCTCCTCCTTGCCGTGACCAGAGGGGTAATCTTATTCATGCCCTATAACCTGTTTTAGGACGGGTTCCTGGTCCGGCTCGGCTGGCGGATTCTCTCCCTCCCTGTTTTGGGCTTCGCTTTCTCTCTTCCACGTTTTTAGCTTCGTTCTTTTCTTCCCCCTTTTTAGGGCTGTACATCTGCTTCGTTTACTGCGGCTCTTATGGAGGCTCAAGCGAACCCACGCTCTGTACAGTGGTGTGATTGGGAGGGCAATCTTGTCAGCTGGGCCGGACCTTTGCCGTCTATTGAAATGGTTTCGCAGGGTTTAGTCTCCGCTTCACCGGCCCTGTTACGTTTCCCGGCACCGGATAGTTTTGTGGCCGGTAACCCGCGTTCCTGCTCGCCCTTCTGGTCACCCAAAGGCTTCGGAGATTCTGGGATGCATCACAGAAGGGGTTAGGGTGCAGGAGGTTTTTGTCCCGTTCCGTGGCTCCTTCAAGGGCCGTTCATACCATTCTGACTCCCCCCCTCGGATCAGTTTTCCTAACTCGCCTTCGTGTGCCCGTTTTCATGACTTTGTTACACGAACTATCCTCGAGAGAGTGCCAATGGTTCTCTTCTGGTTTGGGGTGAGGTTGGCAAGATGGGCCCACCTCATCTTGTGATGCCTATTACGGTTGAGCCTGGCAAGGCTCGGATGTGCCATGATGAGCGATTCCTTAATCTATGGATTCGTGACTGCCCTTTCAAACTGGAAAGCATAACGGATTTGCCTCGCTACGTTGTTCCGGGTCATTTCCAGACTACCTTCGATGATAAGAGTGGTTATGACCATGTTCGTTTGCACCCGCCCAGTTACACCTTTCTTGGGCTGCAATGGAGAGGATGGTTTTTTGTTTACGCTACCCTTCCTTTTGGCTGGAAAGCGAGCGCCTTCCTGTACCAGACGATTGGTTTGGCGGCTACTAACTATGTGCGTTCGTTTGGAGTACCGTGTGCGCTCTATATCGATGATCGACACGTGGGCCAGCTAAGATTGCCTCTTCGCCCTCTTACCAGCTCTTTCTCGGCTTTTCAGTTGGCTGAGATGACGGCATATATTGCGTGCTTCACGTCAATATCCTTGGGATATTTCATCGCGCTTAGTAAGAGTTCCTTGGTCCCAGCTACTGCCCTTACTTTCCTGGGCTATGTTTCGGACTCGGCTTTCCTTTTGTCGCCTGATAAGCGTGCCAAGTTTTCTGCTCTAAGGGAGTCCATTCTGGAGCATAAGACAGTTTCGCTCAAGAATCTTCAGAAGTTTGCTGGAAAAACAACATCCTTTGCCTTGTTGGTTCCTGCCAAGTTGTACACCAATTCTGTCTTCCAGGCCATCTCCCGCGCCTCTTCCTCGGCCTCGGTGCAGCTCCGCGTTATGCCCGAACTTAGGAAAGAACTTCTGCATTGGAGGTTTCTCGATTCTTGGAAGGGGTGCCTCCCTTGGAAGAGCGAGTGCCATATTCAGCTTCGCATGTATTCGGATGCTT
>JAEMWC010000494.1:85000-90000 GCA_016490735.1 Pachyseris speciosa
ATATTGATATTTTATTGCAAACGCACATCAAGGTATGTGACTCACCTTTCGCAGTGTTATTACAAATCCTGTTGATAGGTTATTACAAATCCGGTTGAAAGTTTATTACAAATCCGGTTAGTTATTTTATTACATATCCGGTTGATTTTAATTATAAATCCTGTTGTTATTACATATCCGGTTGATTTCTGTTACAAATCCGGTTGATATTACAACTCCTGTTTTTTATTACAAATCAGGGTGATACAGCAGAGTCTATTAAGCTTATGGTTTTGGGTCAAAAATTAGAAATTTTTTCCTGCCTTGTTTATGGCTAAAATGCATGAAGACATAATATATAGCGATGACTTTGAGTGGATACGAGGCCAAAAACACCAAATTGTAGTGCTTTTTAAATAGCCACCAAAATCTTTGATTTTAACTACGGTACTTTTTTGTGGTAAAAAACTTTTCAAAAATCTTTGGATTTGGCTGAACATGTGACAACCTTTTCAAGTTTTTTACTGTTTTGGTTTTTGTCTGGTTAGAACGGATGAAGGCATGACATTTGGGAATGATTTAGAGTGGGTACAAGGCCAAGAAAACCATTTATGAGAATTTCGAGTTTTTGGCCATTTTCTTAAGGGGTAAGCCTATGGTATTGGGTGGAAAATTGGAAAAATTTGAAACTTTTCCTTGGCTTGTTTATGGATAAAATGCATCAAGAAATGATATTTAGCGATAATTTTGAGTGGATACGAGGCCAAAACCAACAAATTGGGGTGCTTTTTAACTAACCAACAAAATTTGTGATTTTAACCACGGTACTTTTTTTGCGCCAAAAACTACTCAAAAATCTTTGGATTTGGTACAAAATGTGCCAACTTTTTAAAGTTTTCTCTGTTTTAGTTTCTGTCTGGTTAGAACGGATGGAGACATGACATTTGGGAATGATTCAGAGTGGGTACAACGCCAAAAAGACCATTTATGAGAATTTCTAGTATTTGGTAATTTTCGAGTATTTGGCAATTTGGTTTTGGGTCAAAAATTGGAAAAGTTTGAAAATTTTTTCTTGGCCTCTTTATCGCTAAAATACATAAGGAAATGACATATAGCGATGATTTTGAGTGGATACGAGGCCAAAAACACCAAATTGGAGTGCTTTTTAAAAAATGACCAAAATCTGAGATTTTAACCACGGTACTTTTTTGTGCCAAAAAACTAGTCAAAAATCTTTGGATTTGGCTCAAAATGTGACACCGTTTTCAATTTTTTTCCTTTTTGGTTTGTGTCTGGTTAGAACGGATCAAGGCATGACATTTGGGAATGATTTACAGCGGGTACAAGGCCAAGAAGACCATTTATGAGAATTTGGCGTTTTTGGCCATTTTCTTAACGGGTAAGCCTATGGTTTTGGGTCAAATATTGGAAAAGTGTGAAAATTTTTTCTTGGCTTGTTTATGGATATAGCGATGATTTTGAGTGGATACGAGGCCACAAAAACCAAATTGGAGTGCTTTTTAAATGACCACCAAATCTGTGATCTTAACCACGGTACTTTTTTGTGCCAAAAAAACTACTCAAAAGTCTATGGATTTGGCTCAAAGTGTGACAACCTTTTCAAGTTTTTTCTGTTTTTTTTTTTTGTGTCTGGTTAGAACGGATGAAGGCATAACATTTGGGAATGATTTAGAGTGGGTACAAGGCCAAGAAGACCATTTATGAGAATTTGGAGTTTTTGGCCACTTTTTTAAAGGGGCAAGCCTATGGTTTTGGGTCAAATTTTGGAAAAGTTTGGAAATTTTTTCTTGGGTTGTTTATGGCTAAAATGCATCACGTAATGATATACAGCGTTGATTTTGGGTAGATACGAGGCCAAAAACACCAAATTGGAGTGCTTTCTAAATAACCACCAAAATCTGTGATTTTAACCATTGTACTTTTTTGTGCCCAAAATCTACACAAAAATCTTTGGATTTCGCTCGAAATGTGACAACCTTTTCAAGTTTTTTCTGTTTTGGTTTGTGTCTAGGAAGAACGGATGTAGACATGACATTTGGGAATGATTTAGAGTGCGTACAAGGCTAAGAAACCCATTTATCAGAATTTGGAGTTTTTGGCCATTTTCGTAAGGGGTAAGCCTATGGTTTTGGGTCAAAATTGGAAAAGTTTGAAAATTTTTTCTAGGCTTTTTTATGATATATACCGATGATTTTGAGTGGATAAGAGGCCAAAAACACCAAATTGGAGTGCTTTTTAAATAACCACCAAAATCTCTGATTTTAACCATGGTACCTTTGTTTGACAAAAAACCACCGAAAACTCTTAAAACTTGGCTCAAAATGAGACAATCTTTTCAAGTTTTTTTCTGTTTTGGTTTGTGTGTGGTTAGAACGGAGGAAAGCATGACATTTGGGAATGATTTAGAGTGGATACAAGAACAAGAAGACCATTTATAAGAATTTCGAGTTTTTGGCCATTTTCATAACTGGTAAGCCTAAGGTGTTTGGGTCAAAAATTCGAAAAATTTGGGGTAGAACGGATGAAAGCATGACATTTGGGAATGATTTAGAATGGGTACAAGGCCAAGAAAACAATTTATGAGAATTTCGATTTTTTTGGCCATTTTCTTAAGTTGTAAGCCTATGGTTTTATGTCAAAAATTGGAAAAATTTGAAAATTTTTTCTTGGCTTGTTTATGGCTAAAATGCATCAAGAAATTATATATAGCTATGATTTTGAGTGGATACGAGGCCAAAAACAGCAAATTGGAGTGCGTTTTAACTAATCACCAAAATCTGTGCTTTTAACCAGGGTACCTTTTTGTCCGAAAAAACTATTCAAAAATCTTTGGATTTGGCTTAAAATGTTACAACCTTTTCAATTTTTTTTTCCGTTTTGGTTTGTGTCTAGTTAGAACGTATGAAAGCATGACATTTGGGGATTACTTAGAGTGGGTAAGAGACCAGGAAGACCATTTATGAGAATTTCGAGTTTTTTGGCCATTTTCTTAAGGGGTAAGCATATGGTTTTGGGTGAAAATTTTGAAAAAATTATAAAATTTTGTGTTGGCTTCTTTATGGTTAAAATGTATCAAGAAATGATATGTAGCGATGATTTTGAGTGGATACGAGGCCAAAAACACCAAATTCGACTACTTTTTAAATAACCACCAAAATCTGTGATCTTAACCACGGTACTTTTCTGTGCCAAAAAACTGCTCAAAAATCTTTGGATTTGGCTCAAAACGTGAACACTTTTGAAGTTTTTTTCTTTTTTTTTTCTGGTTAGGACGTATGAAGGTATGACATTTGGAAATAATTTAGAGTTGATACAAGGCGAAGAAAACCATTTATGAGAATTTGGAGTTTTTGGCCATTTTCTTAACGAGTAAGCCTATGGTTTTGTGTTAAAAATTGGAAACGTTTGAAATTTTTTCTTGGCTTGTTTATGGCTAAAATGCATCAAGAAATGATATAGAGCGATGATTTTGGGTGGATACGAGCCCAAAAACACCAAATTGGAATGCTTTAAATAACCACCAAAATCTGTGATTTCAACCACGGTACTTTTTTCTGGCAAAAAAATACAAAAATATTTGGATTAGGCTCAAAATGTGACAACCTTTTCAAGTTTTTCCTGTTTTGGTTTCTGTCTGGTTAGAACGCATAAAGGCATGACATTTGGGAATGATTTAAAGTGTGTACAAGGCCAAGAAGACCTTTTATGAGAATCTCGAGTTTTTGGCTATTTTCTTACTAGGGAAACCTATGCTTTTGGGTCAAAAATTAGTAAGGTTTTAAAATCTATTCTTGGCTTATTTATGGCTAAAATGCATCAAAAAATGATATATATCGATTATTTTGAGTGGATACGAGGCGAAAATGACCAACTTGGAGCGCTTTTTAAATAACCCCCAAAATGTATGATTTTAACCACGGTACTTTTTTGTGCGAAAAAACTACTCAAGAATCTTTGTATTTGGCTCAAAATGTGACAACCTTTTCAAGTTTTTTTCTGTTTTGGTTTGTGTCTGGTTAAAAGGAATGAAGGGATGACATTTAGGAATGATTTAGAGTGGGTACAAGGCCAAGAAGACCATGTATGAGAATTTGGAGCTTTTGGCAATTTTCGTAAGGGGTAACCCTATGGTTTTGGGTCAAAAATTGGAAAAATTGTGGCTTGTTTATGGCTATATGTAGCGATGATTTTGAGTCAATACGAGGCCAAAAACACCCAGTTGGAGTGCTTTTTAAATAATTACCAAAATATGTGATTTTAACCACGGTACTTTTTTTTGCCAAAAACTACTCAAAAATCTTTGGATTTGGCTCAAAATGTACCTTTTCAAGTTTTTTCCGTTTTGGTTTGTGCCAAGATTCCCGTCAAGATTCCCGCCAAGATTTCCGCCAAGATTCCCGGCGAGATTCCCGCCAAGACTCCCGCAAAGACTCCCCCCAAGACTCCGGCAAGGATTCCCGCCAAGATTCCCGCCAACACTCCCGGCAAGATTCCCGCCACGGTTCCTGCCATGATTCCCGCCAAGACTCCCGCCAAGATTCCCGCCAAGATTACAACCAAGAGTCCCGCCAAAATTCACGGTAAGATTCCTGGATAGATTCCCGCCAAGATTCCTGCCAAGATTCCAGCCAAGAATCCTATAGTGATTCCCGCCTTCCCTGCTAACATAGGCCTTTTTTCTCTTGTATTCACCGTGCGGGAGGAAAGACACCACTGCCATGGGTCGCTAAGAATCCTGGCAAGATTCCCGCAAAGATTTTCCATTCCCGCACAGAATCCTGGAAAGATTCCTGCCAAGACTCCCGGCAAGTTTCCCGGCAAGACTTCAACCAAGACTCCCGCCAAGACTCCCACCATGATTCCCGCTAAGATTACCGCCAAGATTCCCGCGAAATTCCCGCCAAGATTCCCGCCAAGGTTCCCGGCAAGAATCCCGCCAAGATTCCCTCCAAGACTAAAACCAAAACTCATACCAAGATTCCCGCCAAGATATTCGCCCA
>JAEMWC010000494.1:95000-150000 GCA_016490735.1 Pachyseris speciosa
GTGTATATTTGAAGTAGTTTTAGAATAGTTCAATTTTATCATCCTATAGTATTATGTATATATATTTATTTTTAATAAGTAATTTAAATAGTGTCCCCGATTAGTAGGCCTGAGGGCAAGCTAGAAGATTAGACACTCAAATAAAGTTGTTGATTGATTGATTGATTGATCCCGCCAAGATACCCGCCAAGATTCCAACCAAGAGTCACGCCAAGATTCCCACAAAGATTCCCGGCAAGATTCCCGGCAATACTCCCGGCAAGACTCCCGGCAAGACTCTCGGCAAGACTCCCGTCAAGACTCCCACCAAGACTCCCGCCAACACTCCCGTAAGACTCCCGCGAAGATTCCCCGCAAAGATTCCCGCAGAGATTCCCGCCAAGAATCCCACCAAGCCTCCCGCCAAGATTCCCGCAGAGATTCCAGCCAAATTCCAGCAAAGAATCAAGGCGAGACTCCCGGTAAGATTCCCGCCAAGATACCCGGCAATACTCCAGGTGAGACTCTCGACAAGACTCGCAACAAGACTCCCGCCAAGACTCCCACCAAGATTCCCGCCAAGACTCCAACCAAGATTCCAGCGAAAATTCCCGCCAAGACTCCCACCAAGATTCCCTGCAAGATTCCCGCCCATACTCACGTCAGGAATCCCTCCAAGACTCCCGCCAAGATTCCCGACAATATTCCCGCCAAGATTCCCGCCAAGATTCACGGCAAGACTACCGGCAAGACTCCCGGAAAGACTTCCGCCAAGACTCCAACTAAGACTCCAGCCAAGACTCCCGCCACGATACCCGCCAAGATTCCCGCAGGAACTCCCGCCAAGTTTCCCGCCAAGACTCCCGCCAAGATTGCCGCCAAGATGTTATCGCCAAGGTTCCCGTCAAGGTTCCCGCCAAGGTTCTCGACAAGATTCCCAGTAAGATTCCCGCCAAGATTCCCGCCACGATTTTCGCCAAGATTCCCGCCAAGACTCCCGTTAAGACCCAGCCAAGACTCCCGCCAAGATTCCTGCGAAGGTTATGGGCTAGATTCCTGCCAAGATTCCCGCCAAGATTCCCGCCAAGATGCCCGTCAAGACTCCCGCCCAGATTCCCCTCAAGAATCCCGCTAAGATTGCAGCCAAATTCCAGCCAGGAATCCTGGCAAAATTCCATCAAAGAATCCTGGAGAGATTCCCGCCTTCCCTGCTAACAGAGGCCTCTTTTCTTTTGTATTCAGCGTGCGGAAGAAAAGAGACCTGCAGAGATTCTTGCCTTCCCTTCTAACAGGGGCCTCTTTTCTCTTGTATGCAGCGTGCGGGAGAAAGGAGACCTCTGCCATGGGTGGGCAAGATTCCCGCGAAGACTCCCGCCAAGATTCCCGGCAACATTCTTGCCTAGATTTCCGGTAAGATTCCCGAACAGACTCAAACCAAATCTCCCGCCAAGATTCCCGGCAAAATTCCCGGCAAGGTTCCAGGCAAGATTCCAGGAAAGATTCTTGCCAAGATTCCCGAAAAGATTCCTGCCAATATTCCAGCCAAGATTCCCGGGAAGATTCCCGCCAAGATTCCCGCGAAGACTCCCGCCAAGACTCATGCCAAGAATCACGCCAAGATTCCCGCAAAGATTCCCTCCAAGATTCCCGGCAAGACTCCCGTTAAGTCTCCCGCCAAGATCCCGGCCAAGATTCCCGCCACGATTCCCGGCAAGACTCCCGAAAAGACTCCCGCCAAGATTCCCGTCAAGATTCCCGCCAAGATTCCAGCCAAATTCCAGCCAGGAATCCTGGAGAGATTCCCGATAAGATTCCCGCCAAGATTTCCGGAATTACTCCCGGCAAGACTCCCGGCAAGACTCCCAACAAGACTCCCGCCAAGATTCCAGCAAAAACTCCCGCCAAGATTCCCGTCAAGATTCCCGCCAAGATTCCCGCCACGATTCCCAGCAATACTCCCGGGAATCTTGGCGGGAATCATTGCGGGAGTCTTGGGGGAGTCTTGGCGGGATTCTCGCCGGGAATCTCGCCGGGAATCTTACCGGGAATCTTGGCGGGACTCTTACCAGGATTCTTGGCGGGAATGGAAAATCTTGGTTGGAACCTTGCCAGGATTCATGGCGACCCATGGCAGAGGTCTCTTTTCTCCCGCACGCTGCATACGAGAGAAAAGAGGCCCGTGTTAGCAGGGAAGGCGGGAATTTCTTCAGGATTCATGGCTGGAATCTTGAAAGGGTTCTTGTCTTGGCGGGAGTCTTGGCGGGAATCCTGCCGGGAATCTCGCCGGGAATCTCTCCGGAAATCTCGCTGGGAATTTCGCCGGGAATGTCGCCGGGAATCTTTCCGGGAATCTTTCCGGGAATCTTGACGGGAGTCTCTCCGGGAATCTTGCCGGGAATCTTCCCTTGAATCTTGCCAGGAATCTTACCAGGAATCTCGGCGGGAATCTTACCGGGAATCTTGGCGGGACTCTTGGCAGGAATCTTCGCGGGATCTTGGCTGGAATCTTGCCAGGATTCTTGGCGGGAATGGAAAATCTTTGCGGGAATCTTGCCAGGATTCCTTGCGACCCATGGCAGAGGTCTCTTTCCTCCCGCACGCTGAATACAAGAGGAAAGATGCCACTGTTAGCAGGGAAGGCGGGAATCTCTCCAGGATTCTTGGCTGGAGTCTTGCCAGGATTCTTTGCTGGAATCTTGCCAGGATTCTTGGATAGAATCTTGTGGGGAATCTTGGCGGGATTCTTGGCGGGAATCTTGGCGGGAGTCTTGTGGAAGTCTTGGCGGGTCTTGGGAGGAGTCTTGGCGGAAGTATTGGGGGGTGTTTTGACGGGAATCTCGCCGGGAATCTCGCCGGGAATATTGCTGGGAATCTCCCCGGGGATCTTGGCGGCAATCTTGACGGGAGTCTTGGCGTCAGTCTTGGCGGGAATCTTGGCGGGAATCTTGGTGGGAATCTTGGCGGGAATCTTGGTGGGAGTCGTGGCGGGAGTGTTGGTGGGAGTCCTTCCAGGAATTTTGCTGGGAGTCTTGCCGGGAGTCTTGCCGAGAGTCTTGCCTGGAATCTTGGCGGGAATCTTGCCAGGATTCTTCTCTGGAATCTTGCCAGGATTCTTGGCTGGAAACTTGGTGGGATTATTGGCGGGATGCTTTGCGGGAATCTTGGCTGGAATATTGGCGGGAATCTTCCTTCCAGAAACTTGGCGCGAATCTTCCCTCCAGAATCTTGGCAGGAATCTTGGCGAGAGTCTTGGCGGGGGTCTTAGTGGGAGTCTAGACGAGACTATTGGCGGGAATCTTGGCGGGACATCACGATGCAGAGATAACCGGAAGTTAAAAAATCTCCCAAGTCTGGTTGCTAGGGAGTGACGTTATAGGTCTGCATTATAGCCGTCAATCTACTCCATTTGCGGTTTCACTGCAGGAGCATCTTAGCACACCTTGAAAGAAGTATTGTTTTTGCGCTTCAGTGGAAGAATTTAATTTACCGCCATACGGCACGCACGCAGCTTTTCTAGCTGCCAAAATTCTGGGTTTGCGCATTCCTCGCGGAATTGCCAGTTGGGTTTGCGACTTCCTCATGGATAGGCGCCAGCGAGTGAAGTTAACTAGCGATTGCTTCTCCGAATGGGGCACCGTTCCATCAGGCGTGCCCCAGGGCACAAAACTTGGCCCTTGGCTTTTCATTTTGATGATCAACGATCTCCACTCTTCTGGGTATAACCTATGGAAATACGTGGATGACACTACGTAAAGAGTATCTGGGCGCATCTGAAGGAATCCAAGCAGTCTACTAGCGAAATGGAAAAATTAAAATTTGAGAACAACAGGCTACGAGACTTAATTTCATCGTTAAAGGAGGAAAATAAGAAATTAATTCAAGAGCGGGACTCCCTTACATTTGCATTGCAAATTGTATCGAGAGAAGCAATGAGCCAAAGGCCTGTCGCTAGTTCACCTACAAACACCTCTAACAATGACACAATTAGTCCAGGCGAAGTGTCAGTAACGCCTTGCGATAATACTCGGCCTAATGAGCGCACTGATCAGAACGAATGGCAAATTGTTAGCAAAAGAAAGAGAAGGAAAAAGAACAAAACACAGAAACAGAGGATCGATGAGGCACAGTCCAACGCCAACGATTCGGAAGATTCGGTGCCAGAGAAAGAGAGTACAACTCTGTTAATTGGAGATTCCATGATAAAAAATATCCGGGGTACAAAGTTAGGAGAAGCCGTTGGCCATCGTGTAGTGGTTAAATCGTTCTCTGGTGCCACTACAAAAGCTATGAAGGACTACCTTAAACCCAATCTGGAGCTTTCACCAGACCAAGTTGTTCTTCATGTCGGCACCAATGACCTTAAACAAAAAGAGCCGCGACAAGTTGCTGACTCAATTGTAGATCTCGCCAGACAAATTGAGAACTCATCCGAAGCCACAGTTACCCTTTCTGAGCTTATTTCTAGAAGAGACGAACTCAACGAGGCGGTGAAAACAACGAATAAGCATCTCAAGAACTACTGCCGGCAGAATGGATGGAAATTTATCCAGCATCAAAATATTACAGAAAAAGAACTAAACAGGGGCGGACTACACCTTAATTTTAAAGGTAATCTAAATTTTTTTAAGAATTTTCAAACAAGCTTAGATTGAAACAACGCGCTGCCCACAAATCAAGGCGATAAAGAGCCTGCCTCACTATTGCCATCTCAACGCGGTTTTAAATTAGCCTCCTTGAACATTAATAAATTAACTACTCACATCGATGAACTTAGAATTTTTCTAACACATAACGAAATAGATATCTTATCGATTAATGAAACTAAGCTGAATGAAACTATTAGTGACAACGAGGTCAACATCCTAGGCTATGATATAATTCGACGTGACAGAACTACAAACGGTGGGGGAGTATGCTTTTACGTGAAGAAACCAATAAATTTTACCGTACGGAATGATCTAAACATGGAAACTCTCGAAAACTTATGTCTAGAAATTCAACAACCCAGATCTAACCCGTTTGTGGTCGTCACGTGGTACAGACCACCTGATTCTTCTGTTGGTATCTTTTCACCTTTTGAACATTTAATTGGGAAACTCGATTTAGAAAATATTGAATTTTATCTAATGGGAGACCTTAACTGTGATATGATTGCAACTAGATATGACAATGACACCTGCAAGCTAATCAGTATCACTGATATATATGGACTACAACAACTTATAACCGAACCAACAAGATTAACTCCGACGTCTTCAACCTTAATCGATGTAATTTATACTAATTGTCCTGATAAAATTGTTTGCTCGGGAGTCTGTCATGTCAGTATTAGCGATCATAGCATGGTGTTCGCCTACAGAAAATTATCCATAAATGGAATGACTGTTGGGCACAATACTTTAACTTACAGGAAATTCTGCAGATTTAATCGTACAGATTTTCGAAATGATATTGCGTCTCAAAATTGGGATCAGATATTCAATTTTACAAATCCCAATGACATGTGGTCAAAATGGAAATGCACATTTCTATCTATTGTTGACAAGCACGCTCCGTTGAGAACAATGCGTGTTCGCGCGCGTGGTTCCCCTTGGATTACATCTGAGCTAAAGAAACAAATGCATAATCGGAATATTCTAAAAATCAAAGCCATTAAATCTAAGGATCCTATTGTCTGGATGCAATTTAAAAAACAGCGTAACTTAGTGAATAACGAAATCAGATTAGCGAAGCGATCCTATTATCATAATAGTTTCAATGAAAACAAAGTCAATTCGAGAAAGACGTGGCAGACTATCAATGAACTTACTTCGCGAAAATCTGGAAAGGAGTCGGTTACGTCTCTGAAAGTGAATGGTGTATCAATAACAAATCCAACTGTTCTGTCGAACGAATTTAATAATCATTTTGCCACCATAGGTTCAAAACTTGCTAGCAATATAAATACTTCAGATAGCGATAACTATCTGAAGTACCTCACTAATACAGATAAACAATTCCAACTTCTTCCAACCACTAGAGATAAAGTTCTTTCACTTCTTAATAAACTCAACAAGTCAAAGGCAGCTGGCCTTGACATGATATCTGCTAGGCTCATTCGGGAATGCGCGGACCTCATTTGCGTACCTATTTGCAATATCTTTAATCAATCAATAAGTCAAGGTATTTTTCCTGACGATTGGAAATGCGCAAGAGTAACTCCACTTTTCAAACTAGGAGATAGAAACGATGTCAACAATTATCGTCCAATTTCCGTGATCTCAGTCGTAGCCAAAGTGTTTGAAAGAATTGTCTATGATCAATTGTATGCCTATTTAGAAGAACACAGTATCCTCTGTAAACATCAATCAGGTTTTCGCGCTATTCACTCAACTATCACGGCTCTCCTTGAAGCCACGGACACTTGGGCGTACAATATTGATCGTGGCAAAATCAACGCTGTCGTTTTTCTTGACTTAAAAAAGGCCTTCGACACAGTTGATCACGAGATCCTTTTATCCAAGTTAAGCCACTACGGCATATGTGGAAACGCGTACAAATGGTTTGAGTCATATTTAGATAATCGCGCACAAATGTGTTCCATTAATGGGTCGTTATCTAATAGTCGCTCACTAAGTTGTGGCGTCCCTCAGGGAACGATTTTAGGGCCACTGCTATTCCTGTTATATATCAATGATCTTCCGAATTGTTTATCCAATTGTGAACCGAGGATGTACGCCGATGACACCCACCTTACATATGCAGGTGATTGTGTAGACAATTTGCAGTTGTATGTAAACCAAGACTTAGAAAATGTCCACAATTGGTTGAGAGCAAACAAACTTACGCTAAATATGACTAAAACCGAGTTTATGCTCATCGGTTCAAGGCAGAGATTAAGTACTCTCACAGATTCTCCGACACTCACAATTAATAATAATCAAGTTAGCCAGGTCACCACCGCAAAATCTCTTGGAGTGACCATCGATAACAAACTCGACTGGAGCGGTCACATCGATAAACTAACGAAGAAGATCGCTTCTGGAATTGGGGCAATAAAACGAATAAGACACCTTGTCCCTCAAGCGACTTTGCATCTAATATATCAAGCTCTGATTCAGCCACATTTTGACTATTGCAGTATTGTTTGGGGAAACTGTGGGATAACTCTGCAGAACAAGGTACAAAAACTACAAAACAGAGCAGCCCGTGTTTTGACTTATTCAAATTATGATGCTGATGCCTGTCACTTGTTTGAGCACCTGGGATGGAAAAACCTAGCTTCCCAACAACAAATACAAAGAGCCATAATGGTCTATAAGTCTCTGCACGGTTTAGCTCCAGACTATTTATGTTCAAAATTTGAAAGGCGAGAAAACACCTATAACCTAAGAGACTCTGAGAATAAACTTAATGTTCCATTGCCGCGCACAAACTACTATAAAAATAGCTTCAGCTATAGTGGTGCCACTCTTTGGAACAGTCTTCCATGTGACGTAAGACAAGCAGAGTCTCTTAGGATATTTAAACGTTTAATTAAAGAAGTACGTTGAGGCACGGCATTCGTGGAAAGCAGCTTTTAGTTAGGTCCATGTTTTAAAAGTATAGTGTTTTATAAATAGTATAGTTAAGTATAGTGTTTTATAAATAGTATTTGAGTATTTTATCCATTTAATGCATTACTTGTAGCTGATGAATTGTCCGTGGGTAAATAAAGACTATCTATCTATCTATCTATCTATCTACGCTCGCTGAGGTTGTTCCAAGTGGAGGTCAAAGTGGGATGCAGGTAGCTGTTAACGCTGTTGAGCAGTGGTCTACAACCAACAAGCTCCAGCTGAATGCGGATAAGTGCAAGGAACTCGTTATTGACTTTAAGAAGGTTAAACATCATTTTGACGCAGTTACTGTGAACTCTCAAGAACTCGAACGCGTAGATAGTGTTAAATTGCTAGGAGTTATTATAACCAACACACTCCAATGGAATTGTCACGTCTTGGATATAATCCAAAAGGCCAACAAGAGAATTTACTTTCTTATATTACTTAAGCGTGCAAATGTTCCAGCACACGATATTATTTGCTTCTATCTCACTTGTATAAGGCCTGTCCTAGAATATTGTGCCCCCCTGTATCATCACGCATTGCCTGACTATTTAAGTAACGATATTGAACGCATTCAATAACGTGCACTATCAATCATTTCGCCAGGCCTTTCCTACAATGACAGCATGTCAACGTTCAATATGGCACCTTTAGAGGACAGGTGCATAGATCAATGTAAAGAATTGTTTGATTCTATTGTATCTAATCCAGATCATAAGTTGCATCGTTTTCTCCCTCCCAAGAACTATTGTCATTATAACCTCAGGAGACAACGCCACTTTGCAAATCCAGTCCTGCGGACCAAGCGTTTTCCTACCACATTTCTGCCATCTATGTGCAAGCATTAGTAGTTTTTGTTTTTGTTTAAAGTATAATCTCATTTTAAGTATAACTTTATAAAGTAGAATTCTAAAGTACAATTTTGTACTGTACTTTTTCATATTTTTTGTACTTTTTCATATTTTAAATCTTGTATCAAATGTATTTGTAAATTCATGTAATTCAGCCTTAGAGGGCTGCCATGTGATTTGAATTAAAGCTATCCATCTATCTATCTATCTATCTATCTATCTATCTATCTATCTATCTATCTATCTACGCGGTGTGCTCATGGCATTTTATGGTTTTACTTGTACGATAAAATGCTAGTTTCGTCACAAATGTTATACTTTGGCGATTCGTTGAGATTTTCGAGGGGATAATCGGCATATTTCGGTGTGTGATGGACAGAAATTACAGGGAGTAACGCCTTCTCAGGCTGAAATTCTGTTTTATCCGGTGGTTTCATGGACGCGCAATGGACTTTGGTAAGTTGTAACTACATTTTAAGCCGAAGCAAATCGCCTTCAGACAATTTTAAAAGCGAAAATACGAACATAAGAGGTAAGATCGACGTGACTTCGATTTTATTCCATTGGTACGTCTGGTAGGAATCGCCCATGACATTTTCACTCGGATTATATTCTAATGTAAATTTTTCTGTAAGATTTGATTTAGTTGGTATTCCTTCGGTTTCGGACCCTTGTTGAGCGGTAATCTTTCTGTTCAAACATATTTATGTATACGTAGCAAAGTTCACGTATATTCTGGCGGCAAACATGAAGCTGCGAAATACGCGCGCACTCGTCATCGATCCGCGATAATGAAGATCGGGCTGGCGAGGGGGCGCGGGAGTGGGCGGCGCCTTATTTTGTCTTTATTACTGGATATGGGTACTTATATCTTTTTCATAGCTGTTCTCTGTCAAAGCACAAAATATTATACCAGACGACTAAATTCTCAGTTCCACTTGTGGTGGTGATTAAAATAGTGGCAGTTTGAAAGCTGAAAATTGTCGTAGCAGAATATATTGTCGTCCTGAAACAGCTTCTGAAAGCCTTTTTCAAACTACCAAGGAATTTAGGCCTCTGTGTTTGTTTGTGTTTGGAAAATGGCAATAGTAAAATATTCAAGTGATTTAGCATATGTAACTGGAAGATATAAATCTAGGCAAATGTTGTGTATCTTTTCTGGCTCAACAAGGTTGAGGTCCTGGCATCACTATATGCCTGAGCGCTTCTGGGATATAAAACATAATAGTTTTTTTGAAATGCAGATAAAAATCTAGGAAAATGTTCTATACCTTTTCTGGTTCATCCAGGTTGAGGTCCTGGCATCACTGTATGCCTGAGTGCTTCTGGGATATATAACATAACAGTTTTTGTTAATGCAGATAAAAATCTAGGAAAATGTTCTATATCTTTTCTGGTTCATACAGGTTGAGGTCCTGGCATCATTGTATGCCTGAGTGCTTCTGGGATATATAACATGAACAGTTTTCTTTTGGCACATAACACGCCTCTGGATCGTCAACAACTATCCAATGCTAAAACTCCCACTTCGAAGCTGCCGAGATTATTCACTGAGGAATTATGATCAACAAGAATTTTATCAGTTGCTAGAGAAACCGTACGGAGTGTAAAAGTTAAGTTCACGGGCACGCAACGATATCACATATTGAAGCAAATTATTCAAGCTCATTGATGTTGATTTACTTTCACGGTGTGCAAGACCTTTTTGAAGGTAATGATTTTAGGAATGCGAGCGAATTTTAATTAGCGTTCAAAAGAGATTTATTTCCCTCCGAAAACAAAACACGTCGTTTTCTCCCTATTGCATCCGAAAGAGAAACAAAGAAAACCCGAGTCTTTGGTTGTAATTTAGTGCTATTTTCTGGAACCGTTGATCCTACCTCAAGAATAATTCACCAAAACGAAACCAAACTATTGGGTATAGCTTTCCGGTTCCCGCAGTCACTTTTCATGTGCATCAGGTCTAAAGATACAATTTAATTAAACTCTCGCCATAAATAAATATTCACGTTTAAGGATCATGACACATTTGCGTGAAAATTCACTCCCCGTGTTAAACAAAAACGAGTAACAGAAGCGATTCAATTACACTGGAGTCTTGGCGAGCGGGAGTCTTGGCGGGAATCTTGGCGGGAGTCTTGACGGTAGTCTTGGCGGGAGTCTTGGCGGGATTCTTAGCGGGAATCCTGGCGGGAATCGTACCGTAAGTCTTGGCGGGACTCTTGGTTGGAATCTTGCCGGAAATCTTGGCGGGATCTTGGCAGGAATCTTGCCAGGATTCTTGGCGGGAATGGAAAATCTTTGCGGGAATCTTTCTAAGATTCTTGGCGACCCATGGCAGAGGTCTCTTTCCTCCAGCACGCTGAGTAGAAGAGAAAAAAGGCCTCCTTTAGCAGGGAAGGCGGGAATCTCTCCAGGATTCTTGGCTGGAATCTTGGCGGGATTCTTGGTGGGAATCTTGGCGGGAGTCTTGGCGGGAATCATGGCGGGAGTCTTGGGGGGAGTCTTTGCGAGAGTATTGGCGGGAGTCTTGGCGGGAATCTCGCCGGGAATCTTGGCACAAACCAAAACAGAAAAAACTTGAAAAGGTTGTCACATTTTGAGCCAAATCCAAGGACCTTTTTATTAGTTTTTTGGGAAGAAAAAGTACCGCGGTTAAAATCACAGATTTAGGTAATAATTTAAAAAGCACTCCAACTGGGTGTTTTTGGCCCCGTATTGACTCAAAATCATCGCTACATATCATTTCTTGATGCATTTTAGCCATAAGCAACCCACAATTTTTCCAATTATTGACCAAAACCATAGGCTTACCCCTTAAGAAAATGGCCAAAACCTCCAAATTCTCATAAATTGTCTTCTTGGCCTTGTATCCACTCTAAATCATTCCCAAATGTCATGCCTTCATCCGTTCTCACCAGACACAAACTAAAACAGGTAAAAAAGGTTGTCACATTTTGCCCCCAAAAAGATTTTGCAGTAGTTTTTTGGCGCAAAACGGTACCGTGGTTAAAATCACAGATTTTGGTTGTTATTTAAAAACCACTCCAATTTGGTATTTTTGGCCTCGTATCCACTCAAAATCATCGCTATATATCATTTCTTGATGCATTTTAGCCATAAACAAACCAAGAAAAAATTTTCAAAATTTTCCAATTTTTGACCCAGAACCATAAGCTTACCCCTTAAGAAAATGGCCAAAACCTCCAAATTCTCATAAATGGACTTCTTGGCCTTGTATCCACTCTAAATCATTCCCAAATGTCATGCCTTCACCTGTTCTAACCAGACACAAACCAAAACAGATAAAACTCAAAAAGGTTGTCACATTTTGACCCAAATCAAAAGATTTTGCAGTAGTTTTTTGGCGCAAAATGGTACCGTGGTTAAAATCAAAGATTTTGGTTGTTATTTAAAAACCACTCGAATTTGGTATTTTTGGCCTCGTATCCACTCAAAATCATCGCTATATATCATTTCTTGATACATTTTAGCCATAAACAAGCCAAGAAAAAGTTTTAAAATTTTTCCAATTTTTGACCCAAAACCATAGGAAAAGAAAGAAAACTGGCCAAAAACTCCCAATTCTCATAAATGGTCTTCTTGGCCTTGTACCCACTCTAAATCATTGTCAAATGTCATGCATTCATCCGTTCTAACAAGACACAAAACGAAACAGAAAAAAACTTGAAAAGGTTCTCACATTTCGAGCGAAATCCAAAGATTTTTTTGTAGTTTTGGGGCACAAAAAAGTACCGTGGTTAAAATCACAGATTTTGGTGGTTATTTCAAAAGCACTCGAATTTTGTGTGTTTGGCCTCGTATCACCCAAAATCAACGCTGTATATCATTACTTGATGCATTTTAGCCATAAACAAGCGAAGAAAAAATTTTCAAAGTTTTCCAATTTTTCACAAACAACAATAGGCTTACCCCTTAAGAAAATGGCCAAACACTCCAATTTCTCATAAATGGTCTTCTTGGCCTTGTCCCACTCTAAATCATTCCCAAATGTCATGCCTTCATCCGTTCTAACCACACCCAAACAAAACAGAAAAAAACTTGAAAAGGTTGTCACATTTAAACCCAAATCAAAAGATTATTGAGTTGTTTTTTGGCACAAAAATGTAACGTGGTTAAGATCACAGAGTTTGGTGGTTATTTATAAAGCAGTCCAATTTGGTGTTTTGGCTTCGTATCCACTCAAAATCATCGCTATATATCATTTCTTGATGCATTTTAGCCATAAACAAGCCAAGAAAAAATTTTCAAATTTTTCCAAAACCCAAAACCATAGGCTTACCATTTAAGAAAATGGACAAAAACTAGTAATTCTCCTAAATGGTCTTCTTGGCCTTGTACCGACTGTAAATTATTCCCAAATCTCATGCTTTCATCCGTTCTAGGCAGACACAAACGAAAAGAGAAAAAACTTGAAAAGGTTGTCACATTTCGAGCCAAATTTAAAGAGATTTCAGTAGTTTTTTCACACAAAGAAGTACCGTGGTTAAAATCATACATTTAGGCGGTCATTTAAAAAGCACTCGAATTTGGTGTTTCGGCCTCGTATCCAATCAAAATCATTGCTATATATCATTTCTTGATGCATTTTAGCCATAAAGAACCCATTAAAAAATTTTATAATTTATCCAATTTTTTACCCAGAACCATAGGCTTCCCCCTTAAGAAAATGGCCAAAAACTCCAAATTCTCATAAATTGTCTTCTTGGCCTTGTACCCACTCTAAATCATACCCAAATGTCATGCCTTCATCCGTTCTAACCACACACAAAGAAAACAGAAAAAAACTAGAAAAGGTTGTCACATTTATAGCCAAATCAAAAGATTATTGAATAGTTTTTTGGTACAAAAAAGTAACGTGGTTAAAATCACAGAATTTGGTGGTTAGTTAAAAAGAACTTTTTTGCCTCGTATTCACTAAAAGTCATCGCTATATATCATTTCTTGATGCATGTTAGCCATAAACAAGCCAAGAAACAATTTCAAATTTTTTCCAATTTTTGACCCCAAACCATCAGCTTACCACTTTCAAAGTGGCCTAAAACTGGAAACACTCCTAAATGGTCTTCTTGGCCTTGTACCCACTGTAAATTATTCCCAAATCTCATGATAAAATCACAGATTTTGGTGGTTATTTAAAAAGCACTCCAATTTGGTGTTTTTGACCTCGTATCAGCTCAAAATCATCGCTATATATCATTTCTTGATGCATTTTAGCCATGAAGAAGCCAACAAAAATTTTTTAAACTTTTCCAATTTTTGACCCAAAACCTTAAGAAAATAGCCAAAACCTCGAAATTCTCACAAATGGTCTTCTTGGCCTTTTATCCACTCTAAATAATTCCCAAATGTCATGCTTTCATTCTAACCAGACAGAAACCGAAACAGAAAAAAACTTGAAAAGGTTGTCAAATTTTGAGACAAATCCAAAGATTTTTGAATCGTTTTTTGGGACAAAAAGGTACCCTGGTTAAAATGACAGATTTTGGTGGTTAGTTAAAAAGCACACCAATTTGGTGTTTTTAGCCTTATATCCACTCAAAATCATCGCTTTATATCATTTCTTGATGAATTTTAGCCATAAACAACCCAAGAAAAAATTTTCAAATTTTTCCCATTTTCTACCCAAAACCATAGGCTTACTCATTAAGAAAATGGCCAAAAACTCAAAATTGTCATAAATGGTCTTCTTGGCCTTGTACCCACTCTAAATCATTAACGAAACAGAAAAAAATAGAAAAGGTTGTCACATTTTGAGCCAAATACAAAGATTTTTGAGCAATTTTTTGGCACAAAAATGTACCGTGGTTAAAATCACAGATTTTGGTGGTTATTATAAAAAGAACTACAATTTGCTGTTTTTGGCCTCGTATTCACTCAAAATCATCGCTAGATATCATTACTTGATGCATTTCACCCATAAAAAAGCCTAGAAAAATTTTTCCAATTTTTCCAATTTTTGACCCCTTAAGAAAATGGCCAAAACCCTAAAATTCTCATAAATAGTCTTCATGGCCTCTTACCCACTCTAAATCATTCCCAAATGTGATGCCTTCATCCGTTTTAACCAGACACAAATCAAAACAGAAAAGACTTGAAAAGGTTGCGACATTTTGAGCAAAATCCAAAGATTTTTGTGTAGTTTTTTTGCCAAAAAAAACGTACCATGGTTAAAATCACAGAGTTTCGCGGTTATTTAAAAAGCACTGCAATTTGCTGTTTTTGGCCTCGTATCCACTCAAAATAATCGCTAGATATCATTACTTGATCCATTTTAGTCATAAAAAAGCCTAGAAAAATTTTCCAATTTTTCCAATTTTTGACCTAAGACCATAGGCTTACTCCTTAAGAAAAGGGCCAAGAACTCAAAATTCTCATAAATTGATTTATTGGCCTTGCACCCACTCTAAATCATTACCAAATGTCATGCCTTCATCCGTTCTACCCAGATACAAACCAAAAAAGAAAAATCTTGAAAAGGTTGTCACATTTAGAGCGAAATGCAAAGATATTTGTGTAGTTTCTGGGCACAAAAAAGTACCGTGGTTAAAATCACAGATTATGGTGGTTATTTAAAAATCACTGCAATTTGCTGTTTTTGGCCTCGTATCCACTCAAAATCATCACTAGATATCATTACTTGATGCAATTTAGCCATAAAAAAGCCTAGAAAAAATTTTCAAACTTTTCCAATTTTCGACCCAAAACCATAGGCTTACCCTTGAAGAAAATGGCCAAAAACTCAAGATTCTCATAAATTCGTTTCTTGGCTTTGTACCCACTCTAAATCATTCCCAAATGTCATGCCTTCATCCGTTCTACCCAGAAACATACCAAAACAGAAAAAACTTGAAAACGTTGTCACATTTCCAGCGAAATGCAAAGATTTTTGTGTAGTTTCTGGGCACAAAAAAGTACCGTGGTTAAAATCACAGATTTTGGTGGTTATTTAAAAAGGACTCCAATTTAATGTTTTTGGCCTCGTATCCACCCAAAATCAAAAAAAAATCAACGTGATGAATTTTAGCCATAAACAAGCCAAGAAAACATTTCCAAACATTTCCAATTTTTGACGCAAAAGCATAGGCTTTCCCCTTAAGAAAATGGCCCAAATCTCCAAATTCTCATAAATTGGTTTCATGGCCTTGTACCCACTCTAAATCATTACCAAATGTCATGCCTTCATCCGTTCTACCCAGACACAAACCAAAACAGAAAAAACTTGAAAAGATTGTCACATTTCGAGCGAAATCCAAAGATTTTTTAGTAGTTTTTTGCCAAAAGTAGGAGCCGTGGTTAAAATGACAGATTTGGGTGGTTATTTAAAAAGCACTGCAATTTGCAGTTTTTGGCCCCTTATCCACTCAAAATCATCGCTATATATCATGTCTTGATGCATTTTAGGCATAAAAAGGCCTAGAAAAAAATTATCAAATTTTTCCAATTTTTGACCCAAAACCATAGAATTACCCCTTAAGAAAATGGCCAAAACCTCCAAATTCTCATAAATGGTCTTCTTGGCCCCTTACCCACTCTAAATAATTCCCAAATGTGATGCCTTCATCCGTTCTAACCAGACACAAATCAAAACAGAAAAAACTTGAAAAGGTTGTCACATTTTGAGCCAAATCCAAAGATTTTTTAATAGTTTTTTCGCCAAAAAAATACCGTGGTTAAAATCACAGATTTTGGTGGTTATTTAAAAATCACTCCAATTTGGTGTTTTGGCCTCGTATCCACTGAAAATTATCGCTACATATCATTTCTTGAAGTATTTTAGCAATCTTTTCAAACTTTTCCCATTTTTGGCCCAAAACCGTAGGCGATATAGCCCATATAGCCCTTAAGAAAATGGCCAAGAACTCCAAATTCTCATAAATGGTCTTCTTGGCCTTGTACCACTCTAAAACATTCCCAAATGTCATGGCTTCATTCGTTCTAACCAGAAACAAACCAAAACAGAAAAAACTTGAAAAGGTTGTCACATTTTGAGCCAAATCCAAAGATTTTTGAGTAGTTTTTTGGCACAAAAAAGTACCGTCGTTAAAATCACAGATTTTGGTTGTTATATAAAAAGACTCCAATTTTTTTTTCTGCTCCTCGTATCCACTCCAAATCATCGCTATATATAATTTCTTGATTTATTTTAACCATAAACAAGCCAAGAAAAAATTTTCAAACTTTTCAGTTTTTGACCCAACCCTTAAGAAAATGGTCAAAAACTCAAAATTCTCATAAATGGTTTTCTTGGCCTTGTACCCACTCTAAATTATTCCCAAATGTCATGCCTTCATCTGTTCTATCCAGACACACACCAAAAAAATTTGAAACAGTTGTCACATTTTGAGCCAAATCCAAACATTTTTGAGTAGCTTTTTGGCCCAAAAATTAGCCTGGTTAACCCATTGACTACCGCAGGTTTTTACATTTTCGGAGTGATTTTCCACCTATAAACGATGAATAGCAATTCGTGACTCTTTATTTGAACTACCAGGGAAAAGTGGTGCTGTCCTAAGCCACTGGAGGCTCAAGGTTTCTGAAAACGTCATTTTGACGTAGCTATTTTTTATCCGTGAAGCGACAGCAATGGCCCAAGTTCGGTTTGCTTGCGATTTCTGCTAAATTTACAGCCATTTTTCATCTTTAGCGGCTGCCTGATGAGCATCATTAAGCGTGACGGTAGCTAAGAGTCCACTTTCTCAAAGAATCGAGCAAGGTGATGTACTTTGTTGTTGAATTTGGCTTGTTACTCGACGAACTGGGAATTTGGCCGGTCGAACACTTAGTACCTTTGGGACTCGACTATTGATGAATTTCTCGACCTACCGCCACATATTTTGGAATTTCTGTGTACTGAAGATGACCACGAGCAGGAAATTTTGGCGGCAGGTCGGAGTGGCTGTAGACTTAGTTTATATGTGAAAGAATTGGGGGAAGGAACGGGCGCTGTCAAAAATTATCGTTAGTTCCCAGCATGCAATGCGCTGAAGATGTGGAAAATGTCGGGAAGGCCCGAATGCACTGGAACAAAAGGCTGTATCTACGCTCGGGAGAAGAATATGAACAAAAAAAGTCATTTCTAAGCTAGAAAAAGGACTGAATTTCGTTATGATGGTTGAGTTTTGGTTTTTCGACGATGATTTCCCTAAAAAAACATGAAGGCAAAAAGGGGCATTTTTGTTGTTTCTCTTTGACGTTAAAAACGGCCAGTTTCGTTCTTGTTCAAACTCAAAAGGCCATATTTGGTAAAAATCGCTACGTTTCTTGCATTTATTGGATATCCAAATTTAAAGGGCATTCCATTTCGTGCTCACAACTAACAGTTAAGGCAATATTCGTGCGATTGAGAGAGTTGCAATGTTTTGAAGCATGGGAGTTTTTTACGGCCGGTTTTGGCCGGCACGGGTGCCAATGGGTTAAAATAACAGGTTTTTGTGGTTATTTACAAAGCCCTCAAATTTGGTGTTTTTGGCCTCGTATCCACTCAAAATCATCGCTATATATCATTTCTCGATGCATTTTAGGCATAAACAAGCCAAGAAAAAAGTTTCCAATTTGTCCAATTTTTGACCCAAAACCATAACCTTACCCCAAAAACAAAAACACGAAATTCTCATAAATGGTCTTCTTGGCCTCTTACCCACTCTAAACATTCCCAAATGTTATTCCTTCATCCGTTCTAACCAGACAAAAACCAAAACAGAAAAAAATTGATAAGGTTGTCACACTTGAGCCAAATCCAAAGATTTTTGAGTAGTTTTTTGGAACAAAAAAGTACCGTGGTTAAAATCTTAGAGTTTAGTAATTATTTAAAAAGCACTCCAATTTGGTGTGTTTTTGTCCTCGTATCCACTCGAAATCATCGCTATATAACATTGCTTGATACATTTTAGCCATAAACAAGCCAAGAAAAAATTTTAAAACTTTTCCAATTTTTGGCCCAAAGCCATAGGCTTACCCCTTAAGAAAATTGCCAAAACCTCAAAATTTTCATAAATGGGCTTCCTTGTGTTGCATCCACTCTAAATCATTCCCAAATTTCATGCCTTCATCCGTTCTAATCGGACAGAAACCAAAACAGAAAAAACTTGAAAAGGGTGTCACATTTTGAGCCAAATCCAAAGATTTTTGAGTAGTTTTTTGGCACAAAAACGCATTGTGATAGTGGTGATGATCTCACCATAGCAACATACTCGTTACCAGACCTCTACCTTTCCAAAGAATAAAATCAGAGTTTCCCTCTTCAAGAAGTGCTATTTGCTCTTGATGTTCATTCAGTGGGTGCGAGCAAATATGGACAATACACAGCTCTAGTATAAGAAAGTGTATTAGACTCTGGAGCAATAAATAAGGCATTTCTCATTTGGGAACGTAGAGGTCTGGTCACAAGTATGTTGCTATGGTGACATCATAACCACTATCATAATGTGTAGTTCTGGCAACACATCAACCCTGCAAAATTTCAACCCTGTAGACTTAGTATTTGCACAGATATTCATTATTTTGTGATTTTACTTCATTTTGTGTCAGCCTAGTGACGTCACAAGTCCTCTAATTTGCATAAATCAAAATCTTAAATAACTCGGCAACCAAGAGTGCTATCACAATAAAATAAACGCCGTTCTTCATCATTTTGAAAGCTCGTTCGAACAAGATAATGAAAAATTTCGCTTCATATGCACTTTAAGAAAATGGCCAAAAACTCGAAATTCTCATAAATTGTCTTCTTGGCATTGCACCCACTCTAAATCATTCCCAAATGTCATGTCTTCATCCGTTCTATCCAGACACAAACCAAAACAGAAAAAACTTGAAAAGGTTGTCACATATTGAGCCAAATCCTAAGATTTTTGAGTAGTCTTTTGGCACAAAAAGTACCATAGTTAAAATCACAGATTTTGGTGGTTATTTAAAAAGTTCACCAATTCGGTGTTTTTGGCCTCGTACCCACTCAAAATCATTGCTATATGTCATTTCTTGATTTATTTTAGCTATAAAAATATAAACAAGCGAGGAAAAATTTTTCAAATTTTCCCAATTTTTGACCCAAAACCATAGGCTTATCCCTTAAGAAAATAACCAAAAACTCGAAATTCTCATAAATGGTTTTCTTGGCCTTGTACCCACTCTAAATCATTTCCAAATGTCATTCCTTCATCAGCTGTAAACAGACACAAACCAAAACAGAAAAAAATTGAAAAGGTTGTCACATTTTGAGCCCAATCCTAAGATTTTTGGGTAGTTTTTTGCACAAAAAAGTAACGTGGTTAAAATCTCAGATTTTGGTAATTATTTAAAAAGCACTCCAGTTTGGTGTTTTTGGCCTCGTATCCACTCAAAATCATCGCGATATGTCATTTCTTGATGTATTTTAGCCATAAACAAGCCAAGAAAAAGTTTTCCAATTTTTCCAATTTTTGACCCAAAACCAAATTGCCAAATACTCGAACATGGGCAAATACTCGAAATTCTCATAAATGGTTTTCTTGGCGTTGTACCCACTTAGCCTGTGTACAGCCGCCCCTCCCCTCAAAAAAATCGGAAGGAGCGTCTGTGATTTACCGTTGATAATCGTGTTCAGGAATAATTTTGCATAAATTATTAGAGTGATTTACGCTGACCAAAACTTCCGAGGCTCACATTTCTGTAGAGGTAGATTCCAATATGGCGGTCGATGCGGGAGAGTTTAGTCGTGCATTAAAGAGTGTTTGCGACATTTTTAAAATTCCTTCGCTTTACAGCGAGCAAGAAAAATGCTTAGAAGCACTTTTTAAAGGAAAAGACGTATATGCAAGTCTTCCAACCGGGTACGGAAAGTCCTTGATCTTCTATGCGGCTCCGATCGTCGCCGATGAGCTGTTCTCGCGACCACGTGGAAGCAGCAAAATAATTGTTATTTCACCTCTAAGAACGCTAATGGAAGACCAGGTAGCATATTTGCGGTCTTTAGGATTATCAGCAATTGCTCTTCACGATGAGCAATCGGAAGAACGACTGAAGGAAGTGGAAAAAGGAGCGTTCACTTATTTGTTTGCATCACCGGAGAAAATGTTGAGCGTGGAACGATGGCGCAAGCTTCTTTTAACTGAACACTATCGGAAGTTTCTGGTGGCGATAACTGTCGATGAAGCCCATTGTATAAGCCAGTGGGGTCTTCCTGGATCTTCCTCAAAGCGCACAGCTGTCCCTTTCCGAATTTGGTATGGAAACCTGGGGGAACTCAAGTCACTAACTGCAAGTAATGTTCCTTCTATCATTGTGACGGCCACCGCTTCACTATCAACTAAAAGAGACATTTTCAGGGCTTTGAATTTAAACCAGTCCTCATCCTTCATAATGGAACACAGTCCAGAAAGGTCCAATGTGCAATTCAGTGTGCGTTATTTGGATAAAAACTTGCCTGTTTCTTCAATATTTAGTACTTTAATAGATGAGCTTAGAAGTAAAAACGTGTCCTGTGAAAGAACAATGATTTTCTGCCAAACACGCAAGCAGTGCGCTTTGGTGTACTCAGCATTTAAAGAAAGCCTCGGAGTTGATTTTTATGTCAATAAACACCTTGATAGTAAGAAGAGAATGATGGAAATGTTTCATGCTGGAACACCTGAGGCTGTGAAAAAGCACATTCTTTGTAACATGTCTCAACCCAATGGCCACATTCGAATAGTAGCCTGTACTGTTGCATTTGGAATGGGGGTTGATTGCAAAGAAGTTCACCGTGTCATACATTTTGGCCCTTCTAAAAACCTTGAATGTTATGTGCAGGAATGTGGAAGGGCTGGTAGAGATGGACAGCCAAGTTCATGCCTTTTGCTGCACAATGGGCTACTTGGTTCACATTGCATGCATGACATCAAGGATTTTGTTGCTAATAGTACTGACTGTAGGCGTACTTATCTATACAGTCATTTTCCAGGGAAATTTACTTCTTCTGTGTCAGGTCACCAGTGCTGTGACATATGTGCTAAAGCATGTGGATGTCAACAAGAAATTTGCAAGGAACCTGCTATACTAGTTCTGGATGCTACCGAAGATGAAAACCTTTCTTCTGAATCTGTTCGTTCAGTTGAAGAAAACGACAAGGTACACCTCAGGACTGAACTGTTCAACTACATGAAAAACCTGCTTCTTCAAAATTCTTCAGGGGCTGTGGCTTCTGTAAATATGATGCATGAATTCACCCCACTGCAAATCAAGCAAGTTCTGGATAACTGTGACAAAATTAAGACACTACAACATGTAGAAACTTTTGTTGAAGTTTGGAGAAGAGAACACAGCCGAGCAATTTTAAGTGCAATTCACCAGGTCTTTGGTGATGTACACAGCAGTGAATTGGAGGCACCAGAGAGTGAAGACGAGGACATAGAGGAATTTGCACAAGAATGGGCAGACATCAGAGATGACTCTGAACTGTGTCAGCTGTTAAGTGAAAGTGACTTGCTTAATGTAGATGTTCATATGGAAGACATTGATCAGTCAGGTAATGAGGAAGTAAACATGAGCAGTGTGATTGCTAATCTTTTTAAACAATAGATAATTGAAGGGCTGGGGGCATAAACTGCCTATGTGGAGTTTTAGGTGTTTTTTTGCATACGTTATTTCTCGAAAATGAAAAAGAAATAGGTGAAAAAAAATACGGGACAATGTTTTTGAATCAAAATGCAGTTCACGTGCAAAAATTTGGACAAATCCAAGCGAACTAAAAAAACAGCCGAAAATTACACATAGGCAGTTTATGTCCCCAGCCCTTCAATTGTAAACATCATTAGAGACCAAGGGGCACCTAATTGCAAATAAAAAAAAAAACTTTTTAAAAGGAAGGGGTCATGTCTGCTTCAAATGTAAGTGACTGCCCTGAGTAATTGCACAAGTACAATCCAATTCATGTTACCTTTAAAACAATAACATCCCATGCTAGTGTTGCCTCTGAGTCTCTGAGGATGAATGGCAATTGCCTCATTAACTTAGACTATCTTCGGGATGGTTAAGTCCTTGCTAACATCTGTCCATGAAATTTTCATTTTCACCTGATTGGTTTTAGAAGCTTTTCCTGTACAATTACAGTTATAAATGTAAAAAATTATCATCTTTCGTGTACCTTGTAAGTGACGGAGGCAAAATGTCTTCAATATTTAGTGCTCATGTCGCTTAATAGAAATGTCAAGAAGCCAATCTATAAAGCTTCATAGGCATCTTTCAGTTGTTTGTAAAAAGCCAAAATTTTAAGTAAGAGTTTCATTCATACATACATTGAAAACCTAAATTTCACCAAGTGATTATTTTCTGTGAAGCAGGTCTTCTGTTGTGGTTCCTACTCACTTTCAGTGTAGATTAATTAAGGTGACGTCAGTGAAATAAAAAGCCCTCTTTATTAAAACTCTTATCACAGTTCATGGGAAATACTAAGAAAAGTTAAGAAAAATAAACAGGAAACAATCACATGGAACTTAGAAATTGATCTGAGGTTGCAATGAGGGATTTCATATGTGTACAATTTACTTTAAATGCTGGTGTGAAACTTTTCATCACTATTATTTTCTGACCGGTTTCAGTACTTTTTCGATCAAATGTGTTCAAATTTGATCTGTAATTTCACTCTACTTGAAGTTTACATATGAATTTTAATACTGGATTGACCTTTCTGTCCTAAAACATCATTCTAGCGTGCTCTTCTTTCTCTGACAATGTTTTTCTTGTGTTTGGTTATCCACCTGAACATGTCTTGAAGATCAAAGTCTGACAGCAGGGTGGAATTAATACCATTAAAGTGTTCATAGGCACGCCCTGGTGTCCAGTGGAAAGCCCTCTGAGTGATGAGCTCTGTAACAATCTTGCGTAAGTCAGACACCACAGAGAGTTCATAGTGGTGTCCAGAACGGCGGATGACACAACACTCATGATCAAAGTTGTCAAGTAATGCTTTAGTGAAATCAATTGCATGGCAGTAGCGATCTATAGCCTTGTGATTGGTTGCATTAGGACCCAACTTTTTCCTGACTTCTTTCAGTAGTCGATTGAAAAACTCAAGGAGTAAATCAAGGGGAATGTTATGCCCCAAACCTGACTTAAGCAATGCAGTTCTGTTCCAAACAAGTTCATGGGCATGTTTTGGTGGAAGCAGTGCATAAACTTGAAAAATCATCCCCAGGGCTTCAAGGGCATACTTTGTACTTCCCGGGTCATTCCTAAGGTAAGGCAGTTGAAACTTCCAGCATCTGAAAGTACGTTTACCATCACCCTCTTTGATGGCATCAAAGAAATTCAAAATTAGCATGCCATACTCGAGGAAAGAACACTGATAATTGAACATGTCATCCTTCTCAGGGACTTTCTCTGAAGGGGCTGAGACACTCGGGAAGAGTAACCCTTGTGAATCTTGAGGTGGGACTTGTTGGTTATGGGTGGCTTCATGATCACGCATTCGTTTTCCCCTTGATGCAAAGGTTTTGCCACAACCGGGAAAAAAACAAATGTATCTGCCATTGTCTGTTTGTTGCCTGACCTCTTCTTCCTCAGCGGCTTCTGCTGCTACTAGGCTATTGAAAATGTTTTCAACATTTTCCCTTCGAATGACATAGCCATCTACAATGTGTGTGGCAATTTTACGCACATATTCCTTTTTCTCCATGTTACTCGCTTCAGGGAGGTTTGGTTGGGAAAATTCACCCTTAGGGCTATCCAAGATATCATTCATCCCAAGCTCATGTAATGCAGCAGCTATAAGCCTTGCTTTAACTTCGAGGTCGAAAAATTTTCTACAGGGGTTAACTGCCGCATCAACATCACTGCTGACATTCCTTCTGTTTATTAAATTTCTGTCGCTGTAGAGGGTGCATTTGTCTCCTGCTGATTTCGTGTTGTAGAAATTATGGAAAGCAACCTAAAACAGATACAAACATTGAACTATTTTTTTACATGAATAGAAGACCATGCAAGTGAATGAATGTGCTCCTGCTGATTTCGTGTTGTAGAAATTATGGAAAGCAACCTAAAAACAGATACATACAAACATTGAACTATTTTTTTATATCATTAGAAGACTATGCAAGTGAATGAATGTGCATTATATTTATTATTATCATTATGATCGTTACCATTACCATCACCATTATCATTATCATTATTATTATTATTATTACTATTATTATTACTATTATTGTTAGTGTCATAATTATCATCATCATCATTATTTGAATTACATTTACTTGTTTATGCAAGTGAATGAATGTGCAATATATTTGATATCATTGTTATTATTATCATTAATTTTATTATTTCAATAATGATATTTACAATATATTTATTTAGTTTCACCCATCAACTGATGCATTTCCTTTCACAGTGAGAGAGATGTCATAGCTTATTGACTGACCTTTTTTATCTCAAACAAAACAATTATCATTTACCTGTGTGAAATCAGACCATACTGCTTTTAGAGTGTAATTATGCAACTTATTTCCTGATATTTATCTCACAGGCTACCTTGCATTGGTGTTGTTCACCGAATATACTCTAATGAGTATGAACCCATTGGCAAAGCTTCATATAATGTATATGACTCATAAAATATGGCTTGAAAGAAACACTAAATATTTTCATACCTTCAAAAACTTATTTCCTGCATGCCAGTCAGCAATTTCCAAGTGCAAACCCTCTAGACGTTCCTCTGGAGTAAAGCCATTTGCAAGCTCAAAGAGTGCATTCACGCCACGCTCCACTGACAGTTGATCAGCCACTAAACCTTGGGAGGAATAAACTCTGTCATCTCCATCACCATAGTAGGATACATACTGATGCAGTGCTGTCAGTACTTGCTGAATACCATCTGAGTCATTTTCGTTGTGATACAACATTCCAAGAAAAGACTGCAAAGAGAAAACATAATCCTGGTTATTTTCACAATGGGTTAAGTGGTTTTTGGTGGTAACAGAAAAACTGGTGTGTGTGTGTGTGTGTGGGGGGGGGGGGGGCAAATTATACAATATCTCACTACTGCAAATTTTCAAACTCCAACCTTTACTGTTACTGGGACATGAGAACAACAAGACTTCAAAACAAGGAAATAAAAATCATTTTTCCCATCTCTCCTTTTTCTGACTGTTCTTTGACTTTGTGACTTTGATGGGCCTGAATTAATTTTTTTTGTTCAAAAGTAGGCCTGTAAGTCATTTTCAATAAATTGTACTATGTAATACCATTTCTGATTTCTCAGCCATTTCCTTGCTGTATTGGTGTGGTATGTGCTTACAGACCACAGGCTTGAGACATGCCAAGCAGGGTATTTCCACAATTGCTCTCTCAGTGAGAGTTATGTAGTTTTCTCTTTGCAGGTGGTGCTCATGGCGAGTTGGTAAACATACACCATTCTCCATCTGCATAACAGCATCTGCAGCAGGCTTCGCACTTGACAAGTGGTTTCCTGAGACACGATTTTCCACTGACAAGTGAGTAACCCAGTGGACATCTATATTTTGACGCTGTTCAGTCATACTGTGAACTTGCTGCTTGAAGTCGAAGTTATCGAACACCAACTTTCTTCCTTTGTCAGCAGTAATTACAGTTGACTGTTGAGACTGGCCTTCAGTCACTAGAGGAGGGGAACTAGCGCCAGATGGTGCCTCAGTCAGTGCTTGGTGATGTTTCTGAAGTCGTGCAGTCTCATCTTTTACCTTCTTCTCAACAGATGCAGCGTATTCTTTCCCAAATTCATCCAGCTTTCGGTAATAATATGAGTGACCTGTGGTTACTCTGAGGGAACCAAGTCGGCAAAGAGAAGCCTGAAATAAATAATTAGTATATGATAAGACATTTTACCATAAAAGGGCAGTGGTAATGTTATTATTCAATGCATTAACATTTGCTACCTTCATTTTCTCATGAACTATTATAGTTGTCTGTACAACAGAGTAGGACATGTCAAAAAACAGATAAATCTTATTTTTATGATGTACATGTATATATTTTGAGGGAAAATGGCATATATTCACAAATTATTTACACAGGGAACATCTCATTCATATTACACTTACTTTCAAAATTCATAAAATTGTGTTTTCTTTAATTTATTGAAAGGCAACAACCACATTTGAAGTTGACAGTCATAAATTCGAAGTTATTGATGTACCTACAAACTTAAACGAAAGAGTTGTAATTTTGCTAGAAATAAGAGGTAACAAAGTCTGAGAGTGAGATCAACAAAAGACAGTAGTAATTAAGTTATCTTAAATTGGTTTTAAATCCAGCATAATAATTTCAACAATAAATTTTGGAGCTAATGACACACGCACAAATAGCCCGTGCAAAGACCAAGGATTATGCAGACGTCAGAAGGTAGGGAATTTAAGTGACTGCCCGTCCGATCCATTGATGATCAACTGAAATATATTCAATTGAATACTAGGAAGAGAGCTTTGCAGTTTGGGTATCAGCTCATAACAAATTGTTCATAGCTTAGCTACCAAAAACATTACCGTTGTCATCAGTACGTTATAATAGGTTTGGAAAAATAGAATGCCAGGAAAACATCTGATAGAAACTGATTAAAAAAAATACTCACAGTTATCCCCGAGTGATACAAAATGATGGTGTTTGTCAGCTGCATTGCATTCATACACGGCGATCTGTTCTTCAGCAAGACAGCCGCGGACATACACACAGATGGCAGCCAGAATTCATCGTCTCTTTTGCTTTTTCTCACACTTGCGGTCCACAGTACCGCACTAAACAATGGTGCTTTCGATTCAAGTTCGCTGTTAAATTTCTTGAACGAAAAGCGCTGGAGGTCTTTCTTGTTTGGCGATCTCAGACAGCTTGGATTCTTTAATGAACACATCGCAGTACACTCACGATCGACCTCCTCCAGGTACAACTGCTGCATATATTTCCTTAAAATTGGATTCTTCCATACGGCTCCAGCTATTTGTTTGTATGTTCCGCGACAAAGCATCTTGCCGAGTGACTCTAATCCTTCGTGAAGAGTATTCACTTTTGTTCGGCTGGGCCATTCGACAGTGACTTGCACACGAGTCTTCTTTTCCTCGGGTTCACGAGCAGGAATCGGTGAAACAGGTCCAACCACCGCAGCAAAGGCGACAGGACGATTTTTCTCCTTACAAGGTGTTGACGTGAGAGTACTTGGCCATTGATCTACCGATGTTCTATTTGGCAACGTGCTGAGATCTTCTTCGATATCCACAGACGTCACAGACGCTCCAAAATCCTCTAGGGCAACACGCTTTGTAGCTTGCTCTTGGGAGTCGCTGATCTGGTTTGAGGAAGGCGTTGGGACTGGTAATGGAACAGCGGAACACTTCTTCGACTGGACAATTTTCTGAATTGAGCTATCAACTTCGTGAAGATTGTTCAAGAGCGCCCTTCGTTTCTTCAGCGCGCAAAGACAATTCCTACAAATGTACGTGGAACTGATTTCGACTTTACACGCCAAAGACAGCAATTCCTCTCGAACTTTAAAAGAATTGCCCCTTCGACCATCAACAAGATTTTTATCCGTGTTTTTTACGATATCTACGCCACAAAGAACGCACGAACTCATCGTCAAAATCTCACACCATATTATTGTCGCGAACGGAAAGTGAAAGATTCTGTAGAGAAGGCTCCGATTGCAAAGCCCGCGAAAATGAAAGCCAATCAAATCTCGCTATTTCAGTGATGTAATGATATATGGGAAATAACCAATCAAATCATTTTCCACACATTCCTGAAAAAGTCACGTGGTCTTTGAACACGATTATCAACGGTAAATCACAGACGCTCCTTCCGATTTTTTTGAGGGGAGGGGCGGCTGTACACAGGCTATACCCACTCTGAATCATTCCCAAATGTCATGTCTTCATCCGTTCTAACCAGACACAAGCCAAAACAGAAAAAACTTGAAAAGGTTGTCACATTTGGTACCAAATCCAGAGAATTTTGAGTAGTTTTTTGTTACAAAAAAGTACCGTGGTTAGAATCACAGATTTTGGTGGTGATTTAAAAAGCACTCCAATTTGGTGTTTTTGGCCTCGTATCCAGTTAAAATCATCGCTATTGATGCATTTTAGCCATTAACGAGCCAAGAAAAAAGTTTCCAATTTTTGACCCAAAACCATAAGCTTGATAGCCTCTGCGAGCCCTAAGGCTGAGAATAAACAAGAGGCTACAATCAGCCTAAACTCGGGCTTGCATAATATAGTATTGTATCCCTAATTTAGCGTTAAACAAAAGAATAGAGAGAAGTCTGTCTTTCGTACATCGGGCGCATTGCGCTTCGCTTGTGTTGGTGTCTATTTCTTTGCAGTGTGTATCCGTAGACCCCTATCAGATCAACACATAACCCGTTAAAATTACAATTGCTTTACAGCTCAACCATTGATTACAATAACAATAAAAGTTCTAAAAATATATTTATAAAAGAAGAAGAAAAAGAGAGACGAAAAAAAACCCACGCTAGGTGCCACTAGAAGAAGTCGAACCCGGCTTAGTTACAGAAGAAGGAGTAACAATGACCTCCAGACCACTGAGGTTCAGCATAGCTAATGAGGTAAAAATAGTGTATTTATTGCAAAAAAAACTAAGCACATTTGTTTTCGCTTCGATAAATGTTTCTGCTAAGTGTTTGAGAAAGGAAACATTTATCAAACGATGTAGGATATTTTCGCATAAACGTTAATGGAGTTTCGGTGAAACGTGTGGAGAAAAATAATCTGTTTACAAATAAGTCATTTGAAACATAAGAAAGAGAGTAAGGTTTCTGCGGTCAGTTTCTCGGCGTCACGTAAGTAAAACAGAAATTGTTTATCATTCAAAAACTAATGACCAGAAATTGAGATATTGTGGGAAAATAGTAAATAAACGACCTGTCAAAGTCTCAGGGCTGTGTGATGTCCCGTACTTGAGTTATTCAACAAAATGTACAACCGCTCAAAATTAGTTTAGTATGGAGCGGCCACGGGGAAACACGGCAGTCTAATTGAAAACAACTGGAGTTAAGTTCGGTCATGTTAAAAGCTTTCTTCTCGCTGTTGAACTTGCAAACATTCGTATGGACACTTCTCTTAACATATTAGTTGTTCAGACTTCAAAGACACAAGGTGAATCGACGTTTTCCGATACGTGAGAACAGGCATCATTCATCGGTTCGTGTCTGTTTCTTTGCAATGTATCAGTTATTTATAGACCCCAATCAACATATATCCCTTCTAAACTGGTTTACAGCTCAACCATTTATAGCTTACAATAATTCTAACACTTGTAAAAAACAAAGATTTCTTCAGCATAGCTAGGTAGGTCGGAAGTAAGCTTTGCGGATGAAACTCGACGACGAAGAAAAACAGAGCTCATTTTCAAACTCCGGCGGCGTTCCTCGCCCGAGTAACTATCTCCTAGCTCAGTATACATAGAATGTAAGGAAAGCACTAGAAAACATCGACCTAAGCCAGGTGAGCCATCGATATGTCAGCGGAGTCTTGAAAGATGCTCACTTGATGCACCCGCTCCGACACCCGCTCCTCATCTGGATCTACCCACAATTTACCAGGAACTGATCATTAGCAAAACTGCATTCTAATAATAATGCATTCTAATCCTCCGTAAACCAATACACATATTCCACTGTGGGAGGGGTGGTAAGAATTAGTTTCGAGCTTTGAATGATCGATATCTAGTCGCCGAATATTTTCAATGTTAACGAGCTTCCCCCGCAGTTTGTACGATGCAAATACTCTCAAGTATTTGCAATCAACTCATGACAAACCAGTAAATTTAAACCAGAAGTTTGTGTGTTAGAATCATCTCATTAAAAAGATTACCGCCAAGATTCTCGCCAAGATTCCGCTAAGATTCCCGCCAAGATTCCCGCCAAGATTCCCGCCAAGATCCCTGCCAAGGACGGCCGGGAATCTTACCGGGAATTTTCCCGGGAATCTTGGCGGAATTCTTGGCGGGAATCTTGGCGGAAATCTTGGCGGGAATCTTGGCGGGAGTCTTGGCGGGAGTATTGGAGGGAATCTTGGCGGGAGTCTTGGCGGGAATCTTGGCGGGAATCTTGGCGGGAATCTTGGCTGGAATCCTTGCGGGGGTCTTGGCGGGAATCTTGCCGGGAGTCTTGCCGGGAATCCTGGCAGGAATCCTGACGGGAGTCTTGGCGAGAAATTCGCCGGGAATATTGCCGGGAATCTTGACGGGAATCTTGGCGGGAGTCTTGGCGAGAATCTTGACGGGAATCTTGGCGGGAATATTAACGGGAATCTTGGCGGGATTCTTGGCGGGAGTCTTGGCGTGAATCCTGACGGGAATCTTGGCGGGAATTTTGGCCGGAATCTTGGCGGGATTCTTGGCGGGAGTCTTGGTGGGAGTCTTGCTAGGATTCTTGCCTGGAGTCTGCAGGGAGTCTTCCCGGGAGTCTTGCCAGGAATCTTGGCGGAAATATTGTCGGGAATCTTGGCGGCAGTCTTGGCGGGAATCTTGGCGAAAATCTTGGCGGAAATCTTGGCGGGAATCTTGGCGGGAACCTTCGCGGGAATCTCACCGGGAATCTTGGCGGGAATCTTGGCGGGTGTCTCGGCGGGAGTCTTGGGGAGAATCTTGGGGGGAATCTTGGCGAAAATCTTGGCGGCAATCTTGGCCGTGATCTTGGCGGGAATCTTACCGGGAATCTTGGTGGGAATCTTGGAGGGACTCTTGGTTGGAATCTTGGCGGGAATCTTGGCGGGATCTTGAAAGGAATCTTTCGTTTTGTGTCTGGTTAGAACGGATGAATGCATGACATTTGGGAAACATTTAAAGTGGGTACAAAGCCAAGAAGACCATTTATGAGAATTTCGAGTTTTTGGCCATTTTCATAAGGGCTATATGGACTATATGGCCTACGGTTTTGGGTCAAAAATTGGAAAAGTTTGAAAATATTGCTAAAATGCATCAAGTAATGATATATAGCGATGATTTTGAGTGGATACGAGGAGCACAAAAACAAATTCGAGTGCTTTTTAAATAACAACCAAAATCTGTGATTTTAACAACGGTACTTTTTTGGCGAAAAAACTATTCAAAAATCTTTGGATTTGGCTCAAAATGTGACAACCTTTTCAAGTTTTTTCTGTTTTGGTTTGGGTCTTCTTAGAACGGATGAAGGCATGACATTTGGGAATGATTTACAGTGGGTACAAGGCCAAGAAGACCATTTATAAGAATTTCGAGTTTTTGGCCATTTTCTTAAGGGGTAAGCCTTTGGTTTTGCGTCAAAAATTGGAAACGTTTTAAATTTTTTTCTTGGCTTGTTTATGGCTAACAGGCGTTAAGTAATGATATATAGCGATGACTTTGAGTGGATACGAGGCCAAAAACACCAAATTGCAGTGGTTTTTAAATAACCACCAAAATCTGTGATTTTAACCACGGTACTTTTTTTTCCCAAAAACTACTCAAAACTCTTTGGATTTGGCTCGAAATGTGACAAACGTTTCAAGTTTTTTCTGTTTTGTTTTGTGTCGGGTTAGAACAGATTAATGCATGACATTTGGGAATGATTTCGAGTGGGTACAAAGCCAAGAAAACCATTTATGAGAATTTGGAGTATTTGGCCATTTTCTTAAGGGGTAAGCCTATGTTTTGTTGGCTTGTTTATGGCTAAAATGCATCAAGATTGATATATACGATGATTTTGAGTGGATACGAGGCCAGAGACACCAAATTGGAGTGCTTTATAAATAACCACCAAACTCTGTGATTTTAACCACGGTACCTTTTTGTGCCAAAAAACTATTCAAAAATCCTTGGATTACGCTCAAAATGTGACAACCTTTCCAAGTCTTTTGTTTTTTGTTTTGTGTCTGGATAGAACGGATCAAGACATGACATTTCGGAATAATTTAGAGTGGGTACAAGGCCAACAAGACCATTTATGAGAATTTCGAGTTTTTGGCCATTTTTTTAAGGGGTAAGCCTATGGTTGTGGGTCAAAAATTGGAAAAAGTGTGAAAATGTTTTGTTGGCTTGTTTATGGCTAAATTGCATCAAGATTGATATATACGATGGTTTTGAGTGGATACGAGGCCAGAGACACCAAATTGGAGTGCTTTTTAACTAAGCACCAAAATCTGTGATTTTAACCAGGGTACCTTTTTGTCCCAAGAAACTATTCAAAAATCTTTGGATTTGGCTCAAAATGTGACAACCTTTTCAAGTTTTTTTCTGTTTCGGTTTCTGTCTTTTAAAATTTTTTCTTGTCTTGTTTAGGGCTAAAATGAATCAAGTAATGATATATAGCGATGATTTTGAGTTGATACGAGGCCAAAAACAGCAAATTGGAGTGCTTTTTAAATAACCACCAAAATCTGTGATTTTAACCACGGTACTTTTTTGTGCCAAAATCTGCTAAAAAATCTTTGGATTTGGGTCAAAATGTGACAACCTTTTGAAGTTTTGTTCTTCTTTGGTTTGTTTCTTGTTAGGACCAATGAAGGTATGACATTTAGGAATTATTTAGAGTGGATACAAGGCCAAGAAAACCATTTATAAGAATTTGGAGTTTTTGGCCATTTTCTTAAGAGGTAAGCCTATGGTTTTGGGTCAAAAATTGGAAACGTTTTAAATTCTTTTCTTGGCTTGTTTATGGCTAAAATGCAGTACGTAATGATATATAGCGATGCCAAAAACACCAAATTGCAGTGCTTTTTCAAAAACCACCAAAATCTGTTATTTTAACCACGGTACTTTTTTTGGGCCCTAAAACTACTCAAAACTCCTTGGATTTGGCTGGAAATGTGACAACCTTTCCAAGTTTTTTCTTTTTTCGTTTGTGTCTGCTTAGAACGGACGAGAGCATGAGATTTGGGAATAATTTACAGTGGGTACAAGGCCAAGAAAACCGTTTAGGAGTATTTCCAGTTTTTGGCCATTTTTTACGGTCATTTTCTTAAGAGGTATGCCTATGGTTTTGGGTCAAAAAATGGAAAAATTTGAAAATTTTTTCTTGGCTTCTTTATGGCTAAAATGCATCAAGAAATGATATATAGCTATGATTTTGGGTGGATACGAGGCCAAAAACACAAAATTGGAGGGCTTCCTTAACAACCACCAAAATCTGTGATTTTCACCACGGTACATCCTTGTGCCAAAAAACTACTGCAAAATCTTTGGATTTGGCTCAAAATGTGACAACCTTTTAAACTTTTTTCTGTTTTGGTTTGTGTCTAGTTAGAACGGATGAAGGCATCACATTTGGGAATGATTTAGAGCGGGTAAGAGCCAAGAAGACCATTTATGAGAGTTTCGAGGTTTTGGCCATTTTGGCCAGTATGGTTTTGGGTCAAAAATTGGAAAACTTTGAAAATTTTTACTTCGCTTGTTTATGGCTAAAATGCATCAAGAAATGATATATAGCGATGATTTGAGTCGATACGAGGCCAAAAACACCAAATTCGAGTGCTTTGTAAATAACCACCAAAATCTGTGATTTTAACCACGGTACCCTTTTGCGCCAAAAAACTGCTGCAAAATCTTTGGATTTGGCACAAAATGTGACAACCTTTTCAAGTGTTTTCTGTTTTCGTTTGTGTCTAGTGAGAACGGATGAAAGCATGGCATTTCGGAATGATTTAGAGTGGGTACAAAGCCAAGAAGACCATTTATGAGAATTTGGAGTTTCTGGTTATTTTCTTAAAGAGTAAGTCTATGGTTTTGGGTCAAAAATTGGAAACGTTTTAAAATTTTTCCTGCCTTCTTTATGGCTAAAATGCATGAAGAAATAATATATAGCGATGACTTTGAGTGGATACGAGGCCAAAAACACCAAATTGCAGTGCTTTTTAAATATCCACCAAAATCTGAGATTTTAACCACGGTCCTGTTTTGTGGCAAAAAAACTAGTCTTACAAAGCTTGTTTGTGGGGAAAATGTATCAAGAAATGATATATAGCTATGATTTTGGGTGGATACGAGGCCAAAAACACAAAATTGCAGGGCTTCTTTAACAACCACCAAAATCTGTGATTTTCACCACGGTACATCCTTGTGCCAAAAAACTACTGCAAAATCTTTGGATTTGGCTCAAAATGTGACAACCTTTTCAAGTTTTTTCTGTTCTGGTTTGTGTCTGGTTAGAACGGATGAAAGCATGACATTTGGGAATGACTTATAGTGGGTACAAGGCCAAGAAGACCATTTTTGGGAATTTCGAGTTTTTGGCCATTTTCGTAAGGGGTAAGCCTATTGTTTTGGGCCAAAAATTGGAAAAATTTGAAATTTTTTTATTTGCTTGTTTATGGCTAAAACGCATCAAGTAGTGATATATAGCGATTATTTTGATTGGAAACGAGGCCAAAAACACCAAATTGGAGAGCTTTTTAAATAACCAAAAATCTGTGAATTTAACCACGGTACTTTTTTGTTCCCAAAAACTATTCAAAAATCTTTGGATTTGGCTCAAAATGTGAAAACCTTATCAAGTTTTTTTCTGTTTTGGTTTGTGTCTGGTGAGAACGGATGAAAGCATGGCATTTGGGAATGATTTAGAGTGGGTACAAAGCCAAGAAGACCATTTATGAGAATTTCGAGTTTTTGGCAATTTTCTTAAGTGGTAAGCCTATGGTTTTAAGTCAAAAATTGAAGAAATTATCAAATTTTTTCTTCGCTCATTGATGGCTTAAATGCATCAAGAATTTACATATAGCAATGATTTTGAGTGGATGCGAGGCCAAAAACACCAAGTTGGAGAGCCTTTTAAATGACCACCAAAATCTGTGATTTTAACTACATTACTTTTTTGTGCCAAATAACTACTCAAAATTCTTTGGATTTGGCTCAAAATGTGACAATCTTTTCAGGTTTTTTTCTGTTTTAGTTTGTGTCTGGTTCGAACGGATGAAGGCATGACATTTGGGAATTATTTAGAGTGGGTAAAAGGCCAAGTAAACCATTTATGAGAATTTGGAGTTCTTGGCAATTTTCTTAAGGGATAAGCCTATGGTTTTGGGTCAAAAATTGGAAAAATTTGAAATTTTTTCTTGGCTTGTTTATGGCTAAAATGCATCAAGAAATGATATATAGCGATGATTTTGGGTGGATACGAGGCCAAAAACACCAAATTGGAATGCTTTTTAAATAACCACCAAAATTTGTGATTTCAACCACGGTACTCTTTTTGTGGCAAAAAACGAGTGAAAAATCTTTGGATTAGGCCCAAAATGTGACAACCTTTTCAAGTTTTTCCTGTTTTGGTTTGTGTCTGGTTAGAACGTATAACGGCATGACTTTTGGGAATGATTTAAAGTGTGTATAAGGCCAAGAAGACCTTTTATGAGAATTTCGAGTTTTTGGCTATTTTCTTACGGGAGAAGCCTATGGTTTTGGGTCAAGAATTGGTAAGGTTTGAAAATCTATTCTTGACTTGTTTATGGCTAAAATGGATCAAGAAATGATATATAGCGATTATTTTGAGTGGATACGAGGCCAAAATCACAAAATTGGAGTGGTTTTTAAATAACCACCAAAATCTGTCATTTTAACCACGGTACTTTTTTGTGGGAAAAAACTACTCAAGAATCTTTGGATTTGGCTCAAAATGTGACAACCTTTTCAAGTTTTTTCTGTTTTGGTTTGTGTCTGGTTAGAAGGAATGAAGGGATGAAATTTAGGAATGATTTAGAGTGGGTACAAGGCCAAGAAGACCATGTATTAGAATTTTGAGCTTTTGGCAATTTTCGTAAGGGGTAAGCCTATGGTTTTGGGTCAAAAATTGGAAAAATTGTGGCTTTTTATGGCTAAAATATATCAAGACATGATATGTAGCGATGATTTTGAGTCAATACGAGGCCAAAAACACCCAGTTGGAGTGCTTTTTAAATAATTACCAAAATCTGTGATTTTAACCACGGTACTTTTTGTTGCCAAAAGCTACTCAAAAATCTTTGGATTTGGCTCTAAATGTTACAACCTTGTCAAGTTTTTTTTGTTTTGGTTTGTGCCAAGATTACTGTCAAGATTCCCGCCAAGATTCCCGCCAAGATTCCCGGCAATATTCCCGGCAAGATCCCCGGCGAGATTCCCGCCAAGACTCCCGCAAAGACTCCCCCAAGACTCCGGCAAGGATTCCCGCCAAGATTCACGCCAACACTCCCGCCAAGATTCCCGCCAAGATTCCCGCCAGATTCTATAGAGATTCCCGCCTTCCCTGCTAACATAAGCCTTTTTTCTCTTGTACTCAGCGTGCGGGACTAAAGAGACCTCCGCCATGGGTCGCAAAACATCTTCGAAAGATTCTCGCAAAGATTTTCCATTCCCGCCAAGAATCCTGGCAAGGTTCCTGCCAAGATCTCGCCAAGATTCCCGCCAAGATTCACTTGATGATTCCTGGATAGATTCCCTGCAAGATTCCCGCCAAGATTCCCGCCAAGATTCTCGCCATGACTGCCGCCAAGACTCCCGTTAAGATTCCCGCTTAGATTCTCGCCAAGAATCCCGCAAAGAATCTTTTCTCTTGTAATCAGCGTGCGGGAGGAAAGACACCACTGCCATGGGTCGCGAAGAATCCTGGCAAAATTCCTGCAAAGATATTCCATTCCCGCCCAGAATCCTTCCTACCAAGACTCCCGGCAAGACTCCGGGAAAGACTCCCGGCAAGACTTCAACCAAGACTCCCGCCAAGACTCCCGCCATGATTCCCGCGCAATTCCCACCAAGATTCCCGCCAAGGTTCCCGGAAAGGTTCCCGGCAAGATTCCCGCCAAGATAACCTCCAAGATTACCGCCAAGACTCAAACCAAGATTACCGCCAAGATTCCCGCCAAGATTCCAGCCAAGATATTCGCCAAGACTCCCGCCAAGACTCCTGCCGAGACTCCGGCCAAGACTCCCGCCAAGATTCCCGCCAAGATTCCCAGCAAGATTCCCGCCAAGATTCCCGGCAATTTTCCTGCCAAGATTCCCGCCAAGATTTCCGCCAAGATTCCTGGCAAGATTCCCGCCAAGACTTCCGTCAAGATTCCTGCCAAGATTCCCGGCAATGTTCCCGGCGAGATTCCCGGCGATAATCCCATCAAGACTCCCGCCAAGATTCCCGCCAGGACTCCCACCAAGATTCCCGCCAAGATTCCCGCCAAGTTTCCCGGCAAGATTCCCGCCAAGATTCCCGCCAAGACTCCCGGTAAGATTCCCGCCGAGATTCCTGGTAAGATTCCCGGTAAGATTCCCGATAAGATTCCCGGTAAGATTCCCGCCAAGATTCTCTCCAAGATTCCCGCCAAGATTCAAGGCAAGATTCCCGGCAAGATTCCCGGCAAGATTCCCGGCGAGATTCCCGGAGACATTCCCGGCGAGATTCCCGGGGAGATTCCCGGCGAGATTCCCGGCGGGATTCCCGCCAAGACTCCCGCCAATACAAGAATCCTGGCAAGATTCTAGCCAAGAATCCTGGAGAGATTCCCGCCTTCCCTGCTAACAGGGGCCTCTTTTCTCTCGTATTCAGCGTGCGGGAGAAAAGAGACCTCTGCCATGGGTCGCCAAGAATCCTGGCAAGATTCAAACCAAGATTTTCCATTCCCGCCAAGAATTTTGGCTCAAAATGTGACAACCTTTTCAAGTTTTTTTTCTGTTTCGGTTTCTGTCTGGTTAGAACGTATGAAATCATGACATTTGGGAATTATTTAGAGTGGGTAAAAGGCCAACAAGACCATTTATGAGAATTTCGAGGTTTTGGCTATTTTTTTAAGGTTTTGGGTCAAAAATTGGAAAAGTTTAAAAAAATTTTGTTGGCTTCTTTATGGCTAAAATGCATCAAGAAATGATATAAACAGATGATTTTGAGCTGATACGAGGCCAAAAACACCAAATTGGAGTACTTTTTAAATAACCACAAAAATATGCGATTTTATCATGAGATTTCGGAATAATTTACAGTGGGTACAGGGCCAAGAAGACCATTTAGGAGTATTTCCAGTTTTTGGCCACTTTCATAAGTCGTAAGCTTATGGTTTTGGATCAAAAATTGGAAAAAATTTGAAATTGTTTCTTGGCTAGTTTATGGCTAACATGCATGAAGAAATGATATATCGCGATGATTTTTAGTGGATACGGGGCCAAAAACACCAAATTGGAGTTCTTTTTAACTAACCACCAAAATCTGTGATTTTTACCACGTTACTTTTTTGTACCAAAAAACTATTCAATAATCTTTTGATTTGGCTATAAATGTGACAACCTTTTCTAGTTTTTTTCTGTTTTCTTTGTGTGTGGTTAGAACGGATGAAGGCGTGACATTTGGGAATGAATTAGAGTGGGTACAAGGCCAAGAAGACAATTTATGAGAATTTGGAGTTTTTGGCCATTTTCTTAAAGGGTAAGCCTATGGTTCTGGGTAAAAAATTGGAAAAATTATAAAATTTTTTAATGGGTTCTGTATGGCTAAAATGCATCAAGAAATGATATATAGCAATGATTTTGAGTGGATACGAGGCCAAAACACCAAATTCGAGTGCTTTTTAAATGACCACCTAAATGTATGATTTTACCACGGTACTTCTTTGTGCGAAAAGCTACTCAAAACTCTTTAAATTTGGCTCGAAATGTGACAACCTTTTCAAGTTTTTTCTCTTTTCGTTTGTGTCTGCTTAGAATGGATGAAAGCATGAGATTTGGGAATAATTTACAGTGGGTACGAGGCCAAGAATACCATTTAGGAGAATTTCTAGTTTTTGGCCATTTTCTTAAAGGGTAAGCCTATGGTTTGGGTTTTGGAAAAATTGGAACATTTTTTCTTGGCCTGTTTATGGCTAAAATGCATCAAGAAATGATATATACCGATTATTTTGAGTGGATACGAGGCCAAAACACCAAATTGGGGTGCATTTTAAAAAAATCTGTGATTTTAATCACGTTACATTTTTGTGCCAAAAAAATACTCAATAATCTTTTGATTTGGGTTTAAATGTGACAACCTTTTGAACAGAGTCCAGAAACAAAGTCCTCTTTTCTCTTGTATTCAGCGTGCGGGAGAAAAGAGACCTCTTCCATGGGTCACCAAGAATCCTGGCAAGATTCCCGCCAAAATTTTCCATTCCCGCCAAAAATCCTGGCAAGATTCCTGTCAAAATATTGCCAAGATTCTCGCCAAGATTTTCCATTCCCGGCAAGAATCCTGGCAAGAGTCCCGCCAAGATTCCCGGTAAGATTCCCGGCAAGATTCCCGGTAAGATTCCCCGTAAGATTCCCCGTAAGATTCCCGCCAATATTCCCGCAAGGATTCCCGCCAAGACTTCCGCCAAGCCTCCTGCCAAGACTCCCGCCAAGATTTCCGCCAAGAGTCCCGCCAAGATTCCCGCCAAGACTCCCACCAAGACTCCTGCCAAGATTCCCGCCAAGATTTCCGGCAAGAGTCCCGCTAAGATTCCCGGCAAGATTTCCGCCAAGATTCCCGGTAAGATTTTCGCCAAGATTCCCGCCAAGATTCCCACCAAGATTCCCACCAAGAATCCTGGGAAGATTCCAGCCAAGAATCCTGGCAAGATTCCAGCCAAGAATCCTGGAGAGATTCCCACCTACCCTGCTAACAGAGGCCTCTTTTCTCTTGTATTCAGCGTGCGGGAGAAAAGAGATCTCTGCCATGGGTTACCAAGAATCCTAGCAAGATTCCCGCCAAAATTTTCCATTCCCGCCAAAAATCCTGGCAAGATTCCTGCCAAGATCCCGCCAAGATTCCCGCCAAGAGTCAGAGTCGGTAAGATTCCCGGCAAGATTCCCGGCAAGATTTCCGCAAAGATTCCCGCCAAGATTCCTGCCAAGATTCCAGCCAAGATTCCCGCCAAGATTCCCGCCAATTGCACAGTTTTGCTAATGATCAGTTCCTGGTGAATTGTGGGTAGATCCAGATGAGGAGCGGTGTCGGAGCGGGTGCATCAAATGAGCATCTTTCAAGACTCTGATGACATATCGATGGCTCACCTGGTTTAGGTCGATGTTATCTAGTGCTTTCCTTACATACTATGTATACTGAGCTAGGAGATAACAGGATACTTCACAAATTAATGTGATCAAGTAAGCTGAAGCCACTCTAAAGGCACTAAGGCCACAAGGTAGCGGGCATTACCCCTTAAATCTACCAAACCAAATATTGAGCCCAAGCATTAGCAGCAATGGACAGCTGTTACGGCCTTGTTAGGCCTCGTCAGCATGGCATAGCTAATGCTCAGGCTCAAGTACCCACATATCCATAAAACAAGCAATGAAAACGTAAAGCTTGTGGGATGTGGCTGGAGTGACAAGGATACTTCACAAATTAATGTGATCAAGTAAGCTGAAGCCACTCTAAAGGCACTAAGGTAGCGGGCATTACCCCTTAAATCTACCAAAGCAAAGATTGAGCCCCAGCATTAGCAGCCATGGACAGCTGTTTCTTTTTTTTTTTTGATAAAATTTATTTACACAACGGCCAAAGGGTCGTTGATAAAAAGAGCAAATACAATACAATATGATGACGAACGCAAAAAGAAAAGCACTAATTACAAAAGATCAAGTTCAAAATGACAATTGCATAATTAGTACACCAATTAAAGCAATCGAGGACATCACTAATACGTGTTAAAAGAAAAATTGCAGAAACTGGACAAGAATATGCCCTGAGAGAGGAAGGAGGATTACAACCTATAAATTAAAGACAATCTCGTTATCTGCATTGACAGAGCAAATAATATTATTAGTGGACCAAAAAAACCTAACTCTGTCAAAAGCATCACAGCGGATACGCAATTTGACATCTTTAATAATCATATCAATGATGGCGCGAGAATCTAAAACGTTATTTCGGAAAGTCGCTAGGTTTCGGGTTCGCCAAACAAAAAACAAGATCGAAGCAACTAAATAGTGAAAGATAGGAAGAGTAGGGGAAGATGGAGCATCAGAGAGAGGAAAGAGAACAGAAGAAAAGGATAACACAAAAGGAGAGCCCCGAAGACCAGAAAGAAAGGGAACAAAATAATTCCAGAACCGGATCACTCTAGGACAGGAAACAAAACAGTGTTCAGAAGTTTCCTTGCGCGAGCACACAGCACAACAGTCAGAACTAATATAACCCCAGGATTTAAGAATGGACCTGACACGAACTGCATTATGCAAGAGAAGCCATAAGACATCATTTTTGCGATTTTCAATTAACTTAAGGCGCGATTTACGCCAAACCGAGGTCCACCGCTCTATGGGACGGCCCACAACAGACCTCCACAAGCCGGCACACCTAGGCGCAGCACATGGGAAATCAAATAAAGGCAAATAAATTTCCTTACAAGAAAGATCATCAGGTAACGCACCATACTTATCAAATAGCTGCTGGAAAATATTTAGACATCTACTGTAAAAAAGAGAAGGCTCCGATGAAGACGGAACCAGATTCGAAGCAAAAGCAAATCGCGCGTCAAGTCTTGTTAGGCGATTCCCGATAAAATAACGGGCCAGATAATGCCATTTGTGGCCACCAAAATTATCGCGGAGACTACAAAAACAACACAGACGAAGACTAACACATTTAGAACGAAAGTCAACAACGTTTAAGCCACCAAGTTCAATAGGCGCGCAGCAACGCTGCCGACTGACGCTCTCCGTTTTACCTTTCCACACAAAAGACCATACGAGACGATGAAAACGATCACAAACCCAATTGGCAGGCGCGATAATTTTGGCCACGTGCCAAAACCGACTAGCGCCAAGTACATTAACAATCATTGCACAGCTGAAAAAGACAGCTCTCTCTGCTTCCATAAATTAAGAACGGTTTCTAGTTTGTCAAGCTTCGATTTCCAGTTATACGACTCGACAGATACTAGGCCTTTTGAGAAATAAACCCTAAAATTTTCATTTTCGATACCCCATTTATACCGAAGGGAGAGGCGCCATTCGTTCTCCACCGCCCAAGCCACATAGCCTCTGACTTGGAGGAGTTGAGCTTGGCGCCTGAGCCTTGTTCATACTTATGTACAACACCCAAAAGATGACAGAGAGAAAGCTCGCTTTGAACAAAATCAGTGGCATCATCGGCGTACTGGGAGATTTTAAATTGAAGACCCCCAGCTCCGGGGAAGCCGGAAGCCCTCGATTTGCTTACATTTCCTTATTTGAGTTGACAAAACCTCCAATACCAAGACATAAAGAAGGGGAGACAGGGGACAACCCTGCCTCACTCCCCTCTCAAGGAAAACGGCGTTAGTGAGATTGCCATTACAGATAATACGTGAAAAGACATCATTATAAAAGAGACGCACCCAGCGACAAAAGGAAGGACCAAAACCAAATTAGAAAGAGTGCGTATAAGAAAACCATGGTCAACGCGATCAAAAGCTTTTTCCTGGTCTAGCGTAACAAGAATGCCAGTTTCATCAGTTTTGTCAATCATATCGAGTGTATCACGGATTAACTGTAAGTTAGAATAAATCGATCTTCCCACTACGCCGCACGTTTGATCGTGATGAACAATAGAACTCATCACCGGTCTTAAACGCTCTGTGATTAAACCGGCCCACTTCACATTCGGTTCAGTGAATCATTTGATTCCTCGGTGTTCATATTTTGCACTGTAGTGGTACCTTATTATTCGTGTGCTATTAAAATAACTAGCGATCAACAAGTAGAACCAAACTTTTGTGTTTTCGAACAAGCCACAACACGACAGCGACAAATTCCAAAGTGTATCGGGGTCTGTATTGTAACTCGGTTAAAATCTCTGATAAAAGGATGAAAAGAAATTTAGCGGAAATATCAAAACTGAGAGTAAGGTATAACAGCAGATCTATATAATATGATCGGGAGACTGCACTTGCATTTAACAAACCCAGAACGAGCAAGAATAACGTATAAGACGTATAAGGTAAATGACAATGCTTGACTCATAATGGCATTACGCAACAAAATAGAAAGGTTTCTCTTATTAGTACGACCCACAATCGTAGAGTGATAGTAAAAATAATTGGATCTTAATAAAGCTTTCAGGTTTACCAGACATTGAAATAAAAGCAGGAAAGACAAAGTAATTAGTGCTAAAAAAAGCGGATGTCAATTACACAAGAGATTCGGTCGCATTCATCATGTTTACAACCTTGGAACATCGAGAACGGCATTGGCATGGAAAATGAAATACACTCCCGCGTGATATCATCAGCCCAATCACAAAAACGGATGAAAAGTGCACCGATCAGCACCTAGCTCTTTAAGGAGTCCTGTTCTCTTAGGGAACCTAACCCAAAATCTCAGATGTAAGAAGAGTTGTTTACGAACAAGACAGACTGACAAGTTTAAGCCGGTTACAGACGTGGAAGTTTTCCTTGACAAGTGTCGTTGACAATTTTCATTTGCTCATCGGTTTATGAACGACATGTTTTCTTTGACAAGTTGTGCCTTCACAAGGTTCATATGCTGGTGTGAACGAATGAACAAGTTTTCTTTGACGAATATTCACTGTAGCCAGCAATTCAATTACAAAGCGGACGCCGACAATTTTCTTGACAAGCAAGTTCTGCAATGTGTCAAGTTTTTCCTTGACAAGTGCACTTGTTCAAAAACTAGCATGCTAGTTTTGAACAAGTGCACTTGTCAAGGAAAAACTTGACACATTGCAGAACTTGCTCGTCTGTAGGGGTCAACAAGGAAAACTTGTCAAGAAAATTGTCGGCGTCCGCTGTGTAATTTTTCTTTACACACCAACAAATAAAGTTTGTCAAGTCAAAACTTGTCAACGAAACTTGCTCGTCTGTAACAGAAAAAGTTAATGGCGCGAAATGAGTGGCTAAGTGTTCATGTAGGAGTATTAAGAATAGACATTGAACTTGGCTGTCAATTCTCATATGTGCATATTTCGCGCATGTCATATAAAAACAATTATTTAGACTTTACAAGAGGGGCCCCAATAACATTCGAAAATATGCTCTCCGGTTCTTAAGGCACAGAAATATAAATCACAAATTCATTTTGTGACATGTCATCAAATGATATTAGGACCATTTTATACGGGAGAAAATAAGACGCGACTTAAATAAGACATGAACTGTACCGTTTATACGTTCGCGTCCTATATAAGACGCGAAGATCTCGTATAAATGGTTCGCGTCTTGTTTTTGGTACAGCCTCGCTTACATGCAATGTTGCCATTAGCAACAGTCCAAGATGGCGCGCTGTAGCAAGAAACAAAAGCATGCTGTCCAGGACTAGACCCATGTCCCTTACTAGCTCGGTCATGGGACAGATAATGGCTAGATTTTGTACTTTTAATAGCCTAAAAAATTCAAGATTTGGTTTAAAACGGCGCAAAAAGGCACAATGTGTTTTGAACAGGTGCAAAGAATTATTTAAGCAAAACAATATTTTGGGGTTAGGGGCACTTTAACGTGGAGACTACATTGGCATGTCATAATACAAGAACAAGCGAGAGTAATGAAAAAAGGCAATGTTTGACTAATAATAATAAAAATAACGAAAATAATGGTGCGCAACAGATAGACAGAAAGGTTAGAGTACTAGTACGACCCACAATTCTAAAGTGACAATAAAAATAAGTAGACAAGGTAGATAATAAAGTTTACAGGATTGCACGTCACTGAATATAATCGAGGAAAAGAGCACTTTGAAATAACAAACTTTAAGTAGACCTCAAAATTTTGTCCTTCACGTCACTTACACGTCGAGAAGTCGGTCGCTTAAATTGCACCCTGGAAACATGGGAACATCGGCATGGAAACTAAAAATACATGGATCGCATACGATTGCAGACGATCTGGGATGAGAGGTTTTTAACGATCGCAGTTAGGGAGGTCGGACCACATGGAGTCTACGTTTTGATTAAGTAACTTCGGAAACATGATCTAGTTCGTTCCATGGTGCACATCATCGTTTAGTATATAAGGACGATAGCCAAAACGATGATGCTTCTTTGTAATAAATTTTCTAATAAGACAGATGACACAGAACGCAGAGATCGTAAGATAGTGTTTAACAGAATCTTTTGTTACTTGTTCTTTCAAACTTAATGTTGCTGGAAGCCGGATTCCATGTTCACAAAGTATTGAAACCGCTGGGGGAGGGGGGGGGGCGGATTGAAACCGCTACAAGTGGCCGGAGGTAGGTGGATTGAGAGAGCTTCCAGTTATTCCCGGTAATATTCCCGTCAAGATTCCCGGCAAGATTCCCGGTAAGATTCCCGCCAAGATTCCCGCAGAGACTCCCGCCAAGACTCTTGTCAAGATTCCCGCAAAGATTCCTGCCAAGATTCCCGGTAAGATTCCCGCCAAGACTCTTGTCAAAATTCCCGCCAAGATTCCTGCCGAGATTCCCGCTAATATTCCCGCCACAATTCCCGCCAAGATTTCCGCCAAGACTCCCCCCAAGACTCTTGTCAAGATTCCCGCCAAGATTGCTGCCAAGATTCTAAGTAATATTCCAGTGAAGATTCCCCGCAAGATTCCCGGCAAGATTCCCGCCAAGATTCCCGGCATGATTCCCGACACGATTCCCGGCAAGATTCCCGCAAAGATTCCTGCAAGGATCCCGGTAATATATCTGTCAAGATTCCCGGCAAGATTCCCGGCAAGATTCCCGGTAAGTTTCCCGGCAACATTCCAGGCAAGATTCCCGGCAAGATTCCCGGCACGATTCCCAGGAAGATTCCCGCCAAGATTCCTGCAAAGATCCCCCCAAGATTCCCGGCAAGATTCCCGCCATGACTCCCGTCAAGATTCCCGGCAAGATTCCATGCAAGATTCCCGGCAAGATTCCCCACAAGATTCCCGCCAAGATTCCCGCAAAGATTCCCGCCTAGATTCCATGCAAGATTCCCGGCAAGATTCCCGCCAAGACTTCCGGCAAGATTCTAGGCAAAATTCATGGCAGGATTCCCATTAAGTTTCCCGCCAAAATACCAGCCAAAATTCCTGACAAGATTCCCGGTAATATTCCCGCTAAGATCACCGGCAAGATTCCCGCCTAGATTCCCGCCATGATTTCCGCCAAGTTTCCCGCCAAGATTCCATGCAAGATTGCCGGTAAGATTACCGCCAAGATTCCCAGCAAGAATCCCGCCATGATTCCGCGAAGATTCCCGGCAAGATTCCCGGCAAGATCACCGCCAAGATTCCCGCCTGGATTCCCGTCATGATTCCCGCCAAGATTCCCGGAAAGATTTCATGCAAGATTCCCCTCGAGATTCCCGCCAAGATACCCGCCAAGTTTCCCGCCTAGATTCCCGCCATGATTCCCGCCAAGATTCCCGTAAAGATTCCATGCAAGATTCCTGCCAAGATTCACGGCAAGATTCCCGGCAAGATTCCCGACAAGATTCCTGACAAGTTTCCTGACAAGTTTCCTGGTAACATTGCCGTCAAGATTCCATGCAAGATTCCCCTCGAGATTCCCAAGATTCCATGCAAGATTCCCCTAGAGATTCCCGCCTAGATTCCCGCCATGATTCCCGCCAAGATTCACGGCAAGATTCCCGGCAAGATTCCCGCCAAGATTCCTGACAAATTTCCTGGTAATATTCCCGTCAAGATTCCATGCAAGATTCCCCTCGAGATTCCCGCCAAGATCCCCGTCAAGATTCCCGCCTAGATTCCCGCCATGATTCCCGTCAAGATACCCGGAAAGATTCCATAAAAGATTCCCGGCAAGATTCCCGCCAAGATTCCTGACAAGTTTCCCGGTAATATTCCCGTCAAGATTCCCGGGCAAGTTTCACGGCAAGATTCCCGGTAAGATTCCCACAAAGATTCCCGGCAATATTCCCACCAAGATTCCCGCCAAGATTCCCGGCAAAATTCCCGCAAAGATTCCCGCAGAGACTCCCACCAAGACTATTGTCAAGATTCCCGCAAAGATTCCTGACAAGATTCCCGGTAATATTCCCGTCAAGATTCCCGGCAAGATTCCCGGCAAGATTGCCGCCAAGATACCCGGAAAGATTCCATAAAAGATTCCCGCAAGATTCCCGCCAAGATTCCCGCCAAGATTCCTGACAAGTTTCCAGGTAATATTCCCGTCAAGATTCCCGGCAAGATTCACGGCAAGATTCCCGGTAAGATTCCCGCCAAGATTCCCGGCAATATTCCCGCCAAGATTCCCGCCAAGATTCCCGGCAATATTCCCGCCAAGATTCCAGCCAAGATTCCCGCCAAGATTCCCGGAGTTATTCCCGCCAAGATTCCCGCAAAGATTCCCGCAGAGACTCCCATCAAGACTATTGTCAAGATTCCCGCGAAGATTCCTGACTATTGTCAAGATTCCCGGCAAGATTCCCGCCAAGATTCCCGCCAAGATTCCCGGCAAGATTGCCGCCAAAATTCCCGCCAAGATTCCCGCAAAGATTCCTGCCAAGATTGTCGGCAAGATTACCGGCAGGATTCACGGCAAGATTCCCGGCAAGATTCCCGAAAAGATTTACGGCAAGATTCCCGCCAAAATTCCTGCCTGGGTTCCCGGTAATATTCCCGTCAAGATTCCCGTCAAGATTCCCGGCAAGATTCCCGCCAAGATTCCCGGCAAGATTGCCGCCAAAATTCCCGCCAAGATTCCCGCAAAGATTCCTGCCAAGATTCTCGGCAAGATTACCGGCAGGATTCAGGGCAAGATTCCCGGTAAGATTCCCGCAAAGATTTACGGCAAGATTCCCGCCAAAATTCCTACCCAGGTTCCCGGTAATATTCCCGTCAAGATTCCCGGTAAGATTCCCGTCAAGATTCCATGCAAGATTCCCCTCGAGATTCCCGCCAAGATCCCCGTCATGATTCCCGCCTAGATTCCCGCCATGATTCCCACCAAGATACCCGGAAAGATTCCATAAAAGATTCCCGGCAAGATTCCTGCAAGATTTTCGGCAATATTCCCGGTAATATTCCCGGCAAGATTCCCGGAAAGATTCCCTCCAAGATTCCCGCCAACATTCCCGGCAAGATTCCATGCAAGATTCCCGGCAAGATTCCCGCCAAAATTCCTGACAAGATTCCGGTAATTTTCCCGTCAAGATTTATGGCAAGATTCCCGGCAAGACTCTTGTGAAGATTCCCGCCAAATTCCTGCCCAGATTCCCGGCAAGATTGCCGGCAAGATTCCCGGAAATATTCCCGTCAACATTCCCGGCAAGATTCCCGGTAATATTCCGGGCAAGATTCCGCCAAGATTCGCCATAAGATTCCCGGCAAGATTCCATGCAAAATTTCCGGCAAGATTCCCGGCATGATTCTCGGCAAGATTCCAGGTAAGATTCCCGCCAAGATACCCGCAAAAAATCCTGACAAGATTCCCGGTATTTTTCCCGCCAAGATTCCCGCCAAGATTCCCGGCAAGATTTACGGCAAGATTCCCGGAAAGACTCTTGTCAAGATTCCCGCCAAGATTCCTGCCAAAAATCCTGGTAATATTTCAGTCAAGATTCCCGGCAAGATTCCTCGCAAGATTTCATGCAAGATTCCCGTAAAGATTCCATGCAAGTTTCCCGGAAAGATTCCATGTAAGATTCCCGGTAACATTCCCACCAAGATTCCCGGCAAGACTCCCGGTAAGATTCCCACCAAGATATCCGCCAAAATTCCTGACAAGATTCCCGGTAATTTTACCATCAAGATTCCCGACAAAATTTCCGGCAAGATTCACGGCAACATTCCCGGTAAGATTCCCGCGAAGATTCCTGGCAAGATTACCGGCAAGATTCCCGGCGAGATTCCCGGCAAGATTCCCGGAAATATTCCAGTCAACATTCCCGGCAAGATTCCCTGCAAGATTCCCGGCAAGATTCCCGGAAAGATTCCCGGCAAGATTCTGGTAATATTCCCGCCAAGATTCCCGCCAAGATTCCCGGCAAGATTCCATGCAAGATTCCCGCCAAGATTCCTGCCAAGATTCTCGGCAAGATTCCCGTCATGATTCTCGGCAAGATTCCCGGTAAGATTCCGGCCAAGACACCCGCCAAAATTCCTCGCAAGATTCCCGGTAATTTTCCCGCCAAGATTCCCGCCAAGATTCCCGGCAAGATTTACGGCAAGATTCCCGGCAAGACTCTTGTCAATATTCCCGCCAAGATTCCTGCCAAAAATCCTGGTAATATTTCAGTCAAGATTCCCGGCAAGATTCCTCGCAAGATTTCATGCAAGATTCCCGTAAAGATTCCATGCAAGTTTCCCGGAAAGATTCCATGTAAGATTCCCGGTAACATTCCCACCAAGATTCCCGGCAAGACTCCCGGTAAGATTCCCACCAAGATATCCGCCAAAATTCCTGACAAGATTCCCGGTAATTTTACCATCAAGATTCCCGACAAAATTTCCGGCAAGATTAACGGCAACATTCCCGGTAAGATTCCCGCGAAGATTCCTGGCAAGATTACCGGCAAGATTCCCGGCGAGATTCCCGGCAAGATTCCCGGAAATATTCCAGTCAACATTCCCGGCAAGATTCCCTGCAAGATTCCCGGCAAGATTCCCGGAAAGATTCCCGGCAAGATTCTGGTAATATTCCCGCCAAGATTCCCGCCAAGATTCCCGGCAAGATTCCATGCAAGATTCCCGCCAAGATTCCTGCCAAGATTCTCGGCAAGATTCCCGTCATGATTCTCGGCAAGATTCCCGGTAAGATTCCGGCCAAGACACCCGCCAAAATTCCTCGCAAGATTCCCGGTAATTTTCCCGCCAAGATTCCCGCCAAGATTCCCGGCAAGATTTACGGCAAGATTCCCGGCAAGACTCTTGTCAATATTCCCGCCAAGATTCCTGCCAAAATTCCTGATAATATTTCAGTCAAGATTCCCGGCAAGATTCCCGCCAAGATTCCTGGCAAGATTCCCGCCAAGATTCCCGGCAAGATTTACGGCAAGATTCCCGGCAAGACTCTTGTCAAGATTCCCGCCAAGCTTCCTCCCAAAAATCCTGGTAATATTTCACTCAAGATTCCCGGCAAGATTCCTCGCAAGATTCCATGCAAGATTCCCGGAAAGATTCCATGCAAGATTCCCGGCAACATTCCCGACAAGATTCCCGGCAAGATACCCGGAAAGATTCCATAAAAGATTCCCGGCAAGATTCCCGCCAAGATTCCTGACAAGTTTCCAGGTAATATTCCCGTCAAGATTCCCGGCAAGATTCACAGCAAGATTCCCGGTAAGATTCCCGCCAAGATTCCCGGCAATATTCCCGCCAAGATTCCCGCCAAGATTCCCGCCAAGATTCCCGGTAAGATTCCCGCCAAGATACCCGCCAAAATTCCTCACAAGATTCCCGGTAATTTTCCCGCCAAGATTCCCGGCAAGATTTACGGCAAGATTCCCGGCAAGACTCTTGTCAATATTCCCGCCAAGATTCCTGCCAAAATTCCTGATAATATTTCAGTCAAGATTCCCGGCAAGATTCCCGGCATGACTCCCGGCAAGATTCCTGGCAAGATTCCCGCCAAGATTCCCGCCAAGATTCCCACCAAGATTCCCGCCAAGATTCCCGGCAAGATTCCTGCCAAGATTCCCGCCAAGATTCCCAGCAACATTCCCGGCAAGAATCCAGGAAAGATTCCCCGTAATATTCCCGGGAAGATTCCCGGCAAGATTTCCGGCAAGACTCCCGGGAAGATTCCCGGTAATATTCCCGCCAAGATTCCCGCCAACATTCCGGCCAAGAATCGCGCCAAGATTCCCGCGAAGATTCCCGCAGAGACTCCCGCCAAGACTCTTGTCAAGATTTCCGCCAAGATTCCTGCCAAGATTCCCGGTAATATTCCCGTCAAAATTCCCGGGAAGATTTACGGCAAGATTCCCAGTACGATTCCCGCCAAGATACCCGGCAAGATTCCCGGCAAGCTTCCCGGTAATATTCTTGTCAAGATTCCCGGCAAGATTCCCCTCAAGATTCCCGGCAAGATACCCGGCAAGATTCCCGCCAAGACTCCCGCCAAGTTTCCCGCCAAGACTCCCACCAGGACTCTTGTCAAGATTCCCGCCAAGATTCCTGCCAAGATTCCTGGTAATATTCCCGTCAAGATTCATGGCAAGATTACCAGAAAGATTCCCGGCAAGATTTCCGGTAAGATCCCCAAGATTCCCGCAGAGACTCCCGCCAAGACTCTTGTCAAGATTCCCGCCAAGATTCCTGAAAAGATCCCCGGTAATATTCCCGGCAAGATTCCCGGCAAGATTCACGGCTATATTCCTGGTAAGATTCCAACCAATATTCCCGGCAAGATTCCCACCAAGAGTCCCGCCAAGATTCCCGACAAGACTTCTGCCAAGATTCCCGCCAAGATTCCCGCAGAGACTCCCGCCAAGACTCTTGTCAAGATTCCCGCCAAGATTCCTGAAAAGATCCCCGGTAATATTCCCGGCAAGATTCCCGGCAAGATTCACGGCTATATTCCTGGTAAGATTCCCACCAATATTCCCGGCAAGATTCCCACCAAGAGTCCCGCCAAGATTCCGACAAGACTTCTGCCAAGATTCCCGCCAAGATTCCCGCAGAGACTCCCGCCAAGACTCTTGTCAAGATTCCATCCAAGATTCTTAACAAGATTCGCGGTAATATTCCCGTAGAGATTCCCGGCAGGATTCACGGCAAGATTCCTGGTAAGATTCCCGGCAAGATTCCCGGCAAGATTCCCGCAGAGACTCCCGCCAAGACTCTTGTCAAGATTTCCGCCAAGATTCCTGCCAAGATTCCCGGTAATATTCCCGTCAAAATTCCCGGGAAGATTTACGGCAAGATTCCCAGTACGATTCCCGCCAAGATACCCGGCAAGATTCCCGGTAATATTCTTGTCAAGATTCCCGGCAAGATTCCCCTCAAGATTCCCGGCAAGATTCCCGCCAAGACTCCCGCCAAGTTTCCCGCCAAGATTCCCACCAGGACTCTTGTCAAGATTCCCGCCAAGATTCCTGAAAAGATCCCCGGTAATATTCCCGGCAAGATTCCCGGCAAGATTCACGGCTATATTCCTGGTAAGATTCCCACCAATATTCCCGGCAAGATTCCCACCAAGAGTCCCGCCAAGATTCCTGACAAGACTTCTGCCAAGATTCCCGCCAAGATTCCCGCAGAGACTCCCGCCAAGACTCTTGTCAAGATTCCATCCAAGATTCCTAACAAGTTTCCCGGTAATATTCCCGTAGAGATTCCCGGCAGGATTCACGGCAAGATTCCTGGTAAGATTCCCGGCAAGATTCCCGGCAAGATTCCCGCAGAGACTCCCGCCAAGACTCTTGTCAAGATTTCCGCCAAGATTCCTGCCAAGATTCCCGGTAATATTCCCGTCAAAATTCCCGGGAAGATTTACGGCAAGATTCCCAGTACGATTCCCGCCAAGATACCCGGCAAGATTCCCGGTAATATTCTTGTCAAGATTCCCGGCAAGATTCCCCTCAAGATTCCCGGCAAGATTCCCGCCAAGTTTCCCGCCAAGATTCCCACCAGGACTCTTGTCAAGATTCCCGCCAAGATTCCTGCCAAGATTCCTGGTAATATTCCCGTCAAGATTCATGGCAAGATTACCAGAAAGATTCCCGGCAAGATTTCCGGTAAGATCCCCCAAGATTCCCGCAGAGACTCCCGCCAAGACTCTTGTCAAGATTCCCGCCAAGATTCCTGAAAAGATCCCCGGTAATATTCCCGGCAAGATTCCCGGCTAGATTCACGGCTATATTCCTGGTAAGATTCCCACCAATATTCCCGGCAAGATTCCCACCAAGAGTCCCGCCAAGATTCCCGACAAGACTTCTGCCAAGATTCCCGCCAAGATTCCCGCAGAGACTCCCGCCAAAACTCTTGTCAAGATTCCATCCAAGATTCTTAACAAGATTCCCGGTAATATTCCCGTAGAGATTCCCGGCAGGATTCACGGCAAGATTCCTGGTAAGATTCCCGGCAAGATTCCCGGCAAGATTCCCGACAAGATTCCCGCCAAGATTCCCGCCAAGATTCCTGCCAAGATTCCCGGTAATAATCCCGTCAACATTCCCGGCAAGATTCCCGCCAAGATCCCCGCCAAGATTCCCACCACGATTCCCGCCATGACTTCCGCCAAGATTCCCGGCAAGATTCCATGCAGGATTCCCGGCAAGATTCCCCACCAATATTCCCGGCAAGATTCACGGCAAGATTCCCGGTAAGATTCCCGCCAAGATACCCGCCAAAATTCCTGACAAGATTCCCGGTAATTTGCCGGCAAGATTCCCGGCAAGATTCCCGGCAAGATTCCCGGTAATATTCCCGGCAAGATTCCCGCCAAGATTCCGGGCAAGATTCCATGCAAGATTCCCGCCAAGATTCCCGCCAAGATTCTCGGCAAGATTCCCGGCATGATTCACGGCAAGATTCCCGGTAAGATTCCCGCCAAGATACCCGCCAAAATTCCTAACAAGATATCCGGTAATTTTCCCGCCAAGATTCCCGGCAAGATTTACGGCAAGATTCCCGGCAAGACTCTTGTCAAGATTCCCGCCAAGATTCCTGCCAAGATTCCCGGTAATATTCCCGTCAAGATTCCCGGCAAGATTCCCGGCAAGATTCACGGCAAGATTCCCGGCAAGATTCCCGGCAAGATTCCCGCCAAGATTCCCGGTAATATTCCCGGCAAGATTCCCGCCAAGATTCCGGGCAAGATTCCATGCAAGATTCCCGCCAAGATTCCCGCCAAGATTCTCGGCAAGATTCCCGGCATGATTCACGGCAAGATTCCCGGTAAGATTCCCGCCAAGATACCCGCCAAAATTCCTGACAAGATATCCGGTAATTTTCCCGCCAAGATTCCCGGCAAGATTTACGGCAAGATTCCCGGCAAGACTCTTGTCAAGATTCCCGCCAAGATTCCTGCCAAGATTCCCGGTAATATTCCCGTCAAGATTCCCGGCAAGATTTCCGGCAAGATTCACGGCAAGATTCCCGGCAAGATTCCCGCCAAAATTCCCGCCAAGATCCCCGCCAAGATTCCCGCCTAGATTCCCGCCATGACTCCCGCCAAGATTCCCGGCAAGATACCATGCAAGATTCCCGGCAAGATTCCCCCAAATATTCCCGGCAAGATTCCCGGCAAGATTCCCGGTAAGATTCCCGCCAAGATACCCGCCAAAATTCCTGACAAGATTCCCGGTAATTTTCCCTTCAAGATTCCTGGCAAGATTCCCGGCAAGATTTCCGGCAAGATTCCCGGAAGATTCCCAGTAATATTCCCGGCAAGATTCCCGCAAAGATTCCGGGGGGACTGGTGTCGAAGCCGACCATGGCGGACGTGTTTCAATCGCTCCGTTAAAATTGCTCCGCCTTGGTCCTGAATATGGCCATTTCTCACTAAATAATAATTCAGTAATGCCTAAAAACAAACCAAAAATATCCTGCGAAGCTCTCAAAGAAAAAAAAATGAAGCGCACACGCGAAGGAAGTTCACAAACAGACGAGGATGTCTTCGAGGACGACAGCAATGGCTGCCCAAAATGCAAGTCAACAAATGCTCGTCTCGCTGAAATTGATGACAAGCTTGAACGTCTACTAAAGTTAACAGACGAATTTGAAACCTACAAGAGCCGAGTTAAATCCCTCGAAGATGAACAGAAAAGTATGCAAGAAAGCCTCGGAAGTTCTCAAACTG
>JAEMWC010000494.1:155000-165000 GCA_016490735.1 Pachyseris speciosa
CAGAGGCCTCTTTTCTCTTGTATTCAGCGTGCGCGAGAAAACAAACCCCTTCCATGGGTCACCAAGAATCCTGGCAAGATTCCCGCCAAAATTTTCCATTCCCGCCAAAAATCCTGGCAAGATTCCTGCCAAGATCCCGCCAAGATTCCCGCCAAGAGTCAGAGTCGGTAAGATTCCCGGCAAGATTTCCGCAAAGATTCCCGCCAAGATTCCTGCCAAGATTCCAGCCAAGATTCCCGCCAAGGTTCCCGCCAATTGCACAGTTTTGCTAATGATCAGTTCCTGGTGAATTGTGGGTAGATCCAGATGAGGAGCTGTGTCGGAGCGGGTGCATCAAGTGAGCATCTTTCAAGACTCTGATGACATATCGATGGCTCACCTGGTTTAGGTCGATGTTATCTAGTGCTTTCCTTACATTCTATGTATACTGAGCTAGGAGATAATCAGGATACTTCACAAATTAATGTGATCAAGTAAGCTGAAGCCACTCTAAAGGCACTAAGGCCACAAGGTAGCGGGCATTACCCCTTAAATCTATCAAAGCAAAGATTGAGCCCAAGCATTAGCAGCCATGGACAGCTGTTTCGGCCTTGTTAGGCTTCGTCAGCATGGCATAGCTAATGCTCAGGCTCAAGTACCCACATATCCATAAAACAAGCAATGAAAACGTAAAGCTTGTGGGTTGTGGCTGGAGTGACAAGGATACTTCACAAATTAATGTGATCAAGTGAGCTGAAGCCACTCTAAAGGCACTAAGGCCACAAGGTAGCGGGCATTACCCCTTAAATCTATCAAAGCAAAGATTGAGCCCAAGCATTAGCAGCCATGGACAGCTGTTTCGGCCTTGTTAGGCTTCGTCAGCATGGCATAGCTAATGCTCAGGCTCAAGTACCCACATATCCATAAAACAAGCAATGAAAACGTAAAGCTTGTGGGATGTGGCTGGAGTGACAAGGATACTTCACAAATTAATGTGATCAAGTAAGCTGAAGCCACTCTAAAGGCACTAAGGCCACAAGGTAGCGGGTATTACCCCTTAAATCTACCAAACCAAATATTGAGCCCAAGCATTAGCAGCCATGGACAGCTGTTTCGGCCTTGTTAGGCCTCGTCAGCATAGCATAGCTAATGCTCAGGCTCAAGTACCCACATATCCATAAAACAAGCAATGAAAACGTAAAGCTTGTGGGATGTGGCTGGAGTGACAAGGATACTTCACAAAGTAATGTGATCAAGTAAGCTGAAGCCACTCTAAAGGCACTAAGGCCACAAGGTAGCGGGCATTACCCCTTAAATCTACCAAAGCAAAGATTGAGCCCAAGCATTAGCAGCCATGGACAGCTGTTTCGGCCTTGTTAGGCTTCGTCAGCATGGCATAGCTAATGCTCAGGCTCAAGTACCCACATATCCATAAAACAAGCAATGAAAACGTAAAGCTTGTGGGATGTGGCTGGAGTGACAAGGATACTTCACAAAGTAATGTGATCAAGTAAGCTGAAGCCACTCTAAAGGCACTAAGGCCACAAGGTAGCGGGCATTACCCCTTAAATCTACCAAACCAAATATTGAGCCCAAGCATTAGCAGCCATGGACAGCTGTTTCGGCCTTGTTAGGCCTCGTCAGCATGGCATAGCTATTGCTCAGGCTCAAGTACCCACATATCCATAAAACAAGCAATGAAAACGTAAAGCTTGTGGGATGTGGCTGGAGTGACAAGGATACTTCACAAAGTAATGTGATCAAGTAAGCTGAAGCCACTCTAAAGGCACTAAGGCCACAAGGTAGCGGGCATTACCCCTTAAATCTACCAAAGCAAAGATTGAGCCCCAGCATTAGCAGCCATGGACAGCTGTTTTGTTTTGTTTTTGTTTTGTTTTTGTTTTTTTTTTTGATACAATTTATTTACACAACGGCCAAAGGGTCGTTGATAAAAAGAGCAAATACAATACAATATGACGACGAACGCAAAAAGAAAAGCACTAATTATAAAAGATCAAGTTCAAAATGTCAATTGCATAATTAGTACACCAATTAAAGCAATCGAGGACATCACTAATTAAAGGACATCACTAATACGTGTTAAAAGAAAAGTTGCAGAAACCGGACAAGAATATGCCATGAGAGAGGAAGGAGAATTACAACCTACAAATTAAAGACAATCTCGTTATCTGCATTGACAGAGCAAATAATATTATTAGTGGACCAAAAAAACCTAACTCTGTCAAAAGCATCACAGCGGATACGCAATTTGACATCTTTAATAATCATATCAATGATGGCGCGAGAATCTAAAACGTTATTTCGGAAAGTCGCTAGGTTTCGGGTTCGCCAAACAAAAAACAAGATCGAAGCAACTAAATAGTGAAAGATAGGAAGAGTAGGGGAAGACGGAGCATCAGAGAGAGGAAAGAGAACAGAAGAAAAGGATAACACAAAAGGAGAGCCCAGAAGACCAGAAAGGAAGGGAACAAAATAATTCCAGAACCGGATCACTCTAGGACAGGAAACAAAACAGTGTTCAGAAGTTTCCTTGCGCGAGCACAAAGCACAACAGTCAGAACTAATATAACCCCAGGATTTAAGGATGGACCTGACACGAACTGCATTATGCAAGAGAAGCCATAAGACATCATTTTTGCGATTTTCAATTAACTTAAGGCGGGATTTGCGCCAAGCCGAGGTCCACCGCTCTATCGGACGGCCCACAACAGACCTCCACAAGCCGGCACACCTAGGCGCAGCACATGGGAAATCAAATAAAGGCAAATAAATTTCCTTACAAGAAAGATCATCAGGTAACGCACCATACTTATCAAATAGCTGCTGGAAAATGTTTAGACATCTACGGTAAAAAAGGCATTCTCAAATGTCATGCATTCATCCGTTCTAACAACACACAAAACGAAACAGAAAAAACTTGAAAAGGTTGTCATATTTTGAGCTAAATCCAAAGATTTTTGAGCAGTTTTTTGGCACAATAAAGTACCGTAGTTAAAATCACAGATTTTGGTGGTTATTTAAAAAGCACTGCAATTTCCTGTTTTTGGCCTCGTATCACCCAAAATCAACGCTGTATATCATTAATTGATGCATTTTAGCCATAAACAAGCGAAGAAAAAGTTTTCATAAGGTTTTCCAATTTTTCACAAAAAACAATAGGCTTACCCCTTAAGAAAATGGCCAAAAACTCCAAATTCTCATAAATGGTCTTCTTGGCCTTGTACCCACTCTAAATCATTCCCAAATGTCATCTACAAGAGATCTAATCAGCCAAAAAATAAATCGAATATACATGTAACAAGCAAGGCTGATACTACGTGAAAAAAGTTTACTTTGCGAGACACCAACATGACCGAGACTCGATAAAGTAGGGCTGCAACCATGGACAGCTGTTTCGTCCTTATTGGGACTCATCGGCATGGTGTAGCAGATTTAAAAGACGCCAGCTCAATGCGAGCGCCAATAAATTGCACAATGAACCCGTTCACGATATCAAGTTCCGTACCTTGGACTCTCTTGCCATCCGATCCACGCGTTGCCACACCACGTAGCCCGGATAGCAAGGAATCCAAGTGTCACGATGGCGTCTCGCAAAGAAAAGTGTAGATTGGCCAATACCAATCTTAACATTAAAACACATGGACAAAACCATGCTAAAAATTACACAGCATATCGGATCTATAAAGACCTACGGTCCAAAAAATACAGTGAAGTAAAAGTAATAAGCAAAGGACCGCCAACGATAATGCTGTAAAACGTAGGATCTACAAGAGATCTAATCAGCCAAAAAATAAATTATTACTTTTACTTCACCATGCCGATGAGTCCCAATAAGGACGAAACAGCTGTCCATGGTTGCAGCCCTACTTTATCGAGTCTCGGTCATGTTGGTGTCTCGCAAAGTAAACTTTTTTCACGTAGTATCAGCCTTGCTTGTTACATGTATATCCAAATGTCATGCCTTCATCCGTTCTAACCACACCCAAACAAACAAGCCAAGAAAAAAGTTTCAGATTTTTCCAATTTTTGACCCAAAACTTAAAAAAAAAACCTTAAGAACCACTCTCGGTAAACACCGTGTGAGGGGCGGCACAAGGTTGAAAAAAAAGGACTTCTTGATATTTCGTCAATAGATAAATAATTACTAAATTCTAAAGATTTTAACCACGGTACTTTTTTGTTCCAAAAAACTACTTAAAAATCTTTGGATTTGGCTCAAAATGTGACTCCCTTTTCAATTTTTTTTCCGTTTTGGTTGTGTCTGGTTAGAACGGATGAAGGCATGACATTTTTGAATAATTTAGAGTGGGTACAAGGCCAAGAAGACCATTTATGTAAATTTCGAGTTTTTGGCCATTTTCTTAAGGGTTTGCTCAAAAATTGGAAAAGTTTGAAAATTTTTTCTTGGCTTGTTTATGGTTAAAATGCATCAAGGAATTATATATAGCAATGATTTTGAGTGGATCCGAGGAGCACAAAAACAAATTGGAGTGTTTTTTTATATAACAACTGTAAGGTTCATTTCGTGACATTTACATGAAGGCGGTTAGTCCGCTGAACAGTTTTTCTAGTCGGCTCTTATTGTCACGCCATGTGGATTTCCTGCCATGTTAGATCGCCATGTTATCGAAGCAGCTGAAGAGAGTGTAGTGTTTGCTTGTAGAGGAATATGTACAATAACTTGTAAGTATTTTTGGTTGCCTGTTGCTGTTATCCGTGTCTAGCGCCTAGGTTTACACGTTTCGCCTGTATTTCTTTCAGCAAATCGTTCCCTTCGCCGTTCACTTCGCCGTTCATTTCGGTGGTTATTTTTCTGTTAATCCCGCTGTTTGATAATAAAGGAGGAACGCATAAAAGTTATTGAGACTGAATTCTACATCATTCGAAGTTATTTCAAGTCAAGTTCTGTTCAGAAGCACCCAAGATGACCGGTAAAAGACAGAAGAAACACAAGAGTTGTTCTTCAAAGAAACCCGATCAAGCGAAGTCGGAACACGTGAAAGAAAGTACGGATTTGTCGTCAGTGGAGAAATCGCCTCAGGTCAACACGTTTCAAAGCGATGAGAATGGTGGAATTATGCAAGGACGACCATCATTAGCGATCGAAAACGTTGACATTGATTTCTGTGACGAGAATTCGCGAGAAATTGGCGATACTGGAAGGCCTATCAGGTTAAAAGCGCCTAACAAAACAGTGAATGAAGAAGAAGTGCGAGTAGAGAAAGCATTGCAAGCAAAGCATCAGAGAAGCGGTCATCTGGGAGAGCTGCGAAAGCGACGGAATATTGTGCAAGATTTGATTGAGGGTTCCAGAATACAGGAAGCTGAATTAGAAGATGCCCTCGCAAGGTATGAGGAAGCATTTCATAATTTTGTTGACAGTCATGATAATTATCTCCTCTTTGAAGATGACGCGGAGAAAAGAGATTTAATGATTGACAGTTATGAGAACCAAAGAGACTTGAAATTACAGTTAGATATTCTGGTGCATAAATGGAGAGTCAAGGGACAGAAGGCAAGCCCCCCATCTGAATCTTGTTTTAGTTTGAGATCTGGCAAGAGTGGAAAGAGTAATGTTTCCAGTAGGAACAGTGTTCAAGAAAGGATGAGAGTAGTAGAGGAGGCAAAACTACAAATGCGTGCTCTCCAAGAAAGGCAGGAGCTGCAACGTGAATTAGAAGAGGTCGAGAAGGGCAAGGCTGAATTGAATAGAAAATTGGAGTTGTTAGATGCCAGAACCAAAGTGAAACAAGTTGAAATTAATCTGTTATCGAAACAAAACGTAGAAGACGGGATGAATGAATATTTAAAGGAACATTATTCAAAAAATCCAGTTTGCAATGAGTCTTTGTCACCTGCCAGTGTTAATGGTACCACACCCACCTCAAAGCCACAGCCAATTATTAGCGAGAAGGAGATAACGTCATTAGCAGAACCCAGCTTTGCTCAGTCCCAGCTCGCAGTGTCATCAAAACCAGAAACAGAACCAATAGTCACCCTTTCCTCAACACCTCATGTGGTTTCAAAGGCTGGTATTATAACAGGTTCAAAGGAAGTTGGTGCAGTGATAATGTCTCATGGTACAGAGCGTAAAGCAATCCTCAGTTCTACGGTTGACCTTTCCCTTCCGACAACAACCTGCATTTATAGCACCAAGAGCCAAGAGCCAAGAGCTTCTGAGCAGCTTCAGGGTTCACGAAATGTTGGTTTTAATGCTGCTGCGGCAGAGTTTTACCCAGTAATGGCGTCACAACAGGCCACGCCTCTGATGATGAACTACACATCCCCATCACTAGAAGCACAGAGCAGCTTACAGTCACAACAGTTCGATGCTTGGACAACCATAGCACAGGCAATTAAGCAAGGTCCGTCTTTATCAAAGGTAGAGTTGATGAAATTCAATGGAGATCCTCTAGAGTATACCGAGTTTAAGACAATCCCAAAGGCTTACACGCTTACTTGCACAGTGTACTGGAAAAGCTAAAGAAGCAATCAGAAGTTGCGTAAAATTGCCAGTTGGTCAAAGGTATACAGAGGCATGCAGAACCCTCCAAGAGAACTTTGGGCAGGCCCATATGATAATAGAAGCCCACATGAAGAGATTAAGAGAAATTCAAGTGCGAAAGGCTGACGCGTCTTCCCTTATGGAGTTTGTGAGGAGATTGGAAGACGCCAGAAGAGTCCTGGCAAGTATGGGCTGTAACTACAGGAACCTCCTGGACAATGAGGATGTATTGGTCATGCTGATGAGGAAGCTGCCCGAGGAAAGTTTGAAGAAGAAGTGGGTCGACAAAGCAGGAGACCTTATTGTCCGCAAAGGCCGAGCCGAATATGCAGATTTTGTCGAATTTGTTTGCAGGGCAGCTGAACGTATCAACAACAGGTATGGACATGAGCTGAAGGTGTTTCCCTCTACTGAAAGGGACAGAAGGGAGTCCAGTAAAGTAAAGTCAGATTCTCGGTCCAGGGTGACAACGTTAGCCACTGGAAGCGTTCGGAGTCAACGGAGCTTAGACCCTCAACCCAGAGCTGTTTCAAAGTGCGCTCAATGCTCCGGACTTCATGGAATTTGGAGGTGCCGAGCCTTCAGAAGTGTGCCACTGAGTGACCGCCTTAAGACCGTAAGACAGCACAAGCTTTGTAGAGTGTGTCTTGGGGAAGGCCATAGCGCGAAACAATGTAACAGAGGTTTCACCTGTAGAATATCGGGATGTGGGAAGGATCACCACTATCTGATACATCCATCAGGAGAGAATGTTGACGAAAACATTGTGGAGAGTACAAGTCATAACACACTTGAGAGTGGTGCAAGTACCAGTAAAGCACGACAGCCTGTCACTGAGCATCACAGTAACCAAGCACGGACAATGGTGGTTGCAGTAAATCAAAGCACTTCCTCAGCGGTCGACGAGTCCAGGAAGACAAGTTCCAGCATTCCTGTCGCAGTTTGTTCTGTTAAATCTAGTCGACCAAGAGTGTGCTTCAAAGTTGTTCCCGTTAAGATTAGCTGTGAAGGAGGTACCAAAGAGGTTACCACTTGCGCGTTCTTGGATGGTGGTTCCGATGCAACGTTCTGTCTAGAAAGTCTAGTCCAAGAGTTAGGCTTAAAGGACATGAGACCCACCAGCTTTTCAATGATGACTGCCAATCTCGAGGAAGAACGATCTGGTTACGAAGTTCAGTTGAACATAGAATCGCTTGAAGGAGATGCAAAGTTTCAACTTTCTAATGTTTTGACGACACCCAACCTTCCTGTTACCCGACGGCACGTAGCTACCGAACAAGATTTGAAGAAGTGGTCCCACCTTCAGGATGTCAGTCTGCCTGATACTGGAGACGGGAGAGTAACAATCCTGATCGGCGTTGACCATCCACACATCATCGATAAGCAGTTAGACAAGAGAGAAGGAAAGCATGGTGAACCCATAGCAGTAAAAACACCCCTTGGATGGACCGTCCATGGCCCCATTGGAGAAGTTTCTGAAAGTAGTGTCCATTTAACTTCACCCGTACAGGGCAAGAAAGACTGAACGCCCAGCTGGAACGCATGTACGAAGAATAATTTAGCGATTCTAAGGCTGATGTTGAAGAGGGTCTGTCAATTGAGGACCGCAAAGCCCAAGAAATCATGGACCGTTCAGCAACCCTGTTGGATGGACACTATCAGCTTAGACTTCCATTTCGTCGAGACCACCCAGACCTACCAGACAGCCTCCCGACGACAGAAAGTAGATTAAAGTGGCTGAAAGGGAAGATGCAGAAAGATCAAGTTTTCCATAGCAAGTACAGCGCTGTCATAGAAAAGTACCATGCTGAAGGAGCTTCACGACAGGTACCTGATGATGAACTTGCTAACCTTAGACCTATCTGGTACCTTCCACACCACGCTGTGTGGCATCCCAGGAAACCAGAAGAACCGAGAGTGGTTTTTGATTGTGCTTCTAAGAGTGGTGGAACATCATTGAATGAACAGTTACTGAGAGATCCAGAAAATACCAGCACCCTGATAGGAGTCATCCTCAGATTTAGAGTGGAAGATGTCGCAGTGACGGCGGATATAAAGAGAATGTTTCACCAGGTTTATGTCGCGCCAGAAGATCGTGGTGCCCTGTATTATTTGTGGTGACCAAATGGTGACATTTCAAAGGACCCCAAAACCCACCAGATGCTAGTACACATCTTTGGAGCCAAGTCTTCTCCAAGCGTAATGGGTTATGCTCTTCGAAGAACAGCTCAGGATAACAAACAAGATTTCTCTGAAGATAATGTCAAAGTAAGCGGCACGCTATGTTTGCCTCCGTGTTCTGGGTCCTTTTTCTCCTCTCTGCGGCCCCTCCTCGGAGAACACATTATGAAGATATATGTCTAAGGCAGTTTAGAATTTTCACTTCGAGTTTTGAGCTCACCAGAAATGTATTGGTGCCAGAATTATCGATATTTGCATCTCCTTCGACTTGTGGTCTTGGATGGCAGAAGAGCAAAATTTGCATCGTGAACAATATGGCCTCATTAGCTGAACCCAGCGCATTGTTCACCGGGTCATGGATCGCGAATCATTGTGAAAGAGTAATCAACATCGATCTACGCAAAGGCACACTTCGACTTGCATTCTTGAGACGCTCTGGTGCCAAGAGACAGAGACGCCCGTGCATATACTATTTTAACACCACTGCTACATTCCGTCCACGGTTGCTAGGCGATTTAGTGTTTAAGCTAAACCCAGGACCTGCTCACACTTCATCACGCCTCAATGGTCTGAAACAAAATATCCAATGCTCTAGATCAACGCGAAACACTGGAAAACTAATAACACCTAATCGTGTTCGTTTGTATCCCAGTGATCAACAGCTGACCTTGTGTACTCTTAATGCGAGGTCGTTGAATAATAAATCAGCTACTTTTTTGGACTTAGTGTGCGATGTAAGAGCGGATTTGTTCACCATATGTGAGACTTGGCTTAAAGATCATCATTCTGCGGTTTTGAGCGAGCCTACTCCGCCCGGATATAGAACACTTGTACACTGTCCGCGACCAGGACGCAGGGGCGGCGGCACTGCATTGTTAGTCAAAGAGGGGATCAATGTCAGCAATGTATATTCTGATGAGAAAACGTCGTTTGAGGTTTCTGAGTGGCTGGTCAGTTTTGGTCCTACTCGCGTACGCACTGTTATTGTGTATAGACCGCCGTATTCAGAAGACCATCCAATAACTGCTGGCGTTTTCTTTCACGAGTTTGCTGAATACCTCGAATTTGTCGTCATGTCCAGCGATAAGTTACTGATAACTGGTGATTTCAATTTCCATATGGATGTACTTACAGATCCTAATAGTATACACTTCAGAGATCTTCTAGACGCGATGGGTCTTGTCCAACATGTGAAGCAACCTACCCATATACACGGCCACACCCTAGATCTCATTATTACGCGCCAATCTGATGACTTTGTTGCTGAAGAGCCGCTTTCTGAGAGATTTATCTCCGATCATGCTGCCGTGATAT